>JARJIL010000006.1:79339862-79687362 GCA_038502395.1 Dittrichia graveolens | reverse complement strand
AAGACATTTATTAGAAAACTAAATTTGTAAATTCTAATAATAATAATAATAATAATAATAATCATAATAATCATAAAAATAATAATAATAATAATAATAATAATCATAATAATAATAATAATAAATTAATAAAGTTATGCAGTTACTAAAAATGAAAAACCAAAAAGATTCTATTGACAAAAAAAGTAAAGAAGTAAAAAAGTAAATAAATGATTAATACTAGTATATTTATTAATGAAATATTTGTATCATAAATGCTTGTTATTAATAGTTTTAAAAATAAATTATAAATATCAAGTATTCAAGTTTAAAATTGATAATGTATCTCTATCACTTGGTCTATTCTCAAGAATCCGAGTATATAATGAAGAACAATATTATATTTTTCCTTTTCTTTTACATGTTTTTTACAAATTTTACAAACGTTATTGCTAATCCGCAAGAATACTGCAAGGGCTTTGGTAAATTTTTGCTTAGTCTCATCTTTTCAATTTTAGATCTTTTATCGTTATTAATGTTTGTAACATAGCTTTAGTTGCAAAGTTGATTCATTCAAGGAAAATCTATGTTTCACTAATTTATAGTATAGCTTCAAAGATATATATTTTATGGATAAATCAATTTTATAAGTGAAAGAATCATCTCTCTTTTAAGAAATCACATTATATATTTCCAGGTTTATAATTTTATGTATTATTTTGCTTGCTAAACAGGTAGTGGTGGCCTTTTTAATGCATATGTTTTTACTTTTCAACCAAATCCTTGTAGACATGATGCTTGTGCTCAAGTGTGCTTGGATCATACACCGATCAGAGGACATATAGCTATTTCAGAGTGTTGTGGCACCTTTTGCATTTGTTGTATTTCGGGTTAAAAATAATAATGTGACTACGTTTTATGATCATAATTGAAGTTTTATTATCTTAGAAAACTAGATTTATGGACCCGTGCACACCCGGGTTTTATAAAATAAAATTTTACTCTATAATTTCTTAAATAAAAGAATAATAAAATATTTAATAAAAATATTCGGTGTCATATATCCAATATTCGGTGCTTCATAATTACCAATGTGAAGTAGAAAATTCATTAAAAGGGTATCTTTTAACATCTATCATGCTCTTAAGCAAGACTGTTGCAAGTATAGACTTAAATATATATTTTCTTTTTACCTCATCAAAAGGAAGACTAATAAATCTCGAAATGAGGTGGTCACCGTAAAATTAAAAAAGTAATGTTAACTATATGACATCGATTTTATATGTTATATATACTGTTTAATAGCCTTTACACTTATGTTATAAAAACAACATAATCTGAAATTCATATCGAACTCTTGCCATATAGGCAAAACATACTCTTACATATCAAATATACCTCCAATGCCTTGAAGGTTCCATAATCTGAAATTCATATCTCTGTGAATATTTTCCAATCAGATAATAATCAAACGCATAACCATTAAACTGATTCAAATCAAAAAAGCAAACCAATATTGAAAAAAAGATTTAACAAATCAAAACCATGATTTTAAATCGTACCCCTAAAATAATGTATCTCTAAATCTACAAAAGACCTAAAAAAAGTAGGCTTATCTTACATCGAGATAAATATGTCTTGATATTGACAAACTCCGGTCCAAAGGTTGAGAAAAATCCTATCTTGAAGTATTAGTCGGTATTGAATCAAAATATATTCCCCTTCACAATATGAACAATCAATAAAGCTTTAAAGCACATAATTTTAAGAAATTAGTTTATTTATTGAACTTATATTCCCCTTCACAATATCGAATGGAAAATCTAATTTCCAACAAAAGATGTAATCAAATTGATTAGCGTTGTTTGATTAAAGTTGATGCTCTTGGAATTTTCTTCGGATATTTTATCAAACGTTTGGTTCTCATGAAAAGTTTCAAGAAATCATACCACTCATCATTCATGAAAAGAGAAACCAAATTTAAGGAAAATAAAGAAACTTAAATGAAACGAAACTATATTTGTACCTTAAGGTTAAGGAAGATGATGAAATCTTCCATGAAAGTATATTTGGTAGCTTGAAATTGCAGCGAGAACGAAAGGATAATGTTAAGGACCATACAATTGAAGAACCATACCATGATCAAATTTGACAGCCCACTCTAATGTAGCACATAGGCTCTCTTTTATTTACACACATTAATATATATATATATATATAACATCCAGCAGAACCCAAAGACCTATCTATATGATCAAGTGTCTGCACTCAACTATATTATCAACCAACAAAAAGATTATAAACTTTTTAGAAAAAGATTGCAATGAATACATATAAATATTAACATGCACCATCTTCCGAAACTCTATTAACATGCCTCATCCTCCTTTTGGGATTGGCTCCCCAAAGAACACAATTACAACTTTTTATAGTCCATGCGCAAGAACTTTTTGTAATTTAAAAAAAAAGAATTAGGTATCACATGTTGCAGTACATGTAATTATAAAAACTTGTATAAAAACATACTCTTAAGGATTAGCTTAGAGTAGATGATATACATTGAGGCCAAATAATTCACTAATCTACTATTGTGAACCATTTATATTCAAGAAATCACCAACATCTCGGTTGTAACATTACATATTTCTTCTTACCGTAAGGGACCTTCCATGAGAAGAATGACGAGCAAGAACTATCACTGGATTTAGAAAATGAAAGAAGACTATAAGAAAATGGTTACTATAATATTTCAAGTCACATAACATTGTGATTATTCCAAACTAATAAATTAACTTGAGATAGTGAATGTACCTTATGCAATAGTCAATCAACACACGAGCTACTGGATATACTAATATACTATGATGTAATTTGTATTTGTAGACATAACATTAGTTATGAAAACAAATTTGTGGACAAAGCTATTGGACATAGCAGTAATATAATCAAAAACCAAAATTTGACCTTCTAGTTACAATGAACCGAAATTTGGAAAACTATAGAACATAAGCTCGATTAATTTCATAGAAGGGATATAATAAATAACCACCCGCTACTTACCAAAATGAACAAATTAATCAAGACACATGTAAACAGAAGACGATGGCTAATTCATATGTAGGACATTTCATCGAACATTTGGTGGGCAAGAATGTATGACATATAGAGTTTACATTTCTACTACAAAGATGAATTCAATTTCGATTGGACTTACCGGTACCCATTTGAAGCAAATTCTTGCACAAAGGAAGCAAATAATTTCATAAGAAAACTACAATGAAGAGCCAAAAGAAACGAAAAAAAATAATAAATCAAAAAGAAACAATGGTTCTTGTCCATTGTGTAAGAAATTTAGAAGAGCAAGGAATTAAACACAATGATTGTATGAAGCTGTGGGTTACCTGTTTTTTTGCTAAATGATTAATAGTACAAACTAAAGCGTGGGCAAGTAGAAGAACTCTCCAAATCTACTAAAATCAAAACACATGAACATACAATCTATGGGTTATTAAACAAAATTCTCTTATGTAAATTAATAGCTATAAAAAAATCAAGAATACGAATCTATATATATAGAAGGTATCTTATTCAAGAATATTATCTAAACAAACCCTTAACCTATCTTAAATCAACAAACAAAAGCAATGAGAAGGAAATCAAGATAAAATTAACATAATGAATAAGAATATGATGAATGAGATTGAATCTTGAAGCATACCTTTCGTAATTGTTGAGAAAGAACACAAACCGAACAGAATCAAGTTTCTATCGAGGGCCGTTAAGACGAAAGAAATAGGAAGCAAATCAAGAAAAAAACACATTGAAGAAGATGATGATGAATGTAGCAAATCTTGAAGCATACCTTACGGTTTCGGTGAAGTTATGGTGGTCACATATGAAATCAGCGAAGGAAATTCTAGGGTTTCTTAAGAACTTTGAAGGGGAAGAGAAGCAATGTCACGGAAATGGGTAAAGCGACGCTTACAAAGGTCGGGTTGTATAACCCGCATGTTTTTGCAAAATGGGTATAATTACCCAACTCTAATACTTAATTGAATATTTCTAAAAGAGGTAGTCAAAATTGATTAATTTGGTCAAAATTAAAAAAATCAAGGGATCTTATTGGTTAATTGAAATTTATTTAAGGTAACTTTCCAATAAATGATTTTCTTTTAATATATATATATATATAGATATGTGTTGATAAAACATTTTCATCGAGGCATGATATTTGTAATATTATTAATGACTCATTATTAAGAGTAGTATTTTTGGTCATTTATATTTATGAGAAACTTCATTTGAGAACCGATTAACAATTCACGGTCGGGTATATATATTTAAATAACCAAAATAACCATATTAACAAGTTATTAAATGTGTTACAAACAGTTCTCACACTTCTTGTACGAAAAATGTAACATCCTGAGATTTGGCCTACTAGAAGCGTAGGCTTGGGGTATGTTACACGTGAATTATAATTTGGTTTATGTTTAATTGATTATTAATCATTTAAATTAAACATGTTGATATATGTATGTGTATACGGTTGTGTGTGTGTGCATGTGTTTAGAATGCCACCTCATGCTAATTAAGTATGTATACGTGGGTGTGTGTTGCATTACTTCACATTGAAGCTAGTACATGTGTGTGTAATTTAAGTGTGAAATCGAGAGCAAAAGAAGAAAGAAGAGCAGCAATCGGAATTGGTGATTCTTAACTTTGTGTGATCCAAGCTTTAAAGGTTGTTGATAATTCCATGATTCATGTTAATATGCTTTGATTAGTCACTAACATGCTACGGTTTGAGTGGGATTGATATGAACATGCTATATGAATGTATCGGATTTGGTGTTCTTAGGGTTTAAGGGTGTTTTGATGCATGTTTGCATGCTTAAACATGTTTATATGTGTTTATATGAACTTGTATGTGAATTGTATTATCTGGAAATGATAATTATACAAGATATGAATCTGTCGGATTCATGGAAGTGTTGAATGTTGCGGATTTTGGTGTTGATGATGAAAACCGGGTGTTGAATCCGATAGTTATAGAAATCCGAATGTGAAATCCGGATATGTGAAATCCTAGTGTTGAAATCCGATGGCTTGAATCCGAGGTTGGAATCCTAAACATGAAATCCGATTGTCGATGCCAAGTTGAGATGCAAGTGTGGAAATCCGAAGGAAGTATCGTATTCCTTCAAATCCGATACATAGAAGCGGATTCCGATAGTAGTTGCGGATTTGGTGCAAATCCGATGGTAGTGTCGGATTTCTCATGAAATCCGACAGTTTTAGTTTGTTGTTTTGCATTGTTTGATGCTATGTGTTATATGTGTATTCATATGTGAATCTTACATATTTATGTTTGATTAAAGGATATAAATATATGATTGATACATATATTTATGAATTGATTACTAATGGTTGGTTGTTGTGTTCTCAGGGACAGACAAAGCTCAGTAACATTAGATCACTGAGTGGAATATCTGAGAACCAGAGGTGATTGGATGTTCGCTCACGGGTGATATTAGTTGTACTGGTTTGGTTGCAACTATTGTTGGATAGATTGTATATCTATTGATTAATTAACTGTGAGTGTTAATTGTTGAATTCTGTGAAATGTATACATGTTGGAAGGGAAGTCAGTTTACAACTTGGCTTATGGGCTGGGTTCATTTGCTATTGGCTAAGCAGTATCAGGACCTTGGGATGCATTTGTTGCTACCAGAGGATGATACTGTGTGAGAATAGCAAATGGACTATCGGTAAACCTTTGCTTTGGCCGGCATTGGTTGTAGGTTCCTGCAGAACTGCCGGTCTTTCCAGGGTGCTTATTTGTAGTTGTTGATATCATGCGGTTCTGGCTGATATATCTGTTTTGTGATACTCCATTCACTTAGCTTTGTGCTAATCCCCCACCTCTCACTCTTTTTCAGGTTTTGGTAAGTCAGGGCTCGACTGAGAGTGGTTAGCTTGGGGAGTAATCACCTAGGACTCTGATAATGTATTTGTGACGAGCCGTGTTTTGTAATACTGATATTTTGTAAATAGTGGTTTGTAATTAGTTGTAATTACTATGGTGTTTAAAACGCTTCCGCGGTGTAATTAAAAATAAAAATTTTTGAGTTAAAAATACGGTGTTACAAAAAAAACTCTCAATTAAACTTTTCCATATATATGTAAGTAGAGGAGGATTATGCGAAAAGGGTTTTATTTACAAAGGTGCGAGAAGCAATCCTGACCTTTTATTTGTATTTGATCTAATGGCTTATATTAATCTTATTTTTTGTTTTTTAAATTCAAAAGGGTACAATAGTAAACAAATATTTTTTTTCTCTCTAATCTATCTCTTTCTTATTCTCTTACAATTTTTAAACAAAAAAATATAAATAATTTAATAGTAAATTAATAAATGTACGGAGTTCAACGATGAACGTAGCAAAAATTTACGAGTTTTTATTTACTAAATGTTATGTTTATTACTTTGTTCACTAATAAACTCTTGTTTTATATTGTTTTAGTAATTTTTTTCTGTTTTGATTTTTTCTACTTATTTTAAGATCCTCTTTATTTTTTGTATGAATGTTAAATAATAAACAAAACCCTGAATACAGCTAATCAACAATTAACTCATGAATGTTCAATAATGAACAACTAAATAAACAGTTTAAACTCATGAATGTTCAATAAAATAAACAAAAACCTAAACACAGAAAAATTGTTGAACACAACTTATAATATATATATTCAATACTGAACACATCTAATAAACTAATCCAACTCATGAATGTTCACTAATAAACAACTCAAATCTATAAACAAGTAAATCAAGATGAATGATACAATAATAAAAATGAACAAAAACTTGTTAACTTAACCATAACCTAGATCGAACACACACAAAGAAAAGTTTATAGATAGGTAAACCTGTAAAACTATATTCATCGATCTGTTGAAGAAGGGGATGATGGAGACGACGGCTTGTATCTTGAGAAAACGGTGGTGCTGTTGTGGCAAAACCCTAGATCTGGCGCTACTGTGATCAGCTTTGGTGAGCAGCGGCGGAACCCTAGATCTGGTCGAGTGGGTGACGAAGGTGGCAGTGCTATTGTGGCGATGGTGTTGGACGCGAGGTGTGGCAATGGCAGTGAGGTGCGACACGATGGTGTGGCGATGGTGTAGGGTGGCGGCAAGGTGGGACATGGTGTGTCGATGTAGCGACGGCTACTGTGGAGTTTGACTTTAGTGAGCAACGGCAGAACCCCATATCTGGTCAGGTGGGTGACGAAGGCGGCAGTGCTGTTGTGGCGATGGTGTCGGGCGGTGAGGTCAGTCAGCGGTGGCCGGTAGCCGACGGCAGGGTCTATGCAGAAAGAAATGAGAAGATTGCAGTTTTTTTGAAATGGGAAGGGTGGGGTGGGTGGGTCGACTAATTAAGAGAGAAAGGGGAGAGATAGAGAGAGGATAGAGAAGAGAAGTGAGGATAATTACTTTTTTTATCCTTTATTTAATTAAATGAAAACTATTGAGTTTGTTTTTAATTGTTAAAATGCTACAAGAGATTATAGTCATTGATTAAATGAATGACTCAAGTTGCTTCTCGTACTTTTCGCAAATAAAACATTTTTCACATAAACCTACCTCTATGTAAGTATATATATGTATATAAATACACATATGTATGTATATAAGGGTAAAATAGGAATTATTAACCTCCCCCTACCCTTTACCCATGCATTTTTAATCATGATTTATGAATTAAAAAAATTACACAATTAAATTCGTCATTTAATTCTCTTTAAATTGATATAAGTTTCGATATGTTTCTAAAAAGTTTGTAGAGGCAAGATGAAATTATGTGTGAATACAACTCATGTGCATCTACCAAAATATACATCCAACTAGGAATCTTATGCATAGTAAATATGTCAAATTGTCAATAACTTCTATATGCAGATCCTGCTAAATAAGATACAAAAACAATATACTAAGATAAATAAACACTAATTTTCGTAAATAAATTAAGAAAAATGTTAACCACAGCTAACTATGTGTATAAGAATAAAATAAATATTATTTTTAGTTTCTAAAATGGTAACCTTGTTTCATATATAGAAAGTTAATAACTAATTAAAAGCTAATGTAAGTTATAGAAAATTAATTATGATGACATAAACTATCATTGTCATTTTTAAAAATTAGAATTACAATTTTTTTATTCTTCTCCATAAATTAATATGCATATGTAGCCTCATGATGCAGATGTAGTAATTCTAGAATTTCTATGGTTAAACCATTATTAAACTAATAATGTAAGTGATGTAACATTCAATGTCATTAAACACTCCGTGTCTATTAATGGAGCAATAATGCAACTCTAAAGGAGAGAAATTATTGATATATAATTAATTAATTATATATTTACGAATCAGTTGAAAGTTGGTATTTAATTTACGAGATTATCAACCAATTAAGGTTATAATTAATTATTTGAATAATATTCAATATAGTCTATACTTTTTATTGTCTTAAGGAACTAATTTTAGCCTTTGGATCAATGACATCAATAGTCCATATTGCATTTAAAAATTTGGACAGAGTGACATTTTCGTAATTCACATGTGATGCTTTTACAAATCATATGTGATTGTATACTGAATCACCTGTGATTGAATATTAAAATTCTAGAACTATGTTTTTTACATGGACTTTATTGAATACAACTCTTAATTATATACATTTGTTGTTGTAATAAATATATGTGATTAATTAGATGTTTTTAAATGGAATTTGGAAATTAATTTATATTACTCGAAAACCAAAAATTAGATACTTATATTTAATTTTTGATTGAATATTAAAAATTAGTTTTTGAAAGTGTATTAAAGTTGTCACTTTTTGCTATATATATATATATAACTTTTAAAATTACCATTTAATATATCAAAGTCTTAAAAACTACTATTTAATAGATTCGCTATCCGACTACAATTTATAATATTATGAATATATATATTTCGTTACAAATGTATACAAATGTCTAAACCTTGAAATAGTAGCTTAAATCTAAAAACAAAACATTGCATACACTATGAGGAATATCAATATCTCATTATTCTATATCTCAATTGTACCTGTAAAACAGAAAAATAGATTAGATACATACACATATATTATATGTGCGTGTCCAAACAATTTTTTCACGTAAACCCAACCCGGCCCGTTTTGAATTCTTCATTCTAGATTTCTAGAACAACAATTTAGAACTAATGCATTATAGTGCAACATATTAGCTATTGGAATCCATAGAACACTCTAGAAATGCTAGTGAGGCTAATGTGCACTTTTCTGCTTAATTGTCATGTTAAACCTAATTAGGGAAACAATTTAAGTTCATACCAATGGCCATATGACCTCTATTTGTATGACCAAATTGAACTCGTCATTCTAGATCTACTTTAAATTGTAAAATTAGGAACAAACATCATAGAAATACTTAAAACTTCCTAGTTATAATATAAAGAGATTTCTAAACCTAAAAGCTACCGAAGAAAACGAAATATCCACCCTAACATAATGATGAAGTTTATCTAATACTCACAGAGTTGCCAGAGAGATAATCAATTGCACTTTGACTGTATCGATTGACTATTGAATCGCGAGAACCATGCTAGACTTTATCACTTTTGAACCTTGAAGATAGGAAATCGAGACATATTGAGTACATTTGATTACAAATCGCAATTGTAATACACGAATAACCAAGTCTAACCAGATCAATGTGAATATTGTGGAGTGCGAAGGAGATAGAGTTGATGTTCAGATCAGCATCAAAGAGGAAAAGATGAGGAATGAATGTGAAGAAAATGTGTAGTTTGCCAAAATAAGCACAATATTTGAGCATGTTATGAAAATAGGCATAAAATCTAGGTGATTACATATTTGAGCACTGATGTCGCCAATTTTCGTCAACGAAAGCTGCCATATCACTGAGCAATAAAATGGGGCCAATCTTGCTGATAAGGTAGTCAAATCGCCGAAGAAAGGGCTGGCGCCGCATTGTTTTTTTAGCCCACATCACCGATTTCAGTGGTCCACATCACTGTCCACATCGCCAAAATCAATCCCATATCGCCGAATTTTTTTGAAAAGCGTGCAGTTAATAAATTTTGTCTTTTTCTTTACCTTCCGGAGCTCTTAAAGTTTTATTTCTTTTACTTTTGCAAATTTATGTGGCTGCTCTCCTTATAAGATTTAGAAGCTTTCTATTTCTAGACAGAGTGCGTGTTCTTGAATATTGAAGCATAAGAATTTAGAGAATAATTCCTTAATGTTTTATCATCTTTAAATAAATTTATAAAAAGGTTCATAATTTTATAAATATATTAATTTGTCTATCATCTCTAGCTAAATTTCTAAAAGCTCTATAATTTTATAAATAATATTAATTTTTCTATCATCTCTAAATAAATTTATAAATGTTTCATAATTTTATAAATATATAAATTTCTCTATCACATCTAAATATATTTCTAAAAGCTTCATAATTTATAAATATATTAATTTTTTATCATCTTTAAATAAATTTATAAAAAGTTCATAATTTTATAAAGGGTTTAGTTTATAAATATGTATCCAACTTGTCACATTTTACTAGCTTATATATCGAACTTCCAAAGTTACCTTTTAATGTACTAGACTCTCAAAAGTTACCATTTTGTGTATCCGGTTACCTATTTTTCACGTAATCGGTAATTCTCAAAAAAAAATTGCCACATCATTAAATTCATAGAGACATCAATAATTCTTATTACTTTAACAAAAAGATGAAGAACATGAATATGCTATGAAATCCAGATGAAGAGAAGATGAAGAAACCAAGAACAAGAACCCTAAAATCACATACATAGAATTAAACCAAGAATCGATTATCGAAGCCCTAATCATTTATCATAAATGAACATGGAGATGAACACCGAAGCCCAAAATCGCATAGATGGAACGGAACAACGAAGGCCAAAATCGAAAATAAAAAATCATAAAATCGATTATCACAATGAACATGGAGATGAACTACAAAATTGAAAATCACCGAGTAGAAGCCCTAATCATTTCGTTTTTGAAAAGCTACTATAAATCACCATAATCTGTTCATATAAGAACCCTAGAACTTGGAATAGAAAATCGATGATGAAGGAAAAGAAATCGCAACTTACCGGATTGTTTGATGAAATCGACTGAAGATTTCGTTGAGTTGAAGATGTAGAAATGAACAGATCTGGAAGAACTGATTTCGATGTAGAATGAACTCGATTATTGCAGACCCATGAAATGAAGAGACCTAGAAGAACCAAGATGAAGAACCTTAAAACCATACCTTTATTCGAACAGTTCATTCAAATGAAGATGAACCGATTCATACCCTAGAATCGTCGAAGAGTTGGACAAAGAAATCGATGGAGAAAAGGTAGGTTTATGTCTGTAGAGCATCAATTCTAATTGATGGAGAAAAGGAATTTTGAAAGTGTAAATCTTAAAATAATTCTTCAACCAAAGCAGATGAAGAATCATTAATAATTATTATTATTATAAAATTAAAGAAACATCTAATTATAATATTGAATTATTTTTAAATTTAAAATTACATGTCATTTGTCACATCACTCGCCAAGTCAGCAAAACCTTTGCAACATCAACATGTAACACTATAGTTGGTGTGATACATTAACCGGTAACTTTTAGGAGTCTATTACATTAAATGGTAACTTTAAAGGTTCAATACACACAATAGTAAAATGTGACAAGTTGAATACATTTTCGAGAACTAAACCCTTTATAAATACATTAATTTCTCTATCACATCTAAATAAGTTTCTAAAACCATCATAATTTTCTAAATATATATATTTGTCTATCATATCTAAATAATTTTTTAAAACCTTCATAATTTTATTTCACATATCATATAAAATATACTCATACACATAACAACTGTTTACTAAAATATACTAAATACCCATTTTTTCAAGTCATTCAAATAATCCTAAAGAAAATTATAAACTTACTTCTTTTTTTAAAACTCATTCAAAAAAGGGTTTAATTCATTAAAATGTATCAAACTTGTCATGTTTTGCTATTGTGTGTATCGAACTTTAAAATTTTCTATTGTATGTACTGAACATTTTATTTGTCGCTATTGTGTGTATTAAACTTTCTATTGTATGTACTAAACTTATACATTTTTTTCCTTTTTTATGTATCCAAAATACATACAATAGGAACAAATTAAAAGTTTGATACACACAATAGCAAAACGTGACAAATTGGATACATTTTGGTGAACTAAACCCTTCAAAAAAATCCAACATTTAATTTATATTATTTTTACAATATTACAAACATATAAAAATTAACAACATATAAAAAAATTTTAAAAAATAAACAAAAATATTCATTTAATCTAACGACTTTTAAAAAATTAATAAACACAATAACACATGTGAAACATATATCTAAAAGTGATAATAAAAAAACAAAAATGTAACATACTTTTACCTACAAATACATAATCATAAATCATATTTTAAAATACCTCGTTTGTCATGCTTTACATAACGTTTAGCCTGAAATGTCGCATGAAAAGTGGAGATGTCACCGATATTGCGTTGTCGCCGGAGGATGTCGCGAGAGGAGGAGGAAGTGTTTGAAAATTTTACAACAATAAAATTACCAACTTTACATGTTTATGTACTATTACCCACCTAAAAATTTACAAACATCAAATCACTTTAAATTTTACCCACTTCTCAACACTTATTACACTAACCAATACATATTGTCGAAAAGAGCATATTACCAAGGAAAATAAGACTTTTATGGGCGACATCACCTAGTTTTTCGGTGATCTAGATTTAAAAAGAATTGCCACATGTTCCTATATTAATGGTTTGGTTGTCATGTCCATATCATCATATCACATCACATTGCCGCCACTTTACACACTTCTCCATATCCCGACCCAGTCTCGCCGAAAAGTGCATGTTCCCAAGGAAATCCCTTTTATAAGCAATACCGATTATATTTCGGCAATATGAGTTTTTAAAAAAAGACAAATTGCCACGTGCACCAATGCATTGGTCGGCGATATGGTTCCCCTCAGTGACAAAAATTGACGATATGGGTGCTTAATTTCGTAATTAGGTGTTTTTGATGCTTTTTTTTGCTCACATACACAAAATTATACTTATTTTCGCAGTTGATTTGAAGGGAGGGATGATGTTTAGGGCCGCATCAACAAAACCTGAGTTATTGCAGTTAATTTTATATTTTTTACTATGGGACTTAATTCCACAATTTTATGACATATCAATAACACCATATACCAGTGGGCTATTAGCCCTTTGGTTGAAACTGCTTACATAAAAGTAATTGATTAGAAGATTATTGGTTTTGGACTTGAACAGTGAGTTGAGATGTGAATAAAATCGTGAACCTAAGAACACTATGTATCATGTGAACGGAGTATGCTTTATCTATTTTACAGTTATAAATAAAGGATTACCTAATACGTATATTATCTTTTTCTTCACTCTCTTTTTTTTATTATCTCTATAATTCACAACATGTTATCAGCACGAAAGCTATAAGGAAAGAGATTAGGGACAACGAAGGAGTATAACAATTCAGTACTAGTTGAAGTTCATGATGCGGGTTTCGTAATTAACTTTAAATTATAAAAGGTGTCTCCGGAACCCTACTTAAATGTTTATGATACTGAATGGCTTTAATTTCATCAATTCAAGATTATTGTTATCTTAAGTTCTAAAAAGAGAAATTATGATGTCGGATATAGAACATGTAGCCGTTATATAAAAACTAGCATTGTAACTGTAAAATGTACGGCGGCAGCGAGTAATTTCTATCAAATAATATATCTATTTTTAATAACAAAGTGGTAATAGTATTCACATATTATGGTAACGTCGAATAATTTCAATTGCAACATGTTCAATTTCTTTCTTTTTTTCCATTTTCTTTATTCTTCTTTTATGTATCAACCTTTTTATTAATATTTAAAAGTAACTTTTGAAAAACAATAAAATAAGAAAAAATAATTTCTACTTATAAAATAAGATGATGAAAACATATTATGACTTTAAAAATTGTGTTGATGTGGAGGTGGAACTCTAATGATACGAGAGATTGTATTAGTGGGTTTGAGTGTTTTAAAAAATATAAGGATATTAAGTAGTAAGTCATTTTCCATTATTTTACTTTTAAGACTTTAAGTAAAGTAAAAGAGAATATTAACATAGTAAAAATAAAACTTTTTATTTTAATTATATGAGTGAGTCATTAATAAAAATTGGAATGTTTATAAATTCTAGTTAGAGTTCTAGTTATATGCATTTTCTTAAATTAAAAATATTTGTTATATAATAGAATATCTAAACAATTATTTTTGTGGAGATTTTTTAACTTGATTTTGAATTTGTATTTAATATCTTATAGGTTAAAAATTAATTTGAATTGACGTGTCATTTTAAACATTATATATTATAGAAAGTTTAGTTACTAAAATGATATTTAATAACCTAATTAACTTTATTTAATTTTTTGCTTTTAGGTTAAATAAGGAGTAAATTGATAATTTAAAATTACCTAAAATTATAAGATTGAGACATTTAAGAGAGAGTGCTAAATGTTCTATATATTACTATAGATATAGATTAGCCACACAAAAAAGCTGATGAAATTTTTGTTTGTTAATTATCATCCATATTATAGATGAATATGAGGGTGGTTCTATATTCATCCTTGTTATATATATATACTAGTTAGTTCTTTAGATTGTTCTATGCATAGCCCATAACGTTTTATATTGATTTTCCAAGCTTGAGTATATAATGTTTTAAGAATAATATCAAAAGTATGATGCTTGTGGTGTGACATGAATAAATATTAGGATCGGGGTTCTAAGGAAGGTGTGCGTTTTGACGTTTTGTTAGTTTAGTTTTGTTCCCATCTTAGAAGAGATGGTTCCCTCTTTTTCACTTGTTCATTAGATCTATTTCATTGTTTCTTGGTTGTCTAGATAATGTTTTGTTGAGGTTGGAACTAATTTATCCACGGGATTTTTCTTGAAAATTTTATTTTATGTATTCCACATATTGCTAATAACCACAGTCTATAGCTATTATCAACCTCAATAAACACCACAAAACAAAAAAATCAATGGACTTACAAAAATATTAGAGTTTGTAAATTTAGGTAGGATATTTTTAAAGGCAAAGAAAATTTTGTTATATAACAATACATCCGTGAGGATTACAAGAAAAGTCTCCGGTGAATAGACTTTAAACAAACTTGAGACTAACCTAAAAGAAAAGAAACAACAAACTAAAACACAAGACTAAAAGGACCGAACAAGTCATTAAACTCACAACAAATCCAAAATCTACACTACACACCAAATACAACACAGTTGAACTTAAGATACCAAGATGAACACTCATATTTTGGAAATAAAAAACCTCAACCTACGTAGAAGAGCCTCTAGGTCAGCGGCTATGAATTGTCAAAACAGAATTGTGCATTCAACACCTCACTAAACATCCAAATTTTGGTAGGATTTGACTAAAAAACATAATGAAAATGTTAAATTATCTAATGCATCATGAAGCATTACGTCCTAAGAATTGATTAAAAAAATAAGATAGGTTGAACTTTAAACCATGTATAGCAAACCCTAATGTTCAATATTGGTTTCAATTGAGTAAATAATAATAATATTAGCTTTAACAAATATATAGAATGGAATAGTATCATACTATTTAGTGAATACATGTCAACCTTTGAAGATAAACGCTCTTTTTATATAATATATATATATATATATATATATATATATATGAATAAAAGATTAATTTGAATAGTCTCTAATAAATAATCTTAAAAGTTCGTAAAATTAGCGGGATCAGAATAGGTTGTATTAAAGTTTCGATCGGTTAATAACATTGTAATTGCCCCTACGAGTACCGGAAGTGATAATAAAAGTGAGAATGCTATCACTAGAACGGACCACACAAATAGGGGCCCAAACGAATGTGTTCTTCCTAAAGGCATTTCCAGTCAACATGCATATAGGTTAACTTGATCTGCAGAATAAGGCCTACGAGCTCTCTCTTTTCTTTTATGGAACGAGATGGGGGGCTTTTTTCCTTCTTAGTAACGGTCTTACTCTATAAAATGACTTTTTGAATAAGCTATTAAGGTTAGGAATCGACGAATAGGTTCTGAAAGTGAATCAGATCTGGGCTGTTCAAGGACAAGTTTTTCTTTCTCATTTCTTATGTACTTTTTCTTACTTCATCCATACTTTTTTACGTTTTCTTCGGTGTGGGCAAACGGCGCCCTCAGAAGGAAGAACTATACCAATTTCCCGACATAAAAACATGTTTCCTGCTGTTGAGTTCTGCATTCTTTGATGCGGGGACACTTCCCTGTTCAAATGCTCCGAGGTTACGCCTCTTTGGATGGTTGAAGTTCAATTTGATTTTGACTTTTAACGTCAAAGTTACTGTAATTTGAATCAAAATATTATAAATAATTTCATTTATACTCTTCTTAGATCTTAAAAATTTCGTATTTGCTCATATTAATTTATAAATATCATATTTATGTCTTATAACATTTCAGAATTTCATATTAAACAAATTATTAGATTTATCATTTTAAAATATTTTATAATTATTTTAAATTCTTTTTAATTATAACACATTAATATTTGACCTTATTCTTTATAATTTTAACAATAATGATCGATTACCTGTACATGAAGTACAATTACGTCTTTTAATATCATGATACCATATTACCATATTTCTTTCGTCACGTGTGCCCTCTCCTCACATGACGCTTCCACCGCTGTTTTTGGTGTTGATGTTGTCTATCGTCATTTTTTAAACTCATTTCTTTCACGTTTTATTAATATTTAATATTTTTATTAATGTTTAGTATTGATTGCTTTTTGAACCAACTCATGTATCACACGAGTATTTAAACTAGTTTATATATATATATATATATATGTGTGTGTGTGTGTGTGTGTGTGTGTGATGGTTCACTTAGGAACTATCCTTATTGTCGGAACCAATCTTGGCGTTTGATTAAAATAAATTAATGGACAATAAAAAAAGACGGCTCATAATGCTCATTAATGACGCATTAATTAGAAGTATTTTGAGAAAATCAAACATCGCTCTTTAATGACGGTTTATCCCGACACATTTCACGGTTTAGAAATATATAAAAACCAAAATACCCCTATTAATGAATCATTAACGAGCATTAATAGTTGTTACAAACGATACTCGCAATAAGAGTAGTTCTCAAATAAACTTCTCCATATATATATATATATATATATATATATATATAGAGAGAGAGAGAGAGAGAGAAAGAGATGTAGGATCAAATGAGAACACTTATTATCCTAAGAACAGTGAAAACACTTTCTGACCCTTAGATGATCTAAATCTATGGACTACATTAGTTTATGGTTTTTTTATTTTCCAAAAATAATTATACTCTAAAAAGGATAATTTAGACTATTCAAAATTTTCTCCCTCTTTGTTCTATCTTTCCAACTCCATAACATTTCCAAATCTAGGTAGGCTTCTTATTTTTATTTTTATTTTTGAATGTGAGGTTATTTGATAGAATTTATTTAATTATGTAAGTATTATAATTTGTTTGTATACATGTATGTATTTGTTTTAGTTATGAATATATTTGTGTGTATGTTATCAAATCTTCTTTTAGCCTCTCAATTTTTGGACATAAGTATTTTATTTAGTAGGCTATTAAAAATGTTTTTCTTTCCTTGAGCGTCATATGATGGTTTTTTATTTTGGATTTTAGTAGTTTTGTATAATGTTATAACACTATTTATTGCATTTGCATCCTTATATTGCATCAGAATCAACACACTACATCCATTTGTCAAAGTGATTTTATGTTTAGCAAGTGTACCATTGCATGTGTTTTTGGTAGATGCAGATGAGCTGCATCTACCCCATTGCATCTTGCATCTACGAATTTTTTAGAAATGTACCTATACTTGTATTAAATTAAAGAGTATAAAAAAGATAGAATCAATGGTATAAGTTTTGTAATTAAATAATTATTCATTCAAAGATATATTGATTTTAAAATGATATGGGTAAAAAACTTCTATTTAGGGAAGCTTTTGAAGACTTGCATAATTTTAAGGGTGGTGTAAATTTCCCCTTTTATCCTTTTTTGCCTAATAAAATGCATGGATGAGAGGTGTTCTCACCGTTCTCCACTTAAGAAGTATTCTTCCTAGATCCCTCCCCTATATATATATATATATATTTGAGAACCATCCTTATTAGTAGTAATGCGAGAACTAATATTGGCTTTGATTAAAATATTAGGGCCAATAAAAATGACGGCTCATTAATAACGCGTTAATGAGGGGTATTTTGGGTAAATCAAGCCTCATTTTTAATGACGGTCCATCCGGACGCAATTCAAGGTTGGAAAATATAAAAAAAGACCAAAATACTCATATTAATGATGGTTACAAATGGTACCCATAGTATTCGCAACAAGAACGGTTCTCAAATTAACTTCTTTATAAATATATATATATATATGTGTGTGTGTGTGTATATATATATATATATATATATATATGAGAGTTTATTTAAGACCTATTTTTATTGTAAGTACCGCGAGAACCATTTTTATTGCAATTACAACATGATTTGATGAAGTGAAGTGTTGGATTACTGCATGTAAGTCATCGACCTCCTTACGGTAGTTACCAAATTCGAATGAGCCTTCACTTTCCCTGAATTATTAAAAGGTACATATTGACTTATTAGTTTGAATATGTTATCTTTCAGTTATCAAGCTGATGGCAATTTTGAAACAAGTTTTAGATTAAAGTGTTCCCATTTACCGCATAAGTATAACTTTCTGAGTCATTAAAGGATTTCTTGACCCAAAAGTTACAAGTTTATTGTTTTTCCATTTCAAACTGAGTAAAGCATAACAGAAATTAGAACTCAATGTGTACATGGACATGCCCGTTTCCTGAAAAATCAAAGCGACATGCACTAATCCCTTGTTTTTCCAATGCAAAAGCGAGGTCCACCATGCCATCATACTGTATTCCTGGGGAGAACACTCAATAAAACATTTCATCAGTAGCATATTGATGAAGTGGCGGATCCAAGATCTTTGATAGGAAATAGACAAGGGTTGTTTTTAGAGGGACTAAAACAGTAAATACGTTAGAAAGGGAACTAAATAAATAAGAGGATAGAGACTCGTAGTAGTTAGGGAGAAAATATATTACGTTTGAGGTTTGTACCGGGCTCGTAGTCTGCTTGGCTATCGAGAGAGGGCTACGCCCTGGACCAATCTTCCGATTGAGGAGTGATTGGGGTTTATCTTCCTTGTTCCATTTCAATGTTAAATCCTATTTCAATCTATATTTGCAATTTTGATTTCTCAGTTCGTATCAATCTTGGACCAGTGTATGCACTACAATACAAACTTTAATTTATTATACTTTTTAACACAACATGACACCACAATAAACATAGAAGGCACTAATATGTTTTTTCGATGCTGAAGTAGCTGAAAATGAATAATTTAACACAATGTTGTTTACTTGCTGTTGTTAATTATAGCCATGTGCAGCTTTTGATAATCATCTTATTTACCTAAAGATTTATTCTTGTGAGAAGATTACAATCTCTTTGGACCCTGTTTCGTGTAACAAACCCACAATTTTCTGTTCGAAGAAAGGGTTTGTAAGAAGTAAGAATAACAATATAACTTGGATAATTTCGTGGATCGTGTAGAATACACTTTCCGTAATCTGTAATTCGACCCTATTGCCTGGGGTATCACGAATTCAGATGTAGGATAATCCAAGAAACTCGATTTGAATTACAGGCTTTTATTCAATCCCGATTATACTAAATGGCTTTGATGACACTAAAATCACCAACATTTTCTCGCCATAATTGTTCTGTATAATTAATTTCTGTTGTCCTCCCCCTGAAACGATGAACAAGAGGCAATAGCAATTATCTTGGATGCAAATTTCAAATATTTTAGAGTTAAAAGTAGAAAATGCATACGATGATCACTCTGATGCATAAAGAATGAGTGATTTTGAACAAATTGAGGGATTGTACATGTTTGACGCTACAAACGTGCCACACGGGTCTTAATCCTTCAACCATCTGCATTAGCGTTATCCACCCTTACCAATAACAAATGATACTAAAGTACCATAACAATAGCCGAAGAAGAAGGCGGCTAATGTAAGGATACAAAAACCAACCCCGATCAAAATTAGGACAAGGCGTGAAGGAAGCTCTAAAGTCACATTATTTGGAATAGCAATTGTCCCCTCATTAAAGGCTACTCCGGATGCATTGAATGAAATTAAACTCACCATCATAATTGAGAAGAAGCTTTAAAGACAAAACATATGGAATAACAACCGTGCCTTCATTGAAGTTTTAAAGGCAAAACATATGAAATAGTAATCATCACCTCACCTCACTGAAGTCTAGAAACCAATGGACCCCTAATTAAATGAGAGCCATCAGCCCACATTAAATATAGGAGTGGAGGCCCAAATCATGTCACCAAGCAAAGCGTATAGATTAATTGGCTTCGATTTTGAAATTTGAATGCAAAAACAAGTGCCAACTCAGCTTCCAAAGATTTAGTTTTATATCGGATATAGATTTTACCCGTACCACCGTACAATATTATGATGTATGATATATCACAAGATTGAGTTTTGCTTTGATATCTAATGTAACACTATATAAGAGAATGATTTAATAGCCATGTGTTATATTGTTTAAAAATTGATGTTATTCTACATTGTAATTTCATTTCATTTTGTAACGACCAATGATTTAAATTATAATTAGTTGTAAGGTTTGAAAATCTAATGCTTCAAGATATTGTAGTACATACATGATATGTTGTATTACTTAAGTTTGAGAATCAAAGGATTTGAGATATTGTAATAAATAGGGGAGGGTTCATTTGAGAACCGTTTTTATTACAAGAACCGCGAGAGGCAATCGTAGCCGTTCAATTGTTAAGTGGAATTCATGGATGAAGAGCGTGGGGGATTGGGTGTGGCAAGATGCATGTAAGGAATTCATGGGTGGGCAATCCAATTGAAAGGGGGGAATTGAACGGCTAAGATTGGTTCTCGCGGTTCTCGTAATAAAAACGATTCTCAAATGAAATTTTCACGTAATAAATATATATGTGATTCTGTATTATTTATAGCATTGTTCAATAGTAGAGATAACTCTCCCTGAATGAAACACTGATAGTAATGACATTCTATGACAGTGAATCCAAGGCTCCTCCATATTCTTAAATCAATACAAATAATTTTGTAAAGATCAGATTGAACTTGAAGCTAGATTGACCACAAGAAGTCAAATCAGCTAAAGTGACATACCTTTACTGTGTCCAAGAATCGCACTTACAACACGATTTGCTGCAGTGAAGTGTTGGATTACTGCATGTAAGTCATCGACTTCCTTACGGTAGTTACCAAATTCGAATGAGCCTTCACTTTCCCTGGAGTAGGACAACTGCTTATTATAAATAAAAGAGATGCACTTTGACTTATGTGTTTGAATATGTTGCCATTCAATTCAAAAGAGTGGCTTCAATAAAAGTTATATGATAACATGTTTCTGTTTATAACATATGTATTTACTTTTGCATGACCCCACAAATTCTTGAATCTAAGAGGATTCATACCAGCATTGAATCCGCCAATCAGTCTATTTGACCTCAAAAGTCAAACTGTATCGTTTAACATTTTGACTTACCCATTTCCTGAAAAGTCAAAACGAAAGGCACTGATCCCTTGCTCTTCCAATGCAAAAGCGAGTCCCGACATCATACGATAATCCTGGAGACATGATAACACAGACGCACTAAATCATTCATCAATAGTATATTGATTGTGCACTAACATAACAAATTTGTTTCGGTGGTTGCACAACAGTAACAAAATTGAACTTCTTTTTTTACGCTACAAGAAAACAACATAAGAATGTACACATCCCATCCATTGATTGAACCCTAGACTCAATATAACACACTAATTTGTTGTTTTTTTAGACTTCTAGCAGCATAAATATGATAATTTTATGCAATATTCTTGTTGTTTATTGCCATGTACAGCTAAAGCTTGTTGCTTTTTAACATATGCCTCTTAGTTTGTGATATTCATGTTATTTACCTAGAGAATTTTTTAATTTGTACATAATGAGTTTTCAGATATGAAATATGTACCTTTGAGTCCCGGAAGCCATGGCACAAGATTACAATCTCTTTGGACCCTGTTTCGTGAACAAACCGACAAGTTTCTCGCCACAACTGTTTTGTATAATTATTTTCTGCTGATCAACCCCTGAAACAATTTCAATTATTGTGGATGCAATCAAGCACATTTTCAAATCTTTTAGTATAATTTTTTTATTTTTTTACAAAACCATGTTTAGCTTCCACCCAAAACATTAAATCCAAATCCTCCAAAGCATGTAGGTTTTTATCCTTCTAACTTTGATTCTCACATGACTGCCTTAAGCAACTAATTTGCTTATTACATTTTTCAAGAAACAAATTTTAACACTTTTGAGTGTTTTGATGAAGAAATTTTTTTAATTTCTATCTATTTATTAACATAAACCATATTAAGTTTCGCATTCACTTGTTAATTGCGATTAATGCACCCCATTTCTTAATCCCAATTCTGCGATTCAAGAAAAAAAAAGGGGGTTTCGATTCAATTTTCAACAAGTATACAAATATTAATTAAACTGCTAACTGGCTATTAGGGTTAATTCAGAAATTGACCTGAATACAGAGTAAATTTGCGTAAACGAAAAGATTGCCGGAAAACGGACCTGGGTTTCGCTCGAGGCTTGCAGAGGTGGTGGTTGTGGTGGTGTTGGATTCTCCGGCGGCCATCTTCAGCTGGATTCTGCAGCTGATTCTGCTACTGTTGTGAGTGTGTGAGCGGTTGTTGAGGTCGATGCGAACGAGTGGAGTTTTGGTAAAACTAATGAGATTGGAGGGTGTCGTGAATTGTCCACATTTTTCGTGACACTCCGTTTTCGAGTTGTTTTCTTAAATTTTTTTTGCTTCTTCACTTTCTGTCTTTAAAAATCTTGAAAACGGAGTGTTAGAGAGTATGTGTAAAACTCGAAATTTTATAAAATTATAAAAAAAATACATATATGCAATATTAAATGAGAAATTGGTGAATTGGGCGTATGTTATGTTATTTAAATGATGGTTATGTAGAATGTAAATATGGACAAATAAAGGGGTAACAAATGTAAGGATGAATCAAGATAGAGGACTAGACTTGTAAATGTGAATATATATGTTGGTAGACTCCAATAATTGGAGTCTAACCTCCAAATTTCTGGAACCTTCATCGTGAAGGAGAGCAAGAGAGAGAGTTTAGAGAGAGACTAGAAGAAGAAGGTGAAATCAAAGGAAAATTTGAAGGTTTGTGTGTTGTATTCAAGAAAACAAGTATTATGGGTTTGAATTTCTTCACTTTGAGCTTGGTTTGGGGCAAAGAAGCAACACAACAAGATGGGTTTCAAATCAAGGAAGTTAAATCTTTAAAATTGTGTTTGATTTGAGTTGTGTATGTTGTATTTGATTATCTTTAGCTTAAAATTGGGTTTATTTTGGTAAATGGGTCAAAGTTTGGGAAATTGTTAAAGTTAGGGTTTTGAATGATCAAATGGGTTTAAAGTGTTGATTCTTGAGTTTTATTGTGGTATTACATGTTAGTGTTGGTGATTGATGGTAGAATTTGTGTTGATTTAGTTAAATGGGTCAAGAACTTGAAAATGGAAGAAGTGTTGGTAATTGATGATGTAATTGTGGTTTAAAAGGGTTGAAAATGGTTATGTTATGGTTATGTAGTAGTTTAGTTGTAGTTTTAAAGTTTATATTTGAAGCTATGGGTTTTAGTTGTGGAAAATGTGAAGAATTCGGAACTTGCAGCTAGGAAAAAGGCCCAGAAAACACTGTTCACGGGCGTAGCGGCGCGACCCCTATGCGTCGCGGCGCGACGGGTGTTCTTGGCAAAGGTCATTTTTCCAGAGATTTTCTCCCGGCGCGAGGACCCCTGAAAGGTCCAAAAACTTGTTTTTGATCCCATTTGACCTTGTAGTTGATTGGGGATTGTTTCTAATGGTTTTAGGGAGTCTGAAAGACCCGAAATGAGCTATTAAGTTGTGTTTTGAATCCACACTTGTGTGTAACTTCCATGTATGGTTAACTTAACTAGGTTAACCTTGTGTTTTGGTGATCATAGGTTTATGATCAAGTGTTTAAGCCTTGATTGGGATGGGGTTGTGATTCTCATCACACCCACAGGTGAGTACACCCTGCGGATACCCAAAATGGTTAAAGTTTTCAAGTCATCTATGTGTTTTGATTGTTTGGCAATTTTTGATGATTCTTGATGAATCAAAGAATGTGGATTATGAAATTGATTATAAATGCGGGTTATATGATTTGCAAATGTTTATAAGGATTTTGGAACTTAAAGAATGTTTAAACCAACTATTGTTTTATAATATGGTTTACGTGAAGTATAAATGCTTTATGAAACCTTTGGGTTTAAGAATGAGGAATTGTGTATTTGAATTAAGATGTGTTTTAAATGATGGTTTTCAAAATTAAGACCATTGCTCTATGTTGGAGATGGTTTATGTTTAAATTGTGATTAATGAATGGTTTTGAAACATGGTACTCCATATGGGAGTGAACTTTGATTTTGAAACAAAAGACATGATTTTGAGATTAAGGAAATTCATGTTTTCACTTATGATATATCTTGGGCATTGAAATGTCAACTGTAACCTGGTTTTGAGAAATAAAGATATGTTCATATAAAAGTTGTTTTTAGGCATTGAGATGCCAAATATGGTTTTGATTGTTGAGCATTTATGCTCAAGTGATATAAATTTTGAAACTTGCTCGTTTTATCGATAAGCTAATATGTTTGGATTAATTGGCCTTTATGGCAAGATATTTGTGGCCTTTATGGCAAGTGATTTTTATGACCCTTCGGGGTATGTGGTTATATGACCCTTCGGGGTATGTGATTATGTGACCCTTCGGGGTATGTGAGTATGTGACCCTTCGGGGTATTTGTGCTTCGGTCCGGACCACTGTGTGATATAGCTCTTTACCATAGGGTTCCTAGTCATTGGGATGTATACAGAGGTTCCTGTGGCTTCGGTAATTGGGGGACCGCGAGGTACGGGTGGCTGAGGGATTGGTGCAGAGAGTGGAGGGGTATGTCAGTAGCCATCATGACCGTGTGGGTTCACTAGGCTGACGAGCCACCGAACCCGTGGCAACACGAGTGGATTTGGTGAACAGGGCATGCACTCCAAATAACCGTTGTATGGTGGACTGCTTCGTGCATCCCCCACCTTGACGGGTTGATGTGGTTATCCCCCATGTGGGCATGTGTTGACCGTGGCTAGCTACCACGTGGATACATTGTGGCCCAATGGACAGACCCGCATCCTTATGTGCTAATGTGAATGATTTTAAAAGTGAATTGATTGCCAAACTTGTGTTTTCAAAAGAGGAAATGATGACTTGGTTTTGATAAAACAAATGTTTTTGGTTGTAGTCACTGGCTATGTTTATAGCTAACATTGTGTATGAAAATGTTTTTGTATCCGCAGGTTGTACAAAGGCCTTGGTGAGGCGGGTAGATGCCTTGGACATAGTTTTGCTTGCATTTCCGGTAATCTTGGATTTCCCATGCTTTTGATAATGGTCGTGAGATTGACTGTGGTAACACCTAAAGGATTTGGGTTATACCCAATGATAAGTTTATTGTTAAAATATATGGTATTTTATCGAAATACTCCAAGAGGATTACAATACTTCTGCAATAAGTTTTGAGAATTGTATAAAGTATGTATTTGAATTGAGTTTTGAAAAATTTAAATTTGTACTGAAAATCAGGGTGTTACAGTATGTGCGTAAGTTGTTTATTGTGTTCATATTTTAGGTAGTTGTTTTTTTCCTTCTTCCGGCATATATGTATTGCTTCTTTGAAAGATTGAATAATATTTAAAAACCCATTCACCATAAACGTATTTTCTGATCTATAAAAAGGATACCACCCATCTAATAAAACATGTACTAAGAGAGGAGGGAGTATATCACTCACTTACACCTATCACGTTGTGTCACCTTAGACTTCTTATATGTATCAGATTGAGCTCATGCCTTATCACATCATCGCATGTGCACACACAAAAAATACAAAAACAAAAAAAGAAGTTAGTGTTAACCAACATAACTTAAATAATGTGACAACTTTCACATAGCTAATTACACCCAGTTTTGTTTTTTCTCATCCTTCTTCCATTATATTGATGTCTACTCTCTTCCCTCTAATTCAAAGATGACATTGTGTCACAATAGTACTTTCAAATTGTGTGCATCATGACAAGTTTTTTCACTCCTTTCATCTTTTCTATTACAAACTATATCTTACGATACTCGTAGACTCGTCTTTAGGATGCAAATTGTGAAACATAGTCAAGATTCAAGAATTAGTAGAAACTCTATAAAACCGTGTCTAAACTTCTATAATTTTAATTTTGTTATCATTGCCGTTAAAAAATATTCTATAATATTTATTCAACGTCGAAATTTGAAATCCGCATCTTTATAATGTACTTTTATTTGTAAGTTTGGACACACCGAATGATGATAAGAATTCCTCTCTAGAATTTATTCGAAATATGTATATTAGGGCTTAGTATAAAATAGATTGATCCGATTGTAAAGATGGGTGAAAGCCCTTTAGAGTTTTCCATTAGGGTTTCTTATATACCCTCTTGTACTCTATTAATATTTACTAATGTAATACGAAATTAATACCTACATGGTTTTATTTTTTCACATAGTATTAGAGCAGACTCTGACCACATATCTGTTTATCTCCCTTCAGTTGCCTCTCAGCTATCACCGCCATTGAACTATGGTTAGCCGCAACCATGTTTCTTTTCCATGTCGTCATCCTTGAGTGACAACTTTCATTCTTTTCTTTACCCTCTCATCCTGCAGGCCAAATTATAGTTTAGTGCCCTGAACTTAGTCGATGTGATTAAATACTAACATAAAGTATTAAACGTGTAGTATAGTATCCTGAACTTGGTAACTCAGTTAGTTTAGTACCCTGACTAGGTGAGTCAAGATACTAAACATAATAAGTTACTATCGTCACTCTTCATGCCATTCCCTTTGGCCGCTAGCCCGTCTCCGTCTTGCAGCCGCATAGTTTTTCTTTTTTATATATGTATGCTCTTTCCTCTTATATTTTATCGTTTATTGCATTTTTTTTCTCTGCGTGAGCTCCCGATATTCTACTGCTCTCACTACGTAACAGATTAGAAATATGTATATTAGAGTTTAATATAAGACTGATCGACCCGATTGTATAGATGGGCAAGAACCCTTGGGTTTATTATGTACCTTTGTACCCTATAAATATTAGCTAATATAATACTAAATATATACAAGGTTTTATTATTCTAAAGAGTTGTGATTATGCATCAAGTTTAGAATTCATTTGTCATCCATGGAGTTAGCTTTATGAAAGTACGTAGCGATTCAAAAAAAAAATATATGTAGCTAAACAAGAAACACATTACAAGTTATCAACTAGATTTGGTGACATATCATATAGATTCGATATCTTAAATGTTCGATACAAAAATGAATCTAGCGTTTATATATGTTCTAGAATTAATCCATCCCCTCCATGTATAGCATTAAAATTTTTGTTGATAAAAATTCAAAAATGAAGCTAATTTAGTTACCTTTATGTTGTTGTTAGCTTAATAAAGACCCGTTGTTAGCTATTAGGGTTTCTTATATATAGGTCTTTTTTCTTTATGTTTTTGTATTGTACTTTAATTGATCATTAATAATATTTTACATATTTCCCTCTAATTTCAATAGTTGCAATATCTTGGCCCCTTTGTACAAAACAAACCAATGGGAACTACTTCATCTTGATACTTGGAGAACTCCTGGCTGGCACCTAACACCTTCAATGAACAATGATGTGTAACTTGTGATTTGGTATGAGCTTTGCAAGCTCTAATGCCTCTTGAACTAGAACAATTAATGAATCATGCGTTTGGTTTGTTGGAATACTTTAGAATGAAACTGATTATTTAGAAAATTAAATCATGAAGGATGGTGGTGTTGGAACAACGATGTCGAAATGATGGTGACGAAGTACACAGACGTGCTGTGATGGAGATGAAGTGGTGGTAGTGATTAAACGTAAAAGTTAGAAATGTTGTGGTGAAGAGAGGAATCCAGTTTTGTCTATTTTCAAAAACTGAGATACCTTCATATGAAGGAACATGGCGGAATTTGATTCAATATGTGGTTCACATTTTCACTACAAGAATTATAGCCTTTTGCGGCGACAAATGTCGCCTCTAAAGATCTAGTAAAATACCAAATGTTAGTCAATTTTCACCGCAATTGTTAAAATTGTCGCCACAAATAAGTTTTTGCGACGAATCATTTTTCCGTCTCAATAGTTAAAATTGTCGTCACAAAAGAGTTTTTGCGGCGACTTTTTACTCTTTTGTGACGACATTTAATTTGTCGCCTCTAAAAGTCTTTTTTTTTGTAGTGCTTGTTAAGAAATTGGATTCAAATTTCATAGGATTCAAGTAAAGCCAAACGCACCCTAAAAGAAGAATGCGCAACTTTCTGATCAAAATTGCAAATGCACACATTAATTATAGTTCTTAACTTGTATTTAATTCGAAGAAGCAACATGTTCGGTGTGTAAAATACTTACAGCTACATTTTACTATATTATAAAATATTAAAATAAAACATTTTGGATGTTGAATTTCTTTAAAATTTAAAAGAGTAAGTCAAGATTTTGAATGACATAATTCATAGGTTTCACTCTTTGCTATTAATTAAAGATGGAAGTATTTTGTTACACAATTATTTTCATGAAAATGTTGGATTAGTGAATGTAAATAATAGGTCTCATTTCTACCATAACTATCATATTCAAAAGAGCCCTAATCACTTTCCCTGAAAAACAATACATGCCAAAATGACAAAAAGGTTATTGCATGATACTGCTTCCATACATTCATAGTAAAGATGTGTTAGGATATGTGATTTGTATTTTTGAAAGGATGGCTGTTGTCCAAGGAATTTTATTGATGTAGGTGCAGGGGCGGACCCAGAAGTTGAAATGTGTGATAGCACCGGATCTAAGATTTGAAATGGGTGGTAGCACTGTCTCGAAAAATCGGAATTTACAATATGCGAGATAGAAATTTACACTACGCGGACAAAATTGGCTGGTGTCTCGTGCCACCACCGGCTTGGCTTTGGTCCACCCCTGTGTTGGTGGGAAGTATGTTAGTATAAGGGAGTGTGTTCATAAGTAGGGATAAATGAGCCGAGTTACTCGAGCTTGCATTGTTAAAAGCCTGAAACGAGTCAAGCATAAGCGATAAGGCTCATTTATTAAAAGAGTCCGAGCTTTATGTATTGCGAGCTTAAACGGGCTTTGATATAATATATATTTTTTATATTTTTATTTATTACTTGTACAATTATATTATATATTGTTATATCATTAAATATAAAGAATATAAAATTTCAAAATTCATATAGTTTTTTATATCATTACATATGAAAATTTTAAATAAAAAAAATTCAAAATGCCGATATTTTTATTTATTAATTATATAATTTAAACTATTGTTAAAAAAACTTATATAATTTAAATGAGTTTTAATTCTATCACAAGCTTCATATAATATTTTGCGAGCAAAGGTCGAGCCTTAAAGAGCTCGAACGAGCTTGAGCTTATGTAATTTCAAATGAGTCTGATTTGATTAGTGTAAAACTCAGTTCGTTTACATTCTTACTAATAAGTAGGTGTTAATTGAATTGAAAGTTATTTAAATGGTGTATTAGTCATTTTACTAAACGGTTTAGTTTTCTCAGTCGGTTTTAGCATACAAAACCGAACCAAACCAAAAAATCGGTTTTTGAAATTTCGAAATTTAAAACAATTGGTTTCGATATTGATTCGTTTTTTCTGTTATTACGATTTTTTATTCGGTTTCGGTTTTTCATACTCGCCCCAACTTGAAACAATGCCTCATTACTTTAGACAACAAGTCATATAACCTTTTAGCTTTAGAGTTTGGATATTCAATATCTTGTTCTTGTGGGATCGGCTCTTGAAACATACACTTACACACAATATAACACTCAAACACACATATAAATTAACATACAAATAGACCAAATACACACACCCAGATTCGTGAAACCCACACTTACATATAACACACAAACCCACACAGATTAAACAAGTGAAACACACTGCTTTGTTTATTTTTTAAAATAAGGTCTTATTTTAAAGAAATGTCTACGGGTATACAGACGATTTTAATAAACTTGTTTGTTTTTTCAAATAAATGTCTGAGCATCCACACACGTTTTCAATAAGCTTGTTTGTTTTTTTCACATACATAAGACCTTATTTTTACTTATCCTGAAAAGCTAAAAACTATATTTTTTTTCGCTAACCTTCTCAGAAACGAACACATAAAACTGAAAGATTGAAATACACACCGGCACACTTACCGCAACACACAAACACACTTTACAACACACACACATATTGACATATATATGTATCAACACAACTGAACATCCTTTTTACATAAGTTACATAACCTATTAATGAGTACTGTTTTCTAAGGATTGAATAGTTTAGAGACATGACCATTTAACTTTGTAGTAATTAATTTTGGGTATATTTGTAAATTCACTTGTCGTGTTAGAAAAAACCACATACAAAATTGGTAACCGGTCTAATTAGTTCCCAAAAAATATCATCTTTACAATGAAATAAAATTTTCTCTCGACTCCTCCTATATAGTAAACAATAAAGTGATGGACGCATTTTGCAAAAAATAAATAAATAAATAATTAATTAATGAGGAAGTATGACAGTGACGTTCAAATTATACACAATATTCCAAACGAAGTATAGTGTCTTCTCAGTTAAAGAAAAGATACCATTTCCAAGTTTTATTTATTTTAATATTAATTTTTGATACTATCAGATTAGCTAAATATTTATCGTAATGGTAGCCTAATGGTTTGAAATACGAAATCTATAGTGCATATATGTTTAAAAAAAATCAAACTCTGACATATGGACATTAGTTGTAGGCGGCGATACATATGCATGAAAAGGTTCATTTGAACCTAATAAACTAATTTTTTTTCATATGAATTTAATGTAATTTTGGTATAATTTAGGTAAAATTTTAATTGTGGACTCATTAATTTTGTTTAACGTTTTCAATTTTAGTTATGAACTAATTGATTTTTTTTTACGAATAAATATGTACGTGAAATGTATATATGGCCATGAACACAATGTTTAGAATAATGAAAGTTTCAATTAGAATTAGGGTTAAAAGCAAAGTACTTATATCTTTAGATATTTACATAAAAGACCCTAATCTATAATTAATGTTATATTAACACTAAACTTCACTAAAATAAAATAAATTAATAAACACAACTAAAGAATCTAATAGAATGTTATCAATTTCTAGCTATGCACCCGCTTACACCCTTTATCCTATTTTGGCACTCTGTTAATAAAATGGATTATTTGCCTACATTGTTAGTAAGTAGCAACTTCAAATTAACCCGAGATGTAAAACATATTAAAATAGTTTTTTTTTCTATTTTTTTGTTTATTTTTCCCGATAAAAACAATAAAAATTTACGTGTTATTTTTCCATTATATATATATGTATATATATATATATATATATATATATATATATGAGAAAGTTCATTTGAGAACCGTTTTTATTACGAGAACCGCAAGAACCAATCTTAACCGTTCATTTTGGATAATGGAATTCATGGATGAAAAGTATGAGGAGATTGGGTGTGGCATGGTGCATTTAAGGAATTTATGAGTGGGCAATCCAACTAAATGAGAGGGAATTGTACGGCTATGATTGGTTCTCGCAATAAAAATGGTTCTCAAATGAACTTTTCAATATATATATATATATATGGATAAGTTCAAACGAGAACTGTTTTTCGTACAAAAACTGCTTGTAATATCTTTAATGACTCATTAATAGAGATATTTTGGGCACTTATATAATTTTCTAACCGTGAATTGCGTCCGGGTGAACCGTTATTAATGTGCGAAGCTTGATTTACCCAAAATACTCATCATTAATGCGTTATTAATGAGCCATTAATGAGCTAATCATTAGTCATTAATGAGCCAATTATTAGCCGTCAAAATTATTAGCCATTGATTTATTTTAATCAAGGGCCAAGATTGGTTCTCGCAGTTCTCATTCGAAAAACAGTTTTCGTTTAAGAACCATTATTATTGTGAGAACCGCGAGAACTAATCTTAGCCATTCAATTGGTAAGTGGAATTCATGGATGAAGAGCGTGGGGGATAGTGTGTGGTAAGATGCATGTGATGAATTCATGGCGGGGAATTGAATTAAAAGATGGAAAATTTGACGGCTAGGATTGATTCTCGCTCATAAAAATGATTCTCAAATGATCTTTTCAATATTATATATATAATATATATACATGAACCCTCGTGTATATATATATATATATATACACATGAGGGTTCATGTAAAAAGTGTTTTATTTGCAAAAAGTGCGAGAAGCAATTTCAGCCATTGATTGGTTTTTGATATTGTGGTTCATATTAATCATAATTAATATTTTTATTTAATTCAAAAGGGTAAATTAGTAAGCATAAATATTTTATCTCTCCTCTTTCTAATTAATTTTTTTCTCTTTTCAATCTATTGATATTTTTCTTTCATGTTTTTCTCTCTCCTAAAATTTTAAATTAAAAAAATAAATTAAAAGTGAATTTCTAGTATTTTGTTAATTTTAAGGTGTGCATTGGTGAACACAACCAAATGTTTACTAGTTTTCTTATTATCAATGCTATGTTCACCGGTGAATATCAAAGATAAAATGTTTTAACCATTTAAAAAGAAAAAAGCATACTATGTTCAATAATAAACATAGGCAAAAGCATAAGAGTTTTAAGATTAATTTTACAATATTTAATATTGAACACAGATATAGATTATGTTGATTTTTCCATTGGTAGTGAATGAGTTAAAGAATTTTGGTTTAATGATTATATTTTACTCTCCAATTTACTTATTCGTGGTTTACTAGCGGATATGTGTTATGAATAATTAAATTCTATGTTCACTATATTTCTATAATGCCAGTTTTACCTTTGTAGTAAACATGTCACAAAATTTCATTTTCATCTACAAATGATTAAACTCTATGTTTACCGGTGAACATGTTAAAAAAACAGAATTTTTTATATCATGTTAATGTCAATGATGCTATACAAGGTAAAATTACAATTTTACCTACAATTGCGTACATTTCACCAGTATTAAGAAATTAACAATAACATCTAAAATTAAATCTTTTTTTTTCTTTGAAAACCTAATTTCTGATTATTACTAAGTATTCACTGCAAACACACGTAAAAACATCTAAGATTTAGATACATTCGGCAATGAACATATATGTGTAGAAACAATATATTATCAATAAGTGATAAGTAACATATAAAACAGAAAGGAATCCAAACTTGAAAAAAATCAAACCTAAAAACTTCCCGATCAAACTTAAAGAAATACAACCAGATTGAACTTTGTATTTAAAGATATACAACATATTCTTCACCGAACGTGATTAACAATTATCTCACATTCACTAGTAAATATATGTATTTTAAAATTTTAAACGTCTTTCTATCAATAGTGAACATAGGATTTAAACTTTTCCTCTTTTGAGTTTGTATATCCAGAGAAAAAGAACAAAGAAAAAAGAAAAAAAATAAAGACAGATGATGATGACGGCAAGATAAATACATTAACAAAACCTGGAGAACGATGACAGGCAAAGGTGACGGGCGGCGGCGGGGTGCGATGTAGTAGAGCAGAGGGGGCGGTGTTTGATTTACTTGTCGCTGGCGCGCAATGGTTGCAGCGCCTCACAGATCGTCGGCAAAGATCTACATTGGTGGTTGATTTACTCGTTGCCGGCAGCGGTTGTGGTGTCTCATAGATCTACATCGGTAAGGAGGTGGGGTCGGCGGTTGAATAGAGGGTGGTTGATAGCCATGGTAGAATCTTATTCGGCAGGTGGTGGTTGGTAGCCATGGTAGAATCTTCTCCGACGAAGACGAAGGGCGGCGGGGGTAGAATTTTGTCCGGCGACGTGGGGATGCCACCACCTGCTACATCCATCACAAAAACCCCATCACCTGTTGTGTAGCATGTTGATTTCGTTGTAAGCACAAATGTAGCCATGGAAACACATATGAGAAAGAAAAGATATATATAGGGATCTAGGGTTTATTTTTGTAGGCAGAAGGAGAGTGATGTGAGTGAATTTGGGGACTTAGGGAAATGATTTGCCAGGCTGCCAGCATTAATTGGGGAGGGAAGAGACTAAGGTGTCATTTGTTTATTAAGAGGTTCTGAGTCTGAATCTGAATATCATGTCTAACACTTAAAAGGTGATTTTGACGTCTGAATGTTCATTTATATTTTGCTGTTTGTTTTTTAAAATATCTTAATGGTAGTAACTATCTGTTTTATAATATTTTATATTCAATTGTTACATATTTAACTAAATTTAAACTTTTCTAATAAAGTAAAACATTTTAATAACAATTATCAAACCATAATAATATAGAGTATTAAAATAAAATATATAGAAGAGAGATGCACGACGGCATGCGGCGGCTGACGGCGACCGTGAAAGGTGTCCATGTATGTAAAGTAGTAGAGGTGTGGATGTTGACATGAATTAGTGAATGAGTGTGATTATTATATGATGATGAAATATAAATTCTGTTAAGATGTTATAAGAGGTAATTTTATCTTTTATTCGTTAAGGAGTTTTAAGAGGTTTTCAGATCTTAATGAAAAAAAAAACAAACTGTTCTTACATCTTAATACCTCTTATTGATTCATATTAAGATGTAATAAGACATTTTCTAGAAAAAACAAACGACCCTAAGATAGATATATTCGATCCCAATTAATAGGTAATTGTTAATTTAAATGTCATATTTACCCCTTGTTAATTTAATTAATTTCCTTGGTTTTCTATTTATTTACAAAAGTACCACAATCAATCCTAGACATTGATTAATCAATCGTATGGACCATAATATTTTTCGTACTTTTCGCAAAAAAGATATATACTTTTTGCATGAACCTCCCATTTCACACTACAAGAATCTTCACATTACAAAAAGTAGCAAGCTACCATTCCTCACACTTTCTAAGACTAATCAAAATGGCGATCGTTGTAGAATATGTGACGAAGCTTGTGGAAAGGATACAAGGTCAGGTGCCAGAAACCGAAGTAGCATTGTATGTTTTATATCAATGAAATTTTCACACCGAATATATAGTAACTGAGTTTGACAAGAATTGTTTCATTAAGGTTACCCATACAAAATTTTACTATGTGAAATAAATGGGTGATCGAGTTATATTGATGAAACATTTTAAACTTTGTTACTGTTTATTTTGTGAATTTTCACCATTATATTATCCTTAACTACCTTTTGCAACATTTCTTAAGCTTCCAAATGATTTACACAATATATATAGTGACATTTGAGTCTAGTATATATATATATATATATATATATATATATTGTCTTGTTTTAATTTATTCAGTGAGTCGAAGACGTGTTAATAAACCACAACAACGCTCAAGGAAACATCATATTCCGTACAACCATCATATTAGCTTCTGTTATTCCATGTTCTTTCTATATCTACTTATTTATAGCCAAGTATATCTTGGATTCTAGTCACCTTTATGGCACAGGCTTGGGATACAAAGTATGCATCTCAAGTTTAGTATCTATAATGACACAATATCACTTGAATGATTTTAGCCTATCAAGTTAGTTTTAAAACAGAAGGTCATGTTAAGGCCTATCCATACTCGGTCAGTTACATGTTGAGTACATGAATGTTGGTATGGGACAACATATCCGAAATAATTCAACTCATGGGCGAACTAAGCTACTCAATATATAAGAAAGAGGTAGCATCTTGACCACCATGAATTCTTTTTGGCCTAGTGGTAAGCGCCTTGATCCTAAGAAGGAACTACACGCTGACCGCAGTTTCCATAATTGTAGTGCAAGCACGTTACGAATCTCAAAAGATGTGCAACTTATAAAAGTGAAGTTTGAAGCCACTCAAACCGGTTTAGAAGAAGATGAAATAAAGACGTTTCAAAAAAGGCTAAAAGATGGAAATGCATGGATAGAGCTTAGTGGTGATTTTAAGTGGTTGGGAAGGGTTTTAGTTGTTCCTAGTACTTACATGCATGTATATTTTAGTTGTAAAACTCTCTTGATAAAGTACATTTTAGAAAATGTGCTATCTGAATGAAGATCTTAAAAGAGTATTGATCAATGATCACAGACTAGGGGTGAGCACGGTTCAAAAACCGGACCGGGCTGAAACCCGAAATCTATAAAAAACTAGGACCGAAGACCGGACCGACCAGTCCCAGTCTTGGTCCGGTCAGGTCCGGTTAGTCGGTTTTTTCGGTCTATTTTTTTGTTATACACTATATTAAACAAAACCGGACGGCCCGGACCGGACCGAAACCCGAAATCTATAAAAAACAAGGACCAAAGACCGGACCGACGAGTCCCGGTCCGGACCGGTCTCGGTCTGGTTCGGTCCGTTTCGTCGGTTTTTTCGATCTATCGGGTCGCATGCTCACCCCTATCATAGACTTAAGAATAGGTTTAGTATGTGTTTGCGATTAAAAAAAAGGAATTATTATTATTAGGAAAATGTTAAGCACAACTCTTAGGGTTGTGGATAAGAGTAATAAATATGGTTTTAATTTTTTAAAAATAGTAATCAAATATATTTCATATATGAAAAGTTTGAATACTAATTAAAAAATGATTCAGATGGAACTTTTTTTTTTGTAAATAGGGAAGGTTGATTATGGAACATGAGTTATGATTTTTATTTTTAAAAATTATAATTATTTTTATTACTCTTATGTTTAACATTCTCCTTATTATTATTATGTACATAACCGTAAATTACGTCTAGATGAACCATTATTAATGAGCCAAGTTTAATTTTTTCAAAATACCATTCATTAATGAGTCATTAATTCACTAACTAGTGCATTAATAAGTCATTAATGAGCGGTTAACATAAATAGCTATTGATTTATTTTGAATTTTTGATGAATGACCAAGTTCTTGTATAAAAGACAACTCATTTGTAAACCATCTAAGGAAATAAAAGGTATAATTAGTGAAACAAATTCTAAAAATATAATAATGAAATCATAATTTTTTTTTATATTAAAGATTTATATATTCACTTGTTGTTTTAAAAAAACACTTACACAACTGGTACACGATCCAAGACCAAAAAACAGAGATTTATAAATTTGTATTTAACGAAATATTGATAAAAACCCAAATACAAAATCTTTGTAAAATCTTACACAATTAAGAACAACTTAAAATACATGACTAATTTTTTCAATAGAACTTTTCGAGTTCAAAGTGGAAGGAACATTTCTTATTACTTTATATGTACTATGTCTTTAGAAAAGCAAAAAGTTACAATAAAAATATGTCTTTAATAAAAACTATATCTCGTAAAAGTTATAACTATCTTAATTCTTACACTATTTCATTCTTAAAACTTATAAAAAAAATTAGTTCTATACAAAATATGAAAATATATTTTAAAAATTATTTTACTTTATCGTTATAAAAATTGTTTATTTTATATAATAGTAAATATAGAAATAAGAAGAAATTTCTTTTATGAAAACCCATATTCTTTAGGGTTATTTTGTAAAATATATTAAACTTAAGGGTTATTATGAAAAGTTATAAAATGCGTGGGTGTTGTTTAAAAAAAAAAAAGAAAAAAAAGAAAGGAGCATGAAACAAGAACCTAACTCACACCATGGGCTCCAAACTTTAACCAACAGATCAAATGTATTATGTTAATATCAATCTGAATACTAAAAAAAGTAGCAGTCAAAGCTTGAAATCAAATAGAAATAATTACCCTACTCTCGAGCATGTGTGGCAACAACACACCAAAAGTCCGAAAGCCTTCTAACCGAAAGCTGGAACTCGATGTCCTCTTATGAAATCGATAGTTTGAGAAGAGCTTGCGATACCCGAAATCGCTAGTCAAATGTTCAACCAATGTTATTTTAAGTTTTCGAGATGTGAAACTAAAGCTGTGCAAAACGAACTTGGGATTGTAAGGGCATTTCAAGGGTGGGGGGGTTGTGGGGTAGGGGGAGGGGGAGGGAATGAAATTAGGAGTTAGATATGCAATATAAAATTATACCTCTAGAAACCCTAATTCGTTTTGGTTTCTATTAAATGGTTTGGTTTTCTCGGTTGGTTTAAGCATACAAACCAAACAAAACCGAAAAAAAAACCAGTTTATGAAATTTCAAAATTTAAAACCATGGTTTCTATATTGATTCGGTTTTTAGTTCGATTTTGGTTTTTTATGCTCACGCTTATTTGAAACAATGGCTCATGTGCTTTAGACAACAAGTCATATAACCTTTTAGCTTCAGGGTTTTGAGGTGGAATGGGCTCTTCAAACACACACTTGCACACAATATAACACACAAACTTAACCCACATGCAAATAAAGACACAAATACGTACACCAAAACACCTACACACACCCAGATTCATGAAAAACACACGCATATAACACAAACCCACACAATTAAATATTATAATCCTAGCTTTTAACACAACCTATTAATTAATGAGTAGTATTTTCTAAGGATCGAACAGTTTAGAGACATGACTATTTAACTTTGTTAATTAAATGGTAATGTTAGTAATTAATTTTGGGTATATTTGTAAATTCACTTGCCGTATTAAAAAAAATAACCACATATATACAAGATTTGTTATCCGGTGTAATTAATTAGTTCCCAAAAAATATAATCTTTACAAACGAATAAGATTTTGTATCGACTCTTCTTATATATATATAGAAAACAAGAAACTGATGGATGGACGCATTTTTGCCATAAAAACAAATTAATTACCGAGGAAGTATGACGATGATGTTCGATCATATTATATACAATATTCCAAATTAAGTTGTCTTCTTAGTTAAGAAAAGATTCCATTTCTAAGTTTTATTTATTTTAATATTAATTTTTGGTACTCTGAGATTAGCTAAATATTTTTTATGATGGTAGCCTAACGGTTTAAGATACATAATCTATAGTGTATACATGTTAAATAATTAAACTGTGACATGCCCATTAGTCGTAGCCATGAAAGAGTTCTTTTAAACCTATTGAAATAATTTTTTTATATGAATTTAATGCAATTTTAGTATAATTTAGGTAAAATTTTAATTATGAACTCATTAATTTTATTTACAAATGTTATCAATTTTAGTTATGACCCATTAATTATTTTTACGAATGTTATCAATTTTAACTATGCACCCACTAATAAAGGTTTCTAGTTTCACCCCTAACGGGACGGGAACCCATAAAACTAAATACGATGTATACTTGTACCACTATAAATAAACCATGGATTTTGAATCCTTAGAATTAATAAAATCATCAAAATATGCAAAAAAAAAAAATGTACACTTGAAAATTGAAATTAATGCTATTTTAACGTGTTATTACTCTTTAGTTTCTTTCTTTGTTAATGCGTCCTTTTCTAATTAATCTCCACTTAAAATTAATTTCAATTCAAGTATATATATACATGCATGGGGGAACAACCACTTACTCTTCACATTACAAGAATCTTCACATTACAAAAATTAAGTAGCAAGCAAGCTAGCTGGCATTCCTCGATCACACTTTCTAAAACTAATCAAAATGGCCATCGTTGTAGAATATGTGACGAAGCTTGTGGAAAGGATACGAGGTCACGCATCACAAACTGATCGTAGCGTTGTAAGTTTTATATTAGGGAAATTTTCTCCTTCATATTATCCTTAATCATCTCTTGCAACATTTCTTAAGCTTCCAAAAGATTTACATAATATATATTATGACATTTGAGTCTATTTATATATTATGTAGAACTAAGATCGTATGAATGTATGCATGCATATGAAATACGAGCTAAGAACACACATCGAATTTGGTATATCTAAATTACTTAATGATTTAGGATTTACATACTTGTATTTATACCATCACGATATTTACATAAAATAACCTAAACTATATCTTGACTTGTTTAATTTGTTTAGTGAGTGGAAGACGTGTTAACAAACCCCAACAACGCTCGAGGAAACGTCATGTGGCGCCGTACAACCATCATAATAGCTTCTGTTATTCCCTGTTGTTTCCTCATCTACTTATTCATAGCCAGCTCTATCCTGGATTATAGTCACCTTAATGTGACAAACTTTGGGATACAAAGTATGCATCTCAAGTTTAACTTTTACAATGACAGGATATCACTTGATGGAAATTTTAGCCATCAAGTTAGTTTTAAAAAAGAAGGTAACGTTAAAGCCTACCCAAACTTGGTCACTTACACGTTAAGTACAGGAAGTCTTGGAAATAAAACGCTAACCGCTGTTTCTACAAGCACATTTTCAATCTCTGAAGATGTGCAACTTATAACAGTGAAGTTTGAAGCCAATCAAACTGGTTTAGAAGAAGAAGAAATAAAGGCTTTTAAGAAAAGGTTAGAAGATGGGGAAGTATGGATAAAACTCGACGGGGATTTTAAGTGGTTGGCAAGGGTTTTAGTTTTACCTCATACTTACAAGCATGTATATTTTAAGTATATAACTCAGTACATAGCTACTTCTCCTTCTCCAGATAAAGTACATTTTAAACAATGTGCTATATGAAGATCTTAGAGTTTTGTATTAATTGATCATAGAGAGATTTAAGAGTAAGTTTAGTATACGTTTACCGTTAAAAAATAACTATTATTATTATTTTAAATGACAAGTTTGTTACGTTAATTTCTTTGTCGGTTATTTCTATTTTTGTTGTTCCTTTATGGTTATAGAAAATAAGGATCTTAAACAATGTAGATATATATGTATATATTAATGTACCGCTTAGTGATATATTTAGTATAATTTTAAATTTTATTAAATTAATGTTATTTAGCATGGACAAAAAAATTCAACATTTGTTCATTATTGGTAACTAGGAATATTTATCCTACGATCGAGATTTAATAAATAAATATTTAATTGTAGAATTTGTAAATTATTTTAAAATATTACATTTTTTCGTCATCACATATTTAACTTGTGGTTCATTTATTATTTATTATATTTCAAATAATCTTGTCGGGGTTAATAATAATAATAATAATAATAATAATAATAATAATAATAAAAATAATAATAATAACAATAAATAAATAAAAAATAATAATAATAAATAAATAATAATAACGAAATGAACAATAAAAAATTTTATGTAAAAAGAAAATGAAAATTGTAACTACATGTGACGGTATCAAAATTTAATTAATTTAATGCTATTGTGTTCTAGAAAAAAAATTACCAAGACAATAATTTTCAATTTGTTTTTACTCAAAAATATTTTATGGCTTTTATTTCATTAACTAAACTCATTAGATATAAAGTTATATGTAGTTCAAGTCCACATGAAAACCTAACTAACAAGAAGATTCTCTTCGGTCAACTAGTATCCACGTTAAAAACTATGGATATTAGAGTTATATACGGTGTTATGAAAAAATTTCTACGTGGTAAATTCATGCGGAGATATTATTGGGGCATACGTTAAGCTAAAAGATGAATAATTGTTTAATGATTGAGAGATAGATAATTCGAAGATAATCACATAGATCAACAATTTAGATTGAACCTTGTTCGAATAATCGGTACCGGTTGGCCAAATATGATACCGCTAAGCAAGTCTAGGATCATTTGGCTCGATTGTACACTCAACTAAAATTTGATAATTACTATAGAGACAGATAGTTCATGCACTTCAACAAAACAATATGAGCATTCAAGATTTCTATGCGATTCACCTTAAAACACACACTAGTGTGTGTGATGGAGAAAATGCGTGTGTAAAGCTTAGAGAGAGACTAGAGAGAGAAGCATCCATCTCTAGAGAAAGAAAGTGATCGAGATTGACAATTAATTAAGCATAAATAAGCAAGATTAAGCCCATTTACAACATCAAAATCAAGATTTAAAGGTTATTAAGCATCATCTACAGATCTGGAGTTTCACACACCTACTAGGTGTTCTTGGTGTGAGAATGTAGAAAGAGAGTGCCATTTCAAGAGTTAATCAAGGATTTAAAGCATTGCATGTGCAGATTAGCATCAATTATAAGATTTTCAGCTTCAATTTACAAGAAAACAAGTATTAATTGATCATCTGAAATCAAGGTTAAAACCTAATCTTTGTTCTTATTTTCAATTCTTGAGAGATAAAGCTTGTATAAAGCTTGGATTTAAGTTGCATGAAGTGTTTTATGAATGAATCGGTAGTATTAACACTAGAGGAAAATAGATTAACATTTGCATGGGGTTAATTTGAGCTCAAATGAAGCTTGATGGTTTTAAGATGTAAAAACGAAGCTATGTTCGGACTGCCCTTTCAACTCGACGCATCGTACTACCGGACGCGACACGTTTGTGACGCATAAATTCTGTTTTGTTTGGTTTTTCATGTATTGATGTTTGGGTTATAATTATCGGTTAAAATATATACGGGCAAAAGACATTATTAGGAGATAGTTTCATATTTTGGACCTAGTGAGTTCCTCGGATATGGTACTTGTAGGTGTAAGTTAAGTGGTTTCATGCTAGAGTATTTTGAGATTAATGATATGTTTAGTGTTGTGATTATCAAAATGTTATTTTGATTATTAGATCTCGACGAAGAGAATGTTTCATGAGTTAATATATTTATATTTCTTATGGTTTAGTTTCCTAAAGTGTATCGAACTTGTCAATTTTTGCTATTGTATATAGCCAATTTTAAAAACTACTATTTGATGTATCCAAGTTTCTAAAACTACCGTTTAGTGTATGGTAACTTGTTAAAGCAAGTTAATGCTTATGTGGCACAAGTTTATGTTATGTGACAGTGACATGGCGGATGATGTAATTTTTAACTAAAAAATAATTGAAAAAGAAATTAATATTAATTTAATTTAATAATATAGTATAATAAATAATTTTCATTTTCATCTTCAACCGTTTGAACACCATCCGATTTGGGGTTTGGATTTGGGGCTTCAACCCAGCACAACCAGCATCGATTGCACCACCGATCTTCTTAGGGTTTTGATTTGGGGCTTCATCAACTGCTACTTCTAATATACGATTTTGATTTGGGGCTTCACCGACTGCTACTTTTGATATGCACCTAGTGCACCACCATTCGATTTAGGGCTTCATCAACTGCTGCTTTTAATATGCGATTAAGGGTTTTGATTCAACAGTTGCTTCATGTTCGATAGTTTCTCCAATAGTTTCAATTTTGCTTCATGTTCGACGGTTGCTTCAACATCGAGTGGTTCAACCTCGACAGTTGCTTCTGATATGCGATTTTGATTTAGGGCTCATGTTCAACGGTTAGGGTTCTTCAATAGTTAGGGTTTATAAGGTACAAATTAGGGTTTTAGATCTGTTCTTCGATTTAACATTTTAATGTTTAAATCTTGTTCATGTATGATTTAGGGTTCTTCATCATATCTGGGTTTCATGTTCTTCATCAAATCTGGGTTTCATGTTCTTCATCAAATTTGTGTTTAATGTTTATATCAATTTAGGGTTCTTGTTCAGATTGATTTAGGGTTAGATTAGGGTTCTTGTTCTTCTTTGAATCACATGATGTTTTCGACATATGATTTCTTAATATTTTTTACATATGATTTTGTGTTTCATCATCAGATTACATGTATTGGTTTCTTGTTCATACACAAATTAGTGATTTTGGATCTTGGTTTATTGTTAATGTGGTTCTTCATCATCTTCATCTTCATATTGTCCAGATCTGTTCATGTTGTTCTTCAGTGAGTGCTCTTCATGGGTTGTTGTGGCATTCATTAATGACATGGTTGTACATGTGTCATTTGTGTGATATTAAAATAAATAAAAAATGACAGAATTATTGGTTACCTGCTTAGTAAGCCGGTAATTCAAGACATTAATTGGTAGTTTTGGAAAGTTGGATATACTAAATGGGAGATTTAAAAATTGAGTATATACAATAGTAAAAAGTGACAAGTTCGGTATTCTTTTGGAAACTAAACCCTAGTTCTTAAATGAGATAAATAAAAGTAATATATAGATAAAATGAATTATGAATCATGGTTGTTAAATGAGTAAAAGTATATTAAATAAAGAATAAGAATTTTTGTATGATGTATGTTATATATAAGACAAGAAGGAAGTATTTATGAGAAAAACATTATGCGAATTATTATATTGAACAAATACTTTAATTGAGTTGTAGCATACAACAGAAGTATAAATAATCCAAGGATGATAATATAATATTTAGTATCGAATAAGAATAGAAAATGGGTATTTAATTTGTAAGACGGATGTTACATGATATTTAATTAAGAGACTAAATGACTAGTATACCAGGACGAGCAATGAGAAGATAGACAAGTTTATATTAAACTCTTATAAGAAAGATGCTCAGAAATGTGGATTCTTTATTATAAGTAAGTAACATATCTTATATATATATATATATATATATATATATATATATATATATATATATAGGGTAGAGATCAAGTAAAAAGAAAATTAAAGTAAAAAGGGTAAAATGGATGATTATTTGATCATTTTTCGGTATATATATCAACTGATAATCGTTAGTTCATTCTCTTTATTGATTAAAACTAGTTCTTCATCAATTTCTTTTTGATGAATCCAACATATTCATCACTTTTTAGATGAAAGCATTTTGTTCATCAATAAATTATTTCAAATTTTTGTTTTCAAAATCTGTATTTGAAATCAAAAAGAAATTGATGAAGAACTAGTTTTGATCAATAAAGATGATGAACTAACGATTATCAGTTGATATATATACCGAAAATTGTTCAAATAATCATCCCTTTTACACTTTTTACTTTAATTTTCTTTTTATTTGATCTTATCCATATATATATATATATATATATATATATAAAGAAAACCATTTATGGAAACGTTATCTTAAATAAATTATAATTGACCAATAGGATCCCTTTATTTTTCTAATTTTGACCAAATTAATCTATTTTGACTACCTCTTTTAGAAATACTCGATTAAGTATTAGATTTGGGTATTTTAACCTGTTTTGAAAACACGCGCGTCTCATAACCCGACTTCAATCATCACCACTTTATCGATTATGTACCATTGCTTCTCTTCATCGACTTGGTTTTCAAAGAAACCCTAGAATCTCCTTCGGTGATCAGAATCGTCGGCCGTTTCTCACCATTTCCGACGGGTAAACTTCAAGATTTACTGTCATTCATCATCATCCTATTCGGTGTGTTATTTTTTTTCTTGATTTGGTTCCAATTTCTTTTGCCTTAATAGCGCCCTCGATAGCATCTACGTTACGGTTTTGTGTGCTTTTTCTCAACGACTCCGACAGGTAAACTTCAATATTCAATGTTATTCATCGTTATATATATATATATATATATATATATATATAAATGTGTGTGTGTGTAGAATGATCTTGCACAATAAATGGACTCATGAAACTTGAAATCGAAGAAGTTTTTATATTTAATTTGATTTGAAGCTCCTTAGCTCGATAGTTCATTGTTCATGATGGTCATGTTGTTTAAGGGGACATTTAGTAGCAATGCATCATATACAGTCTTTTATGTATTGTTCACGTGTAAACATGTTTCCAGCGGAACTAAGCCTACTAGGGTAAAGTATATAGCATATAGAAAGTATACAAAGATGCAAAAAATAGTTTATGTACATTGAAATCAAATAATTGTGTCTATTAGTCATGCTTTCACTATAGCTATATTGTTAACGCGATCCCATCACGTTTGTTAACCATGATGCTTAAATATATGTTATATTTGTTGACATGATTTAGTGTGTGTCGGTTGAATCAAGATTAAGAAATCTGCTACAACAACATGTAGTTTCTACTGAAAAGGTTCTTCTTTCTTCTTTACTTTAACATATCAGTTATTCATTGTATCGTTTTGTAAAGTTGTTGGGTTTATGGGGCTCATCGTTCCCTCGAGCCGATGAAATCCGCGACTCTTAAACCCACCGCTCCTGTAGCAATGCACGTGCATCCCACATTAGTGAGGCAAGGGAGATTCTTCCTCCTTATAAGGAGGTGGAATCTTACTCCAACCAGATGACTCATTTTAAAGCCGTGAGGGGTAACCCAAAACGGACAATATCGTTGGTCGGTTCCCTGGTTGCGATCCTAACAATTGGTATTAGAGACGGGGCCGCACCGATGTGGGGGGAGGGGGGAATGTTGGGTTTATAAGGCTCATCGTTCCCTCGAGCCGGTCAAATCCGCGTCTCTTAAACCCACCGCTCCTATAGCAATGCAGGAGCATCCCACATCGGTGAGGCAAATTCTTCCTCCTTATAAGGAGGGGGAATCTTACTCCTACCATATGACGCGTTTTAAAACCATGAGGGGTATTCCAAAGCGGACAATATCGTTGGTCAGTTCCCTAGTTGCGATCCTATCAAAAGTTATTTTCATTTTTACCATGTTCTTATTCTTCTCATGCTCTTCCATCTTTCTACTTAAACAACATGTATCTTTTTAGATGGCAATAGGCAAATATATAGTTTTTGGGTCTCTCTTATCATATTTGGTTTCCAAAAAAGCCATTAAAATAACTACCACTGTTTTGAATTTATAAATAATAACACATTCGATGGATACTGATTTTGACCAACATCTGATGTTGTTAAATCTTTGTTCATGCTATTTTTATGTGCATTTGTTTTTCATATTTACCTTAGATGAATTACACCTATGCGGATCAACCTCGGCGTCTAGGAAAAAATTATGTCACGGGGCATTGTTTTCCAAAGCTACCATAAAGAGGAAATTCAAATTTCTAAACCAGATACATACCGACAAGGATTTTTGGAGGATTAGGTTCAACTCTCATTCCTTTTAGGGTTTACTACAAACATTATCTTTTACCGTCTTTTGCTTCTTCATTCTCTTTTTTTCATTTGTACTATGTGATTATTTTTGTTTGAATTCCTCATTTCTGATGGTTGGATCTTTTTTCTTGAGTTTCTTATTTGAGCTACGCTTCGAATCACCGTAAGTTTGACTATTTGAGTTTCACATATTATTATTGTTAATGATATTTAAGAATATAAATTATATTTAGAAAACAAGATGTTAAACTTCTTCATTAGATGATTTTGGTGATTATTGGGACACTGGACTCTTGAATAGTAATTCGCAGCAGGTACGATTTACTGATTTTTGTATGTTAACAAATTGAATTCGGTATCATTATAATAATTTTCAAGTAAGTGTTCATTTTTCCTATAAGCCAAACTTAAATTTTGTGATCTGATATGTATATGGTAATGTTAAACATGTTTAGTTTTCATTATTTAATCTTTCTTGCTGATGAGATTCTAATAATACAAAAGTTGCTCTTTTTCATGAATGTTTGTTTTATAGTTTGTATTTTAGTATACTTTTCTTTTATAGTTTTTATTTTAGTGTTATTTACAAAACTCACATACTTGAAATATTTTTATTTTTAATTTTGTTGAATTTCAAGTTTACTTTTGTAATACCTGTTTTTACACATGGATAATTATATGTCGCCTTTCATGTGTTAAAAGTAGGAGGGGATTAAAAGTTCTTATTTGTGATGACAATAATAATCCGACCGACAAAACAACAATGTAGTGTATAAAGAAGTTCTACAACGTGTCTAATGTAATTTTAATTGTTTTTCTTTTTAACCGTTTGTTTTTGTGTATTATTTTCTTTATTCTATAAAACTAATTAATTTTTATTGGATGTATGACACCGAATACTTTCATTAAGTATTTTATTTAGGAAATTATATAGTAAAATTTTATTTTGTAAGTCCAGGGCGTGCACAGGTCCTTAAATCTAGTATAAATTATTGTCAAATAACTGATTAATTAATTGGTAGTTAAGTAGAGAATGATTTACAAATAAAAAGATTAATAGTGCGTAATTCCATAGTTATGGGTAATCTATATATCTTATAACTTAAAATCCTTCTTGTCCTATGTGACACATATTAGAGTATCTTGATTTCCTATACAAAGTTAATTAGAAGAAAATGTGTGATGATGTGACAACTTCGAGGATTTTAGGACTATAGTGAAATTTAAGTGGACTTAATTCATATTTTAAACTTCAATAACATATTCACCATTAAATTAAATATTATAGTTTAGATTATTATTAAATTAAATTAGAGTAATCCTATGTAGTTAATGGGTTTAAGTTACATTTGTCTTTCTTTAATTATGACTTGAATGACATAGCTTCTTATTTAATTATGAGTTGTTACATGTGACATTCGGCAACAAATTTCCCAGGTTAGCCATTAGAAATTCTAACTTTAAGCTTGGTATTACTAAAAATATTATTTATGATTTAAATACATCAATAATAATATTAAATTTTATAGAAATCCCGCCTATATGGTTAGAACCTTTCTGAGCTCGAAAAATCAAATTATTAAAAGTCAAGAATTACAAACATATACAATAATAATAATAATAACAATAAAAATAATTAAATACATTATAATAAATATAAATAAGTTAAAATATAAAACATATATATATAAACTCATAAAAGTAATTAAAATATTTAAACAAAATCACCATTTATACAAAATTTATTTAAACTAATTACACATAATATTTTTAAAAAAATAAAAAAATAAAAAAAGAAAACCCCCCCTCTCTTTTCTCTTGCCTCCTTCTCTTCCCAAAAATCACCATTTGATCTTCCCCATGCTCTATATAAGCCCCCTACTACTCTTCATCATTTCCTTTACCACCACACTCCATATCTTCTCTTTTCTCTCTTCTTCTTTCACCAACAAAAATCTCCCAAGAACATCCAAGTCTTGTTCATCTTGTGAAGATCAAACACATAATCAAAGAAAAGAGTTGGTAAGATAATCATAACACACTCATCTCTACTCTTCTACATTTCTTCTTTTCTTCTTTTTTTATTTATTTTCTTTGATGTTCATCTTATTTATTTTATATATATCTGTAATCATGTAAATATAAACATCCTACCAATGTTATAAGGAGCACATGAAATGTGCATCATCCTACCATTGTTGTATGGAACTTAATCAACTAAAAATCAAGAAAATAAGACTTTGATCATGCATGTGTTTCATCTTAACAAATGTTGTAAGGAACACATAAAATGTGTATCATCCTACCATTGTCGTAAGAACACATGGATTATCAAAGCATATACTCATACAAGAAGATTAATCATGAATATAAACATGTTATATTAAAGTTATGACCCATAAGCAAAAAGAATAATATATCTGGCAGATTCTGATGCTAGAACTCCCCATTTGTTTTTGTTATATCTGGAGTTCTAGGTATCAAAATCAGTTGATTCTTTTTGCTAATCTTAGTTTAAAGTGTCACCTTTCATTTAAACCTAGATTCACTAATTTTCATGAACATTTGATCCTTCAAACATATTTAAAAAGACACATATGTTGAATCTGGAAATCTGACAGATTTAAAAATGTACACTTTAAACGCGTGTAACTTACTCATCCTTGGGTCAAAATACGTCTAGTTTTTTTTAAAGTTTCACCTTTGAGTTGTGGTTAATTACCGGTTTGAATCGTGTAAAAAAGAGGTCGTATGTGCCCTAAACAGACGTTTTAGTAACAACATGTCATCCAGACACTGATCAGTGGACATCTTATACACTTTTAATTATTAAAAGTATTAAACATGGATTATAAATTCCTATATTTTCACTGGACATTCTAGAAACATGTATTAAGATTATATTAAAATATCAAGCCTTAATATGACCCCTAAAACACAGTTTTTAATTTTTAAAGTTCAACTTAAAGAACTGAAAAATTCCAGTGAACACTTATGATTTATGGAAAAATAAAGACAACCTTTAACTATTTAATAAATAAGTTAACAACAAATAAATAATACCAAATAATAAATAAAATAATTCTAATAGAGCTACATACCTCTTATATTAGGAAAGGAGCTTCGGTAGGAACAAGAAATCCTTACGAGTGAAAACCTTTGCATACCGAGTGAGTATCATAGCCCCTTTTTACCGTATTTCATATTATTTTGGGGTGAAAGCATGTGTATACGTTTCATGAAAAGTTTATTGCCTATCTTCTTATCTATTTCAAATATTATTTTTAGCACTTATGGTATTATTCTTTGATGTGCTTGGGTGATCGTTGTAAGGCCCTTTCGTTGGACATTATTCCTTAACTCCGCTAGTGAGCCGATGGTATTAGTAAGTAGCGCTATTTGGAGATTCCGACGTCTCCCATTTATGGTTGACGAACTATAGATGTACTTTACCACTACTAACGTCATTTAATATAGGCGTTAGGTTTATCATGGGCAATTGGTTGTCGGTTAGGTTGGATAATGGCTCAAGCAACAATCATCATAGTCTATTACTACCATGTGCAACGTATTGGGCAATATAATACACCTTCTATCATTCATGCATACTTTTATTTTATTCCAAAAACTTCCATCAATTATTTAAACTTTTCTCATTTAAAAGTATTCTGTGCATATATTAAGAAAACCTATGAACTCACCAACTCTAGTAGTTGACCTTTTCTTTCTTTTACCCGTGCTTTCAGGTGATCGACGTTAGGTACCTTATGCATACAAGCATGATGTGTGGCATTTCCATCTTCATCGTCACATTTTATGAAAACACTATCTATTTTATTTACGCATCGTACAAGACAGTGTCATTTAATTAATATTCTGTTATGTAACTTTTATTTTTGTTTTACCCGAACTATTTATTTTTGTTAAGTTAATATAATGGTTATTGTCTATATGCCTTGTACGATGATATCTTGTGTTGTGACACCTCGTGTTTCCGCTTTAGCGGGGTGTGACATTACATTTAGATTTTAATAATTGTCTTTAAACTCATATTTAAACCTCAATTAGTGAATATGAGTTACTATCATCATTAAATTAAATATTGTAATTTGGATTATTATTAAATTAAATTAGAGTAATCCTATATGACATTGCTTTGGATGTGTGTTTTTCCAAATTGAAGACAATTAGTGACAGCTAATTTAATAACGGATGATTAGTAACCATAGATATGATTGAATGAAGGCATGTTTTCGAAGTCTTAAACACGTTTCAAAAGAGGAAAATGACAAGAATCAGATGAGTTTCATAGGCATACGATTATGATGATTCTTAAAGGTATGTTTTTTTTTCTTCTCAAAGGTATTTTTAATTTCTGTTGCAATTAAACGTGACTGAGTTAATTAATAAGAAATATTATAGTTTCATAACTTGATGTTATAGTTGCATAATTAACATTCAAGAAATGTGGTTGATGAATTATCCGTAAGAAAGCTCTATTTGTATTAAAAAAGAAGTTAGTTCTTAATAATATCACTTTCTTATGTTTTTATTGCATTTTTCATTTTTTTAAATATTTGTGGAGTTCAATTGTTTTCATTTGTTTTATAATGTTACACACTTATTTTCAGTCCAAAATTAGTGTTTTCAAAACTTGTTTTAAAACATGGTTGATATAAAACCCTTTAATTAAAATCGGAAGCATTATAAATTCAATTACAACATTTCTACAAAATACAGTACAATTTTAAAAATAAATTTCATCATCGTATATGACCCAAAAGCTTTTGGTATTACCATAGTCAATTTCACGACGATAAACAGACAAATAGGAAATCCAAGATTACCGGTAACTAAAACAATTCAAAACTATGCATAAGGTATTTACCCGCCTCACAAAGGCCTTCAATCTACGTGTAGATACAAAACATATAATACACCAAATTATCTATAAACATAGGTAGTGAGTACAACCAAAAACTTTAATCTTTCAAAACCAAGTCATCATCTTTTGAAAACGCAAGTTTGGCAATATATATGCTATAATAGAATTCACATAAAAGCACACAATGATGCGGGCCTGTCCATTGAGCCACAGTATCTCCACGTGGTAGCTATCCACGGTCAACATGTGTCCACATGGGGGATAACCACATCTCCCCGTCAAGGTGAGGGAAACACGAAGCAGTCCACCATACAACGGTTATTAGGAGTGAATGACTTGTTCCCAAGTCTACTCGTGTTTGCTTAGGCTCAGTCGCTCGTCAGCCCTTTGAACCATACGGTCAGAATGGGTACTATCATCCCCCTCCACTCTTTACACCAATTCCACAACCACCCATGTATGTAGGTTCCCAATTGCCGAAGACACATGAACCAATACACGTCACCCAATGGTTAGGAACCAACATGGTACAAAGTACTGTATCTGAAGCACAGGTCCGGACCAAAACTCATACCACAAGGGTCACATGTATCACATGCCATAAACGCCAAGTAACTCAAGCATTTAAGCTTATCAAAAAGCAAGTAGGTGTCACATAACTCAAAACTCTTAAGCATACAAACAATATCACATTTGCAATCTCAATGCCCATAACACACTCTAAGTGTAAACATAATTCATTAACTCAAAACCATATGTGTTATTACAAGATCATAGCTCACTCTTTAATGGAGTATCATATCTCAAGAAACTATCAAGTACAAACACAGCATTAACATAGACATTCCCCTAACTGGAGCATTGCCCTCATTTGTTTCCATAATGATGCTCATTAACATAGAAAGATTACACAAGTTCCACATCCTTTAATTGAAACAGTTTAATAAAACATTTTGCCAAACTTATTAAACACATTTGTGATGACTTATGAACTTTAACAAAAGTTAGGTATCCGCAAGGTGTACTCACCTGATGAAGTTATGAGGATCACTTCCTAACAAAACCAAAGCTCAAATACTTGCTCAAAGGCCCTATAGTGCAATACATGAAGCCAATATAAGATCTCTAAAGAGTGATAGCTCAATATTCTGTTTCAAACACTATTTCGGGTCTAAAAGACTCCATATAAACCTCCTATAATCAATAAAATCAATCCCCAATGAAATACAAGGTCAAAGGGGTCAAAACATAGTTTTTAGATGTTTCAGGTTGGCTCGGGCCGTGAGGAAAGGGAGCTCGCGCCGGGTAAAAGTCTCTAGAAACAAAACCTTACGCAGACCAGCGGCCTTGCGCCGCGAGCTAACGTGAATAGTAACATTTTGCTTGTTTTCTTAGCCAAATCGACCAAAAACAAAACCTTTAAAAAAAACTCCAATTGCAGCAACAAAGTAACTCACTTTACTTCAAAACACACTTTTAAAATGACCATATAACTACTACCTATCATAACTTGGGTAATTAAACCCTAATTCAAAGATTTTGATCCATTTACTAAATTAATGACATAAATCAACACAAATCAACCCTATACATCATATATTGTTACTATCAAGCACAAATCATAGTTAAAACATACATTTTGATCAATACTCAACTTGTGATAACCTTTTTCTTGCTCAAATCCAAGCTTAGAGAAAAGGTGAGCTATTAAGATCACACCAAAAGAGCTCAAGCACCACAATTAACAAGGTTTCCTCTTGAATTTTTTCCTTTGCCTTGCAAACCTTTACTCTTGCCCTCTCCCTTTCTCTTTCTCAATTCTTCACCACCCTCAAATAGGGGTCTTTGACCCTTAAATTGGTCAAATACATAAACAAAACAATTTACAAGTTCAACCCTTGAATAACTTTTATTTTATTAATTTGACCACATAAGTTTCCAACTATCTAAAACCTATATAAATATATAAATACACATCTAAAGACCTAGACTTCAATAATAACAACCATAATTTTAACATATGACCGTTTAATTCACATAAAAATATATCTATAAAATATTTTGAAAAAAATACGGACAATACATATAAAATTTAGTTTTGTTACTTAATTTTGGTTATATTATTGTAGGAAATCTTAGCATGTACAAAAGGATTTTCATATTTATTAAGTGTGGCTATAATTAACAATCCACAACTTCTTCTTATGTAATCAATAATGGTTCCCTCATTCAACCATTCTTAGATACGTACTTAAATTCGAATTCTACTACAATGATTTATGTTGCTGCTTTGTTGCCAATTGCTCGAGTATTCCAAATTTCAATAGAAATGGTTATGATTTATAGATTCTTTGTTGCTGATGTCTGCGGAACGCTGTCTCAATTGTTTCTGTTGTAATGATTATTGATTTATTTTGTCTCGGTTATATCGTCACTAATAAATTTTTGATTAATACACGATTACACTAAAATGTTTGTAAGATAAGATACGTCTGGACGCAATTTGAGATTTAATTTTAATGATTCAAATTTTGTTTATTAAACAAGTGCCTTGGAGTGGTAGTTGTATCTGCATGTTTTGTATTATTCTATATCACTCTCATACATATGTGTATTTGTATCATAATGGTTTATAATGACTTAAGGTTTACAAGAGCTTATGATCCGAGAAGTAATGCAACCACACTCAGGAAGAAAAGATTTATAATTAGTTATTTATAAATTAGTTATCGTAAGTTACAATTTTAACTTACGGAAAGAGAGAAATAACCAGATTAATTATTTGACAGGAAAAATATAAATTTATTAGTTAATAAAAATATATATTGTTAACTAATTATATTCAAGACAAATAATTTAAGGAAAAATATAAATTATATTCAACCACACCGAAGAGTTTTAAATATAAATTATATTCAAGACAAATAATTTAAGGAAAAATATAAATTATATTCAACCACACCGAAGAGTTTTAAATATAAATTATATTCAAGACAAATAATTTAAGGAAAAATATAAATTATATTCAACCACACCGAAGAGTTTTAAATATATATTCTTCGTGTCGGATCAAACCAATTGTGTTTGATTTAGGATGACAAGAGGAGGTTATAAAACTCAAAATGTATATATATGATCAATTATTTATATCTTGTTCTTTGTTGTTTATATATATATATATATATATGTTCAAAAAACAGAGTTTAACAATTTTTGTTAATCTCAAAGTTTCCAACTTTATTATTCAAACAAGTTTTTGTTTTGAGTATTAAAGTATTTGAAGTTTTTAATCTTAATTAGAAAGGTTAAACCAGTTAACGACAGCGGTTCACTAGCGGCCCAAAGATGGTAGTCCAGCAGAGGTGGCGACCCAGCGGAAGCAGCCAAGATGCGACAGCCCTTGGTTCGTGCCCAATGTGGCTACAGCCTGTTGGGGCTTGGCCGAGTCACCGGCCTTTGCTCGTGATACGGACCAATGTGTATTGGGCTTCGGCCCAATCCAAGTCATAAACCAAATTTGTTTTTGGTGTATTCGGTTTCTCGACCCATTTAGGGTAAACCGAAAAGTGGGCTTTGGCACATCGGACTTTTCATTTATAAATTTCAATTGTAAATTTATAACACGTGATTTCGGGGTAATATAAATAATACAAGTGTGTGTGTGTATATATTAACTTTAAGTTTTAAAGTTAGTTTGTGTATATATATATATATATATATATATATGTTTTATGATTAAAAGATTATTTTAACTAGTTGAGTTAAAATAGGTATTTAGTATATTTAAAATATAATAAGTGTCAATCATAATAAGTGTATTATTGAACAAAGAAAAGGAATAAGTTAATTTAATCAATTATGTGAGTTTTGGTTTAAAACACCATTTTGTAAAATAGTTATATACTAATAGTTTATAATTTGATTAAAGGATCAATAATGGTTTAACCATCAAAGTTTTATGTAACATCCTGCATCTGGGCCTAGTATTTGTGTAGTCTTCCGTAAGTTAATACGTGGATTATTAATTGATTGATGTTTAATTAATTGTTAATCATTGACTTTTAATTAAGTGATATATATATATATATATATATATGTTTATATATACGGATTTGTGTGTGTGTATGCATGCAATTGTGAATTAAGGGGAGGACACCTCCTGCTATGTTATCAACATGTATATACGTGGGTTTCATTAAGCATGTTTATCATTATCAAAGTTCTTGTGTGTGTATTGAGTGTGAAAAACCGAGAGAGAAGAAAAGAAGAACAAGCAATCGGATTTGGGTGTTTTGAATTATAAATTCAAGTTAAAAAGGTTTGTATGATTATTGTTTTAATCTTGAAACATGAATCTCAGTAACATGCTACGGTTTATTATCAATATGCTGGGTTTTGTTTATAAACACCGAGTATGAGCATGATAGAAACCTTGGTTGGTGGGTTTTGTGGTTTAAAGGTGTTTATAATGCATAATTGCATGTTTAAACATGTTTGAATATGTTTTGGTAAGTTTTTGTGTGAATTATATAAACTGGATATTTGGAGTTCTTCCATGGTTGAAGTTGGCGGATTGTTGAGATGATGATGATGGAAACCGATAGTGTTGAAATCCGATGTCTAGAATCCGGAACTCCTAAAATCCGATGATATGGTAAAAACCGCCAACAGTGGATTCCGATAGATTGAAATCCGAACCTTATGAATCCGGGTGTTTTGAAAATCTAATGATCATGAAATCCGACAAGTGTGGAAATCCAACTCTGGGTTGCGGATTCCTTCAAAATCCGACAGGGGTATCGGATTCTTAGAAATCCGATGGTTTTAGCGGATTCCGATGGTTGTATCAGATTTCCCTTGAAATCCGATAGGTTTGGCTGTGTGTTGATTATTTGATGTTATATGCTAAGTGTTCATGCTTATGTGAATCTAATATGATATGTTTGATTTAAAGATGATATAAATATATGTTTGATATATATTTATGAATCAGATACTGATTTCAGTTTGTTGTGTTCTCAGGAACAGACAAAGCTCAGTAAAATTAGATCACTGAGTGGAGAAGCTGAGATCTTGAGGTGAGTAGATGTTTACTCAAGGATGATATTAGTTGTATTGGTTTGGTTGCAACTGTTATTAGTTTGATGCATAGATATTCTTATTGTCTGATAATTGATTAACGGGTTGATTGTTAATAAATTGTTGCATCAGTGATATGTATACATGGTGGTTGGGAAGTCAGTTTACGACTGGGCTTATGGGCTGGGTTTGTTTGCTATCGGCTAATCAGTATTGGGATTTTTTGGTACATTTGTTGCAACTTAAGGTAATACTGTGTGAGAATAGCAAATGAACTATCGGTAAACCTTTGCTTTGGCCGGCATTAGTTGTAGGTTCCTACAGAACCGCCGATCTTCCGAGGGTGTTTATTTGTGGTTGTTGATATCATTCGGTTCTGACTGATATATATCTGTTGTAGTTGTACTCCATTCACTTAGCTTTGTGCTAATCCCCCACCTCTCACTCTTTTTACATGTTTTGGTAAGTCAGTGGCTGGGTTGAGAGTGGTTAGCTTGGGGAGTAATCATTTAGGCCTCTGATGTGTATATTTGTGACGAGCCGTAGTTTTGTAATACTGTAATTTCAAATGGGTTGGTTTTGTAAAACAGTGGTTTAATGTTCGGTTGTAAATACTTTTATGTATATGTGAACGCTTCCGCAATGTAATTAAATGAAAATTTTATGGGTGAAAATACGGTGTTATATTTTACTTCAGTTTCGGTTTAATCATCAAAGTTTTTTTTCAAACAATTTTACCATAAAGTTTGAATTTATTATTATTTAATCCTCAAAGTTACACCTTATTTTTGGTTTAAACCTTACAGTTTTTTCCCAAATGATTTAATCCTTAATTTTTTTGTTAAAAAATGGTTTAACCTTCTAAGTTTGGTTAACCTTTTAATAAAAAGTAAAATGCATAATAAGTAGAAAGGGTAAAATCGAAAACCATACAAAACTTAAATGATTACTCAAGTTTTCTAACAAAACTTCAAGGTTTAAATCATTTGAAAAAAAAGTTTGAGGTTTAAACCAAAAAAAATTCAAACTTTATGGTAATATCGTTTAGAAAAAAACTTTGATGGTTAAACCGAAATTGAACGAAAACTTTGATGATTAAACAATTATTGACCCTTGATTAAAAGATGACAAAAATTTTTTTTTGTCTTCTCGTCTCAATTAATAGTTTAATTAATTGAGAATTGTCGAGATAGTTTAATAGCTCTAGTTGTATGTAAGTTACTTACTTTATTTATAGTTCATAATTAATGCGTGGTTGATAATATATATTCGTATATATATATATATATGCTTTATCTTTAGAATGGTTTTGCCTTGTATACTAGTCGCATTGCTATTATTAAGTCACATTTGCCAGTTTTATAAATGTCAACTGCAAGTGTTAGACTTAAACAAGTCAAGAGTAGTTTCTTATGGTCAGATATGTAAAGACATGCAGGTTATATTTGTGTGGTTGTGCTTTATATTTATGAGTTATATGCGACAATAAATTTAAAGTAAGGGTAAATAATAGTTTTAAAAGTTTATTTAAAATGATTTTATCATAAGGCTTATTGTCTACCTAGTTTTGAGGTATACTTACAATACACTTTTAAAATAGTTAGTTTTAAAATAGTTTTACAAAAATTGAAATTAACAAGTTTTTCTCAAAAATTAGATAAAACCTACTAAATCTTAGGCCAATAGTGCTACCCATCTAATGATACACCAACCCATTAAACAATAGTTCGATGATTTATCGTGCCCAAACCGTGAGCATCGGGGTTCAAACCATTGTATAGAAGGGGATGAAAGACTTCGCGATTCCCTGATGTGACGGGCCAGAGTTCATCCTACGGTCTATTTTGGATATTCTCTAATGTGACGGGCCCAAGGTTCACTTAGAGGTAGAGATAAACATGTTTAGATTTTATTATCTAAACTCTAGGAAGTCTATAAGTCATGTCAGTTAGATACGATTGGTAAAGGAGCCTACCTACTAGAAATAGCACGGGTCGGTGTTGTCATGCCTAAACCGTGCACCAGCACGTGTAAAATATGGATCCTAGTCTAATACTTATCATTTAAGGGTGATTATCGATATGTATTAGAAAAGTCTATTTTGTGTTACTAATTGAACCATACTATATTTGTAGATGAAAAACGTATGCAACACTCTCTCTTCGTTCAATCCTTGAGAAGGATAAGCTCACCGTGCCTAATTTCCTAAACTGGGAGCGCAATCTTCGGATTATGCTCAGGCATAAAAGGAAATGGTATGTCCTGGAGGAGCCAGCGGGAAATGCCCCTCCGTCTAATGCAAGAAATGAAGGGAAGCTTACTAGAAGTGTGTCAATAACTCCTTAGATGTAAGCTGCCTCATGCTTGCAACTATGAGTCAAGAGTTGCAGACAAGCATAATGGATACTTCTGCATACGACATGATCCGTTAGTTAAGGGACATGTTTCAGGAGCAAGCTCGAACTGAGCGTTATGCGCCACAAGAGCTCTTAACACTTGCAAGATGGCTAAGGGGACCTCGGTCAGTGCCCACGTCATGAAAATGATAGGGCACATGGACCACCTGGAAAGGCTAAGACACCCAGTGCCGTTGTAGTTAGCAACATATATTTTGCTCAACTCGTTGTCAAATGACTATAAGCCTTTTATAGTCAACTACAACATGAACAATATGGAGAAATCCATAGCTGAGCTTCATTGGATCCTCAAGACTACTGAGTTGAATATCGGGATTAAGTCCAAGGATGTCCTCATGATGGATAACGGAGGTGGAAAGAAGAGGAAAGAACGCAGCGGAAAGAGCAAGGGTAAAACTGAGTCAGGACAAACTGCACCCAAGGACAAGGGAAATGGCAATAGCAAGGGCAAGAAAGTCAAACCGAACAAAAAAAGAACCGAGAATCGGTGCTTCAAATGCGGTGAAGTTGGCCATTATAAGGTCAACTGCCTGAAGCGTTACGAAGGTGGGGATAAGTCCAACACCCCAGGTTGTTTTTTCTTTTGCGACTAACTTCAATATTTACTTTCTGCTTATATTTATAAGTGGTTTAACATTTGCAATCGGTTATTGTAATAGGTCAAGGAAAGTGAGGATGCTAAGAATGCAAGGATCCCGCGTGTAGATTAAGGATATTTAATAATTTATAGTTTTTCCGGTTTTTAAATCATTTATATTTCTATTTCTACTTATAATTTTTGAAATTATGGTTTTAAAAGTTAATGAATTATTTAGTGATATATCCTTGTACGTATGTTGTGAATCTATCTAGTCAAGGTTGACTATAAGTTGACTAACAAGTCAAAGTCTTGATTTATTAGTAGTTGTTCTTATGCATTAATTATTGTTATTACTTGAAACAACAAAGTTATTGTTATAAGTTAGAGAGTTCGTCTAATTAAGTAATTTAATTAGTAATTATGAAAACAAGTTCAAGTTTTTAACTAAGATTAAATACTTGAAATAATAGGCATTATTTCTAAGGGACGTGGTTAAGAGTAAAATATTTCAGAGTATAAAATGATTATAATAGATATTATAATCAAAGTTTAAAATACTCACATGTTTTAATAAGAATCCCAAGTATTTTTACAAGTGTTTCATACTTGTAAAGTTTCCGAGAAACCAATTTCCGTAATTGAAAATAATGGATATAAGAGAAATCCAAGTTTAAGGTATCATTAACTTTAAGATTCTTAACCAAAATCTAAGTTTTAGATTTAATACTTAAAATCAGTTTTTTGACTAAGTCAATAGGGTATTTTAAGTAATGTTTTCATAATAGTTAGTGGGAACAAATGAACAATTGACCTACGCTATGATTAACTAGAACAAATAATCGCGTAGAAGCTAATAGTGTTCGGATAACACGATGAATATTAACTTATTGAATTTTAGGAAAATATATAATTCAAAGACGGGATTTTGAATGATTCAAAATGGTCCAAGTGATAGGACTAATCCCAGAAAGTCAAAGTGACATCATTTTTTGAGAGTTACTCAAAATAGGATTGCTTCAAAGTTTTGAAGTATCTTTAAAGTCAAGTCTTGACTTAGATAAGATGTCATAATTATATATTAAAATTCAATGTTATCTATATTATTATATAAAAGAGTTAAGTGTTAAAAAATAATAAACAAATTATTAGATAAGTGTTCTAACTCTAGATATCTAATTTCATGTGTACGGGTTTGGCAAACAAGGGTTTATTATTTGATCTATTTCTTGGAACAGAAAGTAAGTCATACATCTACAATGCAACTAAGTTTAGTTACGGGAGTATTTTATATATTCAGAAACAAGGAGTTATTCAATTTCTCCGAGTTTAAGGAATATGAAAAAATTGGAAAGTATAGAATTGTTCTTTTCAGGTTTGCGGAAAATAATTAATCTAGCAAAGCAAGTGGGAGCACTGTTTAAATTTATACTATGCTTGTTTTTTGGATTCATAGAACATTAGTCACAAATTTTAATTCGTGATAAGTTACATTTGAAATTAATATACTAACACAAATAGACATCGTGAATTGAAACAATGAACTAGTATTAATTCTATACTTTATTCCACGATGAAATATAAGGAGTACATTATCAGTCTCATTAATTCTTCACTGTTTTTCATGTTTTAGTAATATTCATGAACAAAATTTTTTGTTCAAAATATTATCCGTGACTACTTATCTTGGTGGGAACCTCGATAAAGTTATAACATTATCGTAATCCTTGGTGGAGATTCATAGTTATTAAAGATAGCTACTAGGTTATGTAGGCCAAGGATTGACGTATATAGGGAAGTGAATAATGGATAGACCCACCGTAAACAATACCTTGTGGTCTGAGTCAAACGTATTCATCACATAGGTTGTCCTCAAGTCTAAGATATTTGGTTTGGGATGCCTGGACTTCTGGCTTAACGTCAGACCATAACAAGGTGACCATATAGGACGTATCGGGAGCCGGCGGAAACCGTGTTGCCAAATAAAAATATGCGAGAGACATTTGCAAACCCTTTTAAGGAGAGATATTTCTAGGCTCTTGACTAATTAAGACTAATGAAGTGCATGGCCATTCCCAAACAAACTGATTTGTTCTTTGTCATTTTTCATGCAGTCAAGATTAGATAGTCAAGAAAAATTTTGAGTGTTCAAGAGTTGACTCTTACCATGCTCACACTCATAATTGAAATATCAAGTTTCAAAGGGTTCTTAAGTGCTTGTTTAGGAGCCTCCTTAGGTCAGTGTCATCAAGTACAGGTTGCCAACTTGCACAAGTGGAAGTCTGTTAGATTTGTGTGCATAGTCAGCGAACCCTGATGCCATGATCAACGCCATAGGGCACTCGAGGGTCACACTTATGAGGACCTATAATATGATAAGTAATGCAACCACACTAAGGGAGAAGGGTTTTATAATTAGTTAATTATAAATCGGTTATTGTAAGTTACAATTTTAACTTACGAAAGGAGAGAAATTACCTAGTTAATTAGTTGACAGGAAAATATATATATTTATTAGTTAATAAATATATATTGTTAATTAATTATATTCAAGATTAATAATTTAGTTTAAATTATTAGTTTTGGATAATGTTTATTGAGTTGTGTTCAATAAAGTCCATGTAAAAAGCATAGTCCTAAAATTTTAATATTCAATCACAAATGATTCATTATACAATCACATGTGAATTATGAAAATGTCACTCCGTTCAAAATTTTAAAATGCAATCTGAACCATTAATGTAATTGAACCAAAGGCTAAAATTAGTCTCTTAGGACTATGAATTAAGTATGAACTATATTGAACATTCTTCAATGTTTATTAATAAGTAATTAAAGGAAATTGAAAAAGAAAATAAATAAATATATATATATTAAACCGGCCGTAGGTTTATATATATATATATATTTCTTTTTCTAATTAATTATTATTATTAAGCTATTACTTAGTGGCTAAGTTATGTTTAAACCAAAATTAGGAAACGTTAAAGGTTTTCTATTATCAACCAAAATCCTATTTAGTATAAATAGGGGATTAGTTTATGGTTTAAACTTGGTATAAAATTCTAACTGTTACAAAATTCTTCTTCTCCTCCCCCTCTCCCTTCTTGGTTCAGCCGAGAATCCCACGGAAAAACCGAGTTCGGTTTTTGTTGTCTTTAGGGTACGGTACGGTGTGGTTTGCTTAACGCTCCTAGCGGATTTCGTTGGTTCTATCACTTGTGGACTAAATCTTGAGCAATCTAAAGTAAAGAGGTAAAAAGTCTAAACCTTTATATTGTAACACCAGAAAATTCTCAAGTCATTTCATTTTTTTAAAACACGCATTGCGGAAGCTTAATTACATAAATTCACTTTACAAACAGTTCAAATATGTACAATACATAAATATATGTTTTCAACCAACAAAACAAAGTCATGGTGTTACAAAAAAAACCGGATCGTTTTCTTCTACAAAACTTGTTCTTCTGCTAACACCACAAACACAAAACTGCAAAAGCAACAACTGAGGGGAATTAGCACAAAGATAAGTGATTAGAGGCTAAGCACAAACGCAAAAATCAACAGTCAATATCAAAGCATGTAATCACATATCCAAGAAGACCGGCGGTTCGGCGCAGAACCTACAACCAATGCCGGCCAAAGCAAAGGTTTATCGATAGCCCTCTACTGAGTTGGCACAGTGAAAATTCCCTTGTGATGCAACGTATGCACTATTAAGACTGTCACTATACAACCAACCAGTAAACGAGCCCAGCCCAATTCTACGTGTAGCCAACTTCTCAAACGTAACTCAATATCATCCAAAGAGCGCGTATCAGCCAAACAGTCGTGCAACAGATATCATCAATCAACAATCACAATCAACAATCAATAATCCAATCAACCATCCAATCACAAATGCATGCATCACATCAATAACATCAACCATAATCTTTACCATCCGCAGTTAACGTTCATTCACCTCGTATTCAACATGAACACAGATATATAATATCATTGAGTCTTTGGATTGCCTAAAAACAAGATAACAACAAAATCAGTCTCGAACGTAAAATATTTACCCACATATATTTATGTTCCAATACCCATAATAAATCCACATAACATAAACACATTAAACACAAATCAAAAGATCAATCAAACAAAGTTTATAATTCTGAAAATTGTCGGACGCGTCGCGTCGACCAGAATATCGGATTTCCTCCATCGGATTTCAAGAATCCGCCGGATTTCAAATCCCGGATTCAAGTTGTCGGATTCTATCTTGCGGATTTGACTTGTCGGATTCAAACCATCGGATTTTGGGCTACGGATTTCAACCCATCGGATTTCCCCACTCGGATTCAAAGAATCCGCTAAATGTCGAGAACACGTCGCGTCCCTCCTCTAGACGCGTCGCGTCACGTGAAACTCTACATCATCTTCTCCAAATTTCTAGCCATTTCAAACTTCCATTTTAAGTTATGATTTCAATCCAAAACACTTCTAAACATGTATAAACGTTATATAGCATCTGTACAACTATCATGAACATCTTAGAACTAATTAAAACATCATATCATACAAAACCCACTTATCAAGTTTGATCTTCAAGCTCATTAATAGTGAAACTCCATATAGACATGTTTTTCAACACATAATTACATCAAAACGAATTATAACCAAATATATACACATACTAACCTTCTTCTTGATTTATCAAACACAAATCCTTCACTTAGCAATTTCAAGTTAACAACTTTGAAGCTTTCTTCACTAGAGGTTTTCTCTCTAAAACACACACAAACACCTTAACACTTTTGAGAATTATGAGCAGATGATTTCTCATTTGGCATAAACCCACACACGTATACATACATGCTCTTTGAACTAAGCAGGAGGTGGACTTAAGATGAGATTTTTAAACTTCCACATGCATACATACATAGTATCATACTTACATACATACATGCATACTTAATTTTCTCTTCACCCGTTAACATATATACAATTTACACACATAATAATCTTAACTTAATTAATTAATTTAATCAATTAAGTAACTCATAAAATCATATAGTCACTTTAAACGCAATTAAACACGTACCGCCAATCCGCTAATCAACTAGCCCAGGGTTGCGGGTGTTACATATATACCTTTGTTCTTATATGTTCTTGTTCATATTATTACATACATGTTTATATTTTATAATTAGAGTTAAAAGATCCTAACCCTTTTTTTCGGGGTTTTAGGTGTTATGTTCATCAACCAAGTTTCCGCCTTTATATGAGTGATAACAAGTTTATTCTTCGTGTCAGATCAAACTAGTTCAGGATGATAAGAGGAGGTTATAAAACCCTTCATGTGTGTATAATGCTACCCCATTTATTATTAGGCTTGCAGAGTTTTTTTCTTGACCATTTGTTTCTTGCGGGCAAAAGAAGCTTATAATATAAAGAAAATTTATGATACGTGAATGGACCATTATTGCTTAATACCAATATATTAGTCAAGTAGTCTTTGAATAATATCATATCTTAATGAGTTTGATAATATGTAGATTTGTGTATGATGAAGGAGGGTGTATTTAATTAAAAAGTGACTAGACTTTTAATTTATAGAACATGAAGAATCATATAGCACTTGAAGGATACTTAAAAAGCATGTGGGAAGTTGTTGTGTTTATTGTTCATGTAACAAAAACCAATATGTCTACGATGGATTCTGTTTTCAAGTTTAAAAATCTTGCACATGCATATGAGGTACTAAGTGACCTAGAAAATTGTAACTTCATGTAAGACTTGGAATACCCACTTTTTCTTCAAAAAGATTTCTTCATGACTCAACTAAAAAAGTAAAATTGATATTTAGCAGCTATATTATTTATCTGAATTGAAAGTTGCTTCTAAAGTTGTTATCCAATGGGTTTGACATGTTTTCATGCCCATTAGAAGTGTCACAGGTTGAACAACATGAAAGTTTTATCACGAAGGTACATGTATCTTATTTAGTATAAATGACTACTAAAATTCCTTTATTTAGCTTATCTATAATAGAATTCTGATGTCAAATTAAATTTATTTCATGCTCTAATAAATATGGATTAGGAAGAATTCCACCAAATAATTAAATTTAATTTTACAAAGAGGTTGTAAAATTAAATGTGAAAATAATTAAAAAAAACATTCACATTCGGTCTTCTTATCTGAAAAATGTACAATCTAGAGAATAAATCTATCTACAAAACTCAAACAGAAAAAAAATCATTCTAAGAACAAAGCAAAAGTAAATATGTAACAACACACATCCAAATTATATTACTCACTTGCATCTAGATTTAAGAAAAATTCCTCAAATGCGAAGACACCCATAAAATGAGTAACCTATAATTAAGACCATAAAGAGGGAAAAAAGATCCTAGGTACTTGCTAGTACAATACCCAAACATATACCACAATATACACAAAAGATTTAGTATCTAAAAGTGTATCGATGTTGTCACTTTTTGCTATTGTGTGTATCCATCTTTGAAAATTACCATTTAATGTACCGAAGTTTTAAAAACTACTATTTAAGGTATTGTTACCTTTGATAGTAGGTTAATAGTATTATTAGCAGGTTAACCTTTTTTAAACTCTTATTTTAATTAAAATACCATTTAATTATTACTTTACTATTATTATTAATATTTTATTATGAGCAATTAAAGCAAGTTTCTAGATTTTTCCATCCATTTAAGTTTGCTTTTGACTACAAAGATGAAGACCTTGTTGTGTTTCATCAACAATGGGACTCAGTGATTTTGGTTTTCTCCTATCGAGTTCTATTTCCTTAAAGATCTTTGCATCCATGATTTGGCCATTGTTTGGCCATCGATTTTCAGTATCCGATTTAGGGTTTTGCCATCAAATGCTTCGATTTAGGGTTTTGTTATCAAATGCTTTGAATTAGGGTTCTACTATCAAATTATTCGATTTAGGGTCTGCTATCGAGTTCATCATATGCGATTCATGCTTTATGTGATTCATTTTCTAGTAGGGTTCCAAGAATTCTTGTTTATGGCATCGATTTTGATTGTTGTTAGATGTTCTTCTATTGTTCTATAGAGCTGAGCTCTTGGTTTTTGTTAGACGCTTTATGCAATTCATCTTCAGTAGGGTTCCAAGAGTTCTTGTTTATGGAATCGATTCATGCTTTATACATTTGTTCTTGTTTGATTATTCATCTTCTATTGTTCGCCAGATCCAAGTTCTTGTAAGATGTTTCTAGTTTAGATTGTTTATAGATCTGATACAATTTTGATTTTTTATTAAGTATTTGTTAGATGTTTGTGTTTTTTATTGTTCATAGATCTGTTACGATTTAGATTGTTTATTGGGGTTTTTGTTTGGATTTTCTAGTGTTTAGATTTCTTATATGGTTTTGATTGTGAAGATGAGATGATGAAGAAATCGTCAAAAACTCGATTGTAACGCCCCAATTTAATAAAACTGAAAGTATTAAAATAAAACCACATCTGAACATTCACATCAGAAAGGTTTTCATAAAAGCGGAAGCGTAAACTATTTGAAAATCTGTTGTATCAAAAGATACTCATATATGTACTATCACAAGTTTAAAACTAAAACTTGTCATTTACAAACCGGGTGTTAATTGTTTCTAAAACATTATCAAAATGTAGCCAAACCGGAGCTTTGCCCTTTGTCTTTCCTAAAACCTGCAAATCATTTAAAATAATATCCGATAAGGTGCGAGAGCTTAGTGAGTAAACTAGACTGCAAATCATATAAACACATGAATAGAATCACAATCTGAATATCGCCAACCACCGGTTCCAGACCTAGGGTAACAATCTGAGTCATAGTATTGCGCTATTTCTGAGCCACTACTACACAAAGCAGCATGATTTATAACATATAAAACGAATACATATAAGTATTCCTTGTAATAACACCATTATGCACAAATGAAAAACAGTCTAGAAGACTCACCTTGTAACGGTAATAAACGTAAATTAAGGTAAGATTAAGCTTCAGTTGTCCTCACATGATCCAACACGCATAATATAACAACATGATATCAAGAACACACTTTTCTGATCTGAACTGAAGGCTACACAGGTCGTGTACTCTGTATTCTACACATCCGACATTCGGATAACATAAAAGTCGGATCAAACAATCCTACATGGGCCGTGTACCTCATATGCAACACGCCATATAACTCTACACGGGCCGTGTACCTTTCATCCGACACTTATGCGCGGGTCGTGTTTGTCTCATCCGACTTACAGTTCAGCCGCTGTACAGTTGTTGTTTTCCGGCTAAACCTCCCCAAAACTCATTCAATTCAGTTTTTAACATCCTGAGGATGGTTTCTAACATCCTTAACAATATATAACACTTAGAACTCATATATAGCATACTTTGATTCTTAAATTCATCATTTGACCCATTTAAAGCTTGAAACCATAAACCAATTTTACCTCATGTTTCTTTGAAGGAGATGATGATTATGAGAACTTCTCAACACTGATTTCTTGATCATAACTTAAATATGAAGAACTGAACTATAGTTGTACATATGAGAGGATGTTTGCTGTGAATGTTTGATAGTCTGACATAATAAAGTCAAACACACACATATATATACATATAAGTTTCCTTTAATTACATAAATAGTCCCTTGACTATTTAAGTTTCATTTCAACGGTTTTGGCCCCTCTAGTTTATAATCACATAAATACCATTATAACTCATATAACACTTTGTACACTTTTCGTATAGGATTATTAACAAATTCTAGATGTTACATCGATAAAGATATGAAGATGATGAAGAAATCTTCATCTTGAATTTTAAAAAATAATAATAATTAGTAATAATAACATTATTAATTTAGTATAAAAATAAGTCTAAATTCTTAAAATTGCCTACAACCTGCTTAATAGATTTTAGCATATACAAAATGGTAGTTTTAAAAACTTCAATACATTAAATTGTAGTTTTCAAAAATGGATACACAGAATAGCCAAAAGTGACAACTTTGATACACTTTCGGATACTAAACCCGTACACAAACCCTCAAGATAGTCAAACTTCTACTTTTGATGCCAACCATTCAAACCACAAAATGCAGATATTGATATCCTATTATTTCCACTTTTATGTTCCATGTGGTAAGTAATTTGACATTAGCTCTAATAGCTACTACTTTTCGGTTACTTTCCCCGACTTTATTGTTATTTCTTTTAATGTAAGTGTTTTAAATTAAAAGGGTGCTTGGGATTGCTTATTTTAAGTTGTTTGAATACATAGACTATTTTTGGCTTTTTTTAAGTTTATTTAAATAAAAAATTAATTTTGTAAACCTATATGCTAACATTCGACTAACATGCAGTATCCTACTTAAAACATAAAGATTTAAAATCATATGTCAAAGATCTTACATGATGACCCGTGTTTATACGGGCTTGAAACCTAAAACTAAAATATGATAACAGTTACTATGATGAGCCATAAATAAATATGCATGCAAGTTTAAGAAATGTAATAATGAAAAGTGTTTTAGCATTATATTGCGAAAGACGTACCTAAGTATAAATTAACATGCGATGTATGATTTTTTATCCTTATTTATTTGTTTCATTGAAGTTTTATCAAGATAAAGCACTTGAGTTATTGTTTTAGTTAATATCATGTTTCTAGCATGTTAATTCATGACAAACGAACTAGCGTTCGTTAGAAAACTTTGATGATTGATTTTGGCAAAACTTAAGCGTTATTTTAACACGTAAATTTCTTGCCTTTAAATGAACTTTAATTATTTAGTTATCTAGCTAAATAATGAAACCTTTTTTATGCCGTTCATATATTTAAGTGTATCATTATTGTTAAAATAAAGTAAGACCGACCCCCGCTATACTAAAATCCTAGCTCCGCCCCTGCAAGTATTGTAATAAAAAAACTATGTAACTTGTTAACTTATGCTTTTAGTTAAACTAGTTGTTTTCCAGATTTCTAATAAACGTGGTTTTAGACTCAAATAATTTGTTGTTTAATGTTTATAGGACCGTAAGTTTGTATAAATCTTTATGTAATAAATGAATTATTTTTTTATTATTTCCGTAGTATTAGTTTTAAAAGTTGCACATTATTTTATTAAATAATAAAGATTTTCTACAAAATCGAAACGAGGCGTTACAATAATTACCAATAACTCATACATAATTAATTAACCAACACTTATATTAATAACTTGAATGAATATTACATTTGGAAAACGGATATTACAGTGATCATCGCAGAAGGTGGGTGCTGGTCGCATAACTCACAAAGGCTTCAAGCCTTCAAATAGCAGATGGAGAAGGAGGATGAAGGTGTACTCCACCATGATAATTCAAACCTACGATTAGATCAATGAGTAGAAAGAATGTAACCGACGATGATGGTCAACAACAATACCAGTCGATGGGAAGAATTCATTGAAAATGAAATTAGTTGACATAGAACAGTGTCATGCAGTGTCGGTCGGAGATGGTCGGTCGGGGAGGAGAAGGTCGGAGTTTGGAGGCCGACGATTGAGATGGGGATAACTTTGATGGGCAACTTGAGAGCGAGAGAAGAGAGTGTTCTTTTTGGTAGAGAGGATTAGAACAAGGAGGGAGAGAGAGAAGCCACCGACCTAGCTATTTTTTTTTCTAGAATAGCTTTATCAATTATATATGTTCGAGAATTAATTTTGAATTATAAAAATTGGGAAGATTGATCTCGACCCTTTATTTATAAATCTGATGGACAGATTTGGTTCTTTAGATTATATGAATAAAAGGTGGTTCTACATTATATACACACACATAAACAAACGGATAGTCGAACATAAATGAAGAAATAAGAACTTTGTCCGTGTTCTGAATTAAACGAACGTAATATCTTGTTCCTGATCATTTATTAATAAACGAATGAACATAATTACATAAACAAATTTTCCATCGAACATCAAGGTACATCTTCCTTACGGATAACACATTTAAGTGATTCTCACCACATGCCATCTACTTATTCAATGATCATTTGTTTTCACCTAATTATTCATCATCTTCCCGAGAGAACAGAGTTCAAAGGTGGTTATTTTTTCGAATATCAGAACACACGTACACACTAATCTACTCCTAAATTTACATCTTTTTTTCACAGCAGGACTTGAACTCATAACCATAAACCATGAAAAATACCTTCTAACACCTTGATACCGCTAGGCTACAGATCTTTTGGTTATAATGTATAAAAAAGAAGAGAATCTCTTCCATCTTGTAATGATGGTGATTCCCACGGGGAGAAATAGAAAAAAGATTGTGGTTTATCCTTATAATTAAGAAGTGTAAATGGTGATATGACTTCTTAAAGAGAAATTATGAAGACATTTATTAGAAAGCTAAATTTGTAAATACTTTTGAAACAGTTGTGATCGAGGATGAGAGGGGAAAGGAGTGAGAATTTCAAATTTGAAGAAATATAAAAAAAAATTAATACAAATTCCGATCTTCGTAATACTAAATTAATAAAATTATGCAATAATTAACGGTTGAAAATCAAAAGGATTCTAGTGACAAAAAGTAAAGAAGTATATAAAAGGAAAGTATAAAGGATTAATATTAGGCCATCCGTATGACTTTCTCTCTTCCCTTTCCAACCCCAATGTCACATTAGCGTCACATTAACTTTTTTTACTTTTTCTTTCCCAACCCAAATCAACCCCAAACTCTAATATAGCCTCTCCTAAATCAACCCAAACAACCCAAATATTTTTCTCTCCTCACACTCACAAAAAAACCAAAAAGAAAAAAAAAACTCACAAAAGGCTGCAACTTCCTCGGTTTCCATCGGGTTGGCGGACCCGAGGTGCAAGATTTTCCATCAAACCCGAAACCCCCGTAGGGTTGCTCCCGAGCCTACCCGATGAACCCAACACAACCCCATGGTAATCGGGCCATGCTATACGCATGGTCTTAGTAATTATTAACGAAATATTTGTACCATAAATGCTTGCTATTAATAGCTTTAAAAATCAATTATAAATATCAAATATTCAAGTTTAAAATTGATAGTGTAACTTTATCGATTTGTGTACTCCCAAGAATCCGAGTCTACAATGAAGAACAATATTATAATTTTTCTCTTCTTTTACATGTTCTGTACAAATTTTGCAAACACAGTTGCTAATCCGCGAGAATACTGCAAGGGCTTTGGTAAAATTTTGTTGTCTCTTGACTCTTCAACTTTAGTTCTCTTATCATTATTAGTGTTTGGGCTAATATTTAAGAAATCACATTGTATATTTATGTGTTTATAACTTTATATATAATTTTGCTTGCTAAACTGGTATTGATGGCCGTTTTAATGCTTATGTTTTTACTTTTGAACCAAATCCTTGTGGACATGATGGTTGTGCTCAGGTATAGCGGCTTCAACATGTAGTGGCAACTATTGCATTTGTTGCATTGCTGATCATTGGTAAATGATAATGTATCCATATTTTGAGTAGCTTTCGATGTAATGTCATGATCAAAGTTATTTTAACTTAAAAAGTATGTGTCAGATAAAATATTATCAACAAGACATACTTAAAATTCTTTAAATTTAAAAAATAAATGTTGAAGCACGACAATCTACAACATCTAATTTAAAATCTTAAGTTCAGAATAGTGACATATATTATTGGTTTTTTTCCAACACTACGTGTGGATATTATAGGTTTTTTCCTAGTAAATGTGCATATTTTCAATTTGAGAAGCAAAAGTTCCTAAAAAATAGTACGTATTTACAATTCATATATATTTGGATTATAAAAAGATAAAAGAAAAGGAGTAGAAAAGGAGAAGATAAATAAGCAATCAACAATCATGCATCGAATCGAATTATATTGCTTAAAAGTAGGATTAGTTTATGATGCACATATGCAATTTATTGTTGACTAATTTGTTTAAGATGTCAAAAACTAATTGGACCAAGTTATGATGCAAATGTTCAACTTATTGTTGATTGTTTATTTTATTTTAAGCTGATTTGTTTAAGAGGCACAAGTACATTAACTTGTTTAAAAAACATATAAGATCAACTTATGATGCACATATGTGCATCAATTTTTTTAAAATTGTTCAAAACGTTTATATATATATAGAGAGAGAGAGAGAATTAATTAATTAATTATATATATATATATATATATATATAATTGTTCAAAACGTATTTAAAATTGATAAGCTAAAGTAGGAAGATTATTAATTTCTTTTCTTACAAAAGTATAATGAATATATTAGACTTGATAGCAAGATTTGAAGTAGGAATATAACTGATATAAGAATTTAAAAATATCTATATCTGATTTTAGAAATTATTATGTTGAACTTTTGGATGAAGAGCTGCCAATTTAACTCGTGTACATATTTGATTTGAGTTTGTTTTATGTTTTAAAGAGTGAAAGAGGTTAAGCTAAAAGATTTAATAAAAGAAGAAGTATACGAGTTGAATAGGTTAAACGAGCAAGTGGGTCAAAGTCAGTTTTAAGTTTAATTAAACGCATAGGACCCTCAAAATCACTTGAGATTACTATTGTGATATTATAGTTTTTGAAATAATATAACCAATTAATTATTGTAATTTTTTTAAAAAAAGACCCTTGTTTGAGATGCCAACCCGAAAAACAAATCTATTAGAGCATCATACAAGGATTTAAATAAAATATATTTTTTATGTGAACACTAAGAGAGATGTTTAGTAAAAAAATGGTTTTGGTTGCAAATTGAAGCTAAGGCCGATATCACACGAAAAAAGCGATACAATATTAAAACGGGTTTAAAGCGAGCTGACATAAAATTAAAACGAGAATAAATGGATCGGATTATGGTTAATCCGATAACCCGAAAATAAACCGTATGATCCATTTAAGAGTAGAAGTGTAACATTATAAAATAAACTAATACTTCAAATTTAAATTTTGAAAAAAAGATTGTAAATGTAAATAAGAGAGTGACATCTTAGGACAATAAAATCTGTCAAACAAAAATATAAAACCCTTCAACATTACAAACTTAAAATAAACAATAATGGATTTATAGTTAAAACAATAGTATATGATATTTGTTATTTTGACTATATGATTTTGACTATATGGGTTGCTTCTACTCCCTGAATTGCTATATCCACCTTGTTTTGAATCATCCCATGAATCCGTGTCACTATCTGTTCCAACATTTGGTAGATCACATAAGGAAATGCCTCATGGAGTGTAACACCCACATACCCGGGCTAGTTGATTAGCGGGTTAGCGGTACGTGCTTATTTGCAATTAAATTGATTATGTGGTTAATTAAGTTAATTGGTTAACTTATTTGATTGAAAATATATATTTATATGTATAATATATATGTAAAGTATTGGAAGAAATGGGAATGTAATTAAATATATATGTATGTATGCATGGAATTAAGAAAGTAGGTATGTATGTATGTAAGTATGTGTATACATGTGTATGCAAAGTTAATGAGATTTAGCCACCTCCTGCTGGAAATTTGAAGTCATTTGTGTACGTGTATGTATATATGGTAATTTGAAGAAAGTCACCTACTCATATTATTAAAGTTAAGTGTGTGTAACGGTATGTGTCTCTGCTTCGAGAAGAAGAAACCAAAAGAAGAAAACTTAGATTTTCAAAGGTAAAGAATTTGTTACTATTAATTTGAAAGAAGGTTAGGTTATGGTTACAACATGTTCAGAATTATTTTGCTATGTTTCTCGTAAAAGTTCCATGCTTATATAGAGAATCACCCTGAATGGTTTTGAAGGATTTTGACTAAATGGGTTTTGCATGTTTTGGTGATTTATGTGTTTATAAGATGTTCTTGATTCATGAATAAATTATTATAGATGTTTGAAAATGATTTTGGTAAGCTTTGATAACATTTGTAAATCTGGATTTGATCCGTAGAGGTTGAGGTTGATAAATTTTGTGTTGGGGAAGATGATGAGAAAACCGATACCTCAAAACCGATAAGATTCGAAATACTCCAGTTTGAAATCCAAAGCCCATGAATCCGACAGACTTGAATCCGGCATATTCTTTAATCCGACACTTTAGAATCTGACACTTGGGATTTGATTTAAAGTTGTTTATTGTTTATGTTATCTTATAAGGATTTAGCTTTGTATTTATGATTAATTGAGATATAAATATATGTGGACAGATATATTTATATACTCGAGACTGATTCGGTTGTTACTGTATTTTCAGGCAATCCAAAGACTCGGTAATATAAGATCTATGAGTTACTCGTTTGGAATCAAGAGGTGAGTGGATCTTAAACCGCGGATGGTAAAGATTATGGTTGATGTTCTTGATGTGATGCATGCGTATGTGATTGATAGACTGTTGAGTCTGTTTGTTGATTGTGTTTGTTGATTGATTATATCTGTTGCATGACTATTTGGCCGATACGCGCTCTTTGGATGATATTGAGTTGTGTTTGAGAAGTCAGCTCCATGTAGAATTAGGCTGGGCTCATTTACTGGTTGGTTGAAAAGTGATAGTCTTACTGGTGCATGCGTTGCATCTGAGGGAAATTTTCACTGTGCCAACTCATTAGAGGGCTATTGGTAAACCTTTGCTTTGGCTGGCATTGGTTGTAGGTTCTACGCCGAACCGCCGGTCTTCTTGTTTATATGATTACATGCTTTGATATTGACTGTTGATGTTTGCGTTTGTGCTTAGCCTCTACTCACTTAGCTTTGTGCTAATTCCCCTCAGTTGTTGCTTTTCAGGTTTGTGAGTGTTGGTGTTAGTAGAAGGAAAGCTCGACCTCGCTCCGATAGATTTTGATTTAAATGGAAACGAGCCTGTTGTTTTTGTAACACCAAAATAGTTGATGTTGTAGTTTGTGAACAAATGATTTAAGTTGTAAATATTCATATTGTATGTAAAGCAGTTTGTTTAATTAAGCTTCCGCAGCGTGTTGAAAAAAATGGCTTTGGTTCTCCGGTGTTACATGGAGGGCTTTCCCTAGCTCAGTAGCCACTGTGTCTTTCACAGTTGGTTCCTCATGGATTTCCTCTACTACTATTGGGGTTCTACCGGTTTGAATGAGTACAGTTCCCATTGCGGGTTGTACCTTCGGTTTATTAAAAAATAAGGGTGGTATAGAAACATTGGTGTTACTCGCAATATCACCATCTTAGGGCCTACCGGTCCCGGCTAGAGGTACAGACGTGTTTCCACTTCTTGTATTCACCGTTCTGAAATAGGTAAGGTCTAGTATTAAACAAGATATACATAGGTTTCCTACTTCATTCATTTTATAGCGGTAAACACTTAGCATAATGTCTCTCTAATTACCTATTAGCCCTAGCTTGATTCACATAATTCTTATTGATCTCATCAAGTTTGAATATGTACCATGTGTTTATAATTGTATGGGCCTTCTACTATTGTTAACACACTATATTGTTTCTTTCTTGACTTAACCAATAAGCATTTTGATTCACAAGCTTAGGTAAGGTTTCCTCTACTTAATTTCATGTATTCTCTAGTCACACGTAACACATATGCAACAATTTGCTCTATTCACATACATCAAATAACTCAATAATATACTCTATTTATCAATTCATATAAAAGATCCACAAAATTTATCACTCAAAGATTTAAATATAATTCACATACTTATACTAAACTGAAGCTTTTCACAAGCACTGAATCAATTAATCTCTTCATAATAACAATAAGCTCGAATCTCTTATCTCATAAACTGTATGCTCACCAAGTCTCTAGCTCTAACGGATAGCTCCATATTTTCTCAAGACCTTGGTTTAAGTCCAAACAATACCTCATGTATTATCTGAATTACTTAAACCGAGACTCTAATACCAAGTTTTAATGACCTAAATTTTTTTAAATGAACTTAGCATTACTTAAATATTAGAGACCAAAAGGATTTGATGAGAGTAGTATGGTAGTTAAGTTACAAAACAACCAAGAGTATTGAATTATTGATATCAATATTTCATTAAACATTTTGTAAACATTTCTCAAAAAGTCGGAGTTATCTTTCTCGATCATGGAGTCGGGGCCTTGCCTTTACCCTTATCATTACCACCTGAAAAGATTATGATAAATCCCGAATAAGCGGTTTGCTTAGTAAGCATACCTAACAAACAGTTACAATAACATATAAGTATAATAATTCACATAATTAATAACCTCAAAGGATCTAATAACAAATATTGGGATCCCATCTCTTCACATGGTACCAAGGCAAATACTCAGATGCTCTAAAGAGCACAATTACTCAAATACTCAGAGAGCACAATCACGCATGCACATCACTCATACAACATGATTATCGTAAGAGGAAGTCAAGTATACTCACCTGTTGATGTGATGAGAATCAACACCCAAATACTAACAACCAAATCCAAGCAATAGCAAATTTATAAGCCTAAACAAATATAAGAATAACATTACTTAGTCAAACTCAACTCTTTGTTCCATCATCATCAATAGCAGACCCACATTCTCTCACTACAAGTTGATCTAAGATGTGATGGTGCTAATGGCCGGCCCTGACTTTTCGCCGCCCTCTCTATTCCCTTCCTCTTTAATTTGTTTCTATGTGTAAAAAACCTCCTAAAAACCATGGTAAAATCTTAGCCCCTAAAGAGCCGAAAAAGCCCTTGAAATTAAACAGGTGAATGGAGATTTGAAACCTAAACAAAACAAGCCTTGAAAAACATGTATCTGAGACTTTAGTTGAAGTTCTTTACTCTATATATATATATGGGAGGGTTCATGCGAAAAGTGTTTTATTTGCGAAAAGTGCGAGAAGCAATCCTAACCTCTTATTTGAATTTGATCTAACGGCTTAGATTAATCTTATTTATCATTTTTTTAATTCAAAAGGATACAATAGTAAACAATAAAATTTTCTCTCTCCAATCTATTTCTCTCTCTTATTTTTCTCTCTCCTTCAATTTTTAAACAAAATAAATTAGAAAATAATTTAATAGTAATTAATAAATTTATGATGTTCAACGATGATCAATACCTAAAAAAATTACGAGTTTTAAATTATTAAATGTTATGTATATTACTTTGTTCAATAGTAAACTCTTGTTTTATATTGTTTAAGTAGTCTTTTTTTTTCAAATTAATTCTTTTTTTTTCTGTTTTGATTTTTTCTACTTATTTTTAAGATTCTCTTTTACTCTTTGTAAGAAATAGTGGGTATTCATTAATAGACTACAATGAGCTAATAATACAAACCACTCGTGAATGTTCAAATAATAAAACAACTATGTTCAATAACAGAACAACCATGTTCAATAATAAACAAATCCCTATACATACCTAAAAAAATTTTGTTCAATGATAAAACAACTACAAAAATAAACTTTATAAACAACATATAAATTTGTTCAATGATAAACATTGTATAAAAAAACTTTATAAACAACTTATAAATTTGTTCAAGATAAAAAATATCTAAAAGATGATTTGCTTAGAAAAAATTCAGATTATAGAAAAAAATACATAAATAAAAAGACAGAAATTTAAATAAAAAAATAAACCCAAATTGACAGGAGGTGGTGCTTCAACAGTGGTGGTGGTTCGCCGAAGGTGGCGGTTTAACGGTGTGTTCAACACTGATAAAACCCCATGGTGTTCAACGGTGGTGATCTCCGATGGTCTTCGAAGGTGAAGGCGGGGGTAGGCGACGTAGATCTATGAATAAGCACCGGCGACAGGGACGGCGACGGCGGCGTTAGGCGGAGGTGAAGAACACTAGCGACGGCGGTAGACAGGTCGGCATGGATCTGTGGATGAGCACTAGCGACGGCGGCGTTAGGCGGAGGTGAAGAACAAGGGTTTTTGGCTACGACAGTGGTGAAGTGAGGCAATCGCAGTGGTGAAGATCTAGGGTTTTTGTTGTGGCGCTTCATGGAGGAGCCGGCTGTGCGGCGCTTCATGGAGGAGGCGGCGGCGGCTGTCGTGCGGTTGTGGTTGTCATTAGTTGAATAGCTGCGACGAGATAGAGTTCTTCGTTGTGACCGCTGCCGGCGACGACAGCCGGAGACAAAGGCGGCAATGGCGGCGATATGAGGCAGATGGAAGCAAAATGTGTTTAGGGTTTTTGATTGTTGTAAACGTGGGAGAGAGTGAGGAGAGAGAGATTGGTGACTTTTTATATTCTAAAAAAAGGAAATATGTATTTGAATTAAAAAAGGAGATTTGTTTAAGGTGTAAAAGACAATTATGTCCTTTTCTCTTTTATTTAAATTTCCTTGATTTTAAAACTAATTACAAAAATGCCATAACTAATCTTAACCATTGATTAAATGATCTAATGGTCTATAAAGCTTCTCGCACTTTTCGTAAATAAGGAGCTTTTCGCATGAACCTTTCTCTCTCTCTCTCTCTCTATATATATATATATATATATATATATATATATATATATATATATATATATACTAGCATAGTACCCGCGTAATGCAGCGGTTAGAAATAATTCCAACTCGATAACATGTCTGTTTTTTATAACGTAATACTATTATATTTACATATTATAATGACATCGAATAATTTTCGTTCGCAATATATTTATTTTCTTTCTCCTTTTTATATTTCTTTATAACTCTTTTATTGATTTTTAAAAACAATAAAATGAGAAACAAAAAGATTATTAAATATACTATAAATTAAACTTCTTGTTTTGATTACACTATCCATTTAAAAATCCAAAAATGTCTATAAATTTAAATTACATGTTATTAGATTTATAAGTTTTATCTATACGTATTTTCTAATACTTAAATTAAAATATATGTTGTATGATAAAATATTTAAACTATTATTTTTATGGAGATTATTTTTATTTAGTTTTTAATTTGCATTTAATATCATATAGGTTGAAAATTAATTTACATTGACTTGACTTTTTTAAACATTATTTATTATCGAAGGTTTAGTTATAAAAATGATATTTATGAATCTAATAACTCCACATAATGGTTTACTTATAGGTTTAAATAAAGGGTAAATTAGTAATTTTAAATTACTTAAAACTAAGATATTACAATGACATAAATACTTTATAATATAGTATAGATATGACTATTTCTATCTAGTTTTCGTAGCCGCTTGAATCGCCTCGATCTGAATTCGTATGAGCGAAATATGACTAAAACATTAAATGTCAATAGAAGTTGTTAGCTTTTTGTTAAATTGTCCTGTTTCTTCATTCTTCACCATTTCTTACCGGTTTACCATTTCTTTACCCAATATATAGCCTTGAAACATATATTACAACTAGTTAAGTCCATAATTAACTTAAATTTTTATAAAAATGCATTCAAAGAATGAGATATTGGATATATATATATATATATATATATATATATATATATATATATATATATATTTATATATATATTAGCCAAGGGTGAGGATCCAATAAAAACAGTTCCTAAAATAAGAACTCTAGAAACACTGCATCTAGTCTATAAAATTACTGCATTCAACTTAAAATCATTGCATAATATCTAAAAAACATGAAGTTCTCTTAAAACAAGTATATCATACGCGAATTAATCGGTGGATTCTCATTTAAGAATCAATATATCTTGTCTAAAAACCAATTTATCTAGTATAAAATCACTACATCTTGTCTAAAAATACTGCATATTATATTTACACACACGATAATAATAATAATAATAATAATAATAATAATAATAATAATAATAATAATAATAATAATAATACATATATATCTATACTACTATATAAACCATTTAACATTTTATCTCCTCTTACATTTTAAGACTTCTTAAAATTCAATCAATATAAAATCTTGACCCTTCATTTAATCTAAATTAATCTTATTCACTCAATCTTTAACTATTTTATTCTCTCATAATCACTTTAACTTTTTATTCAAAATATATTCTCTCATACTTACACAATTATCCACACAGATCAACATAATTTTTAAAATCTTATGAACTCTTCTCTTTATTTCATCAATATAAATCTTTTTTTTATTTTATTGTCTTTTAGAATTTATTTTTAAAAGTAATAAAATAGTTAGATGTAAATAAAAGAAATTTTGAAAAAAAAGGATACGTTGCTGTAAAAAACTTTTTCGTAAAATTGAATTGCGCGAATTACATATCATTAACTTCTTGAAAGCGACATATTGTAAACTAAAAAACTATTTATCGCCGTAGCATTGCGCGGGTATGATGATAGTATGTATTAATTCAGCCAACATATGTTGACTTTGGTACGAAAAAGAAGAAGAAAAGAATTAGAAGAAAGCGTTCGCAGCGTTAGCAGAATAAGGAGCGTTCTTATATGATCCTCTAACTATTAGCCAATATCATCCACGTACGAGAAGAATTATTGAAAGTCTATATTGCTTGGTAGAGAGAAGAACAAGAATCACAACAGCCTTTATAACAACCATACAGATCGACAACGTCTTCCTTTGCAAATATTTATAATTATTAATGTTTGGGCTAATATTTAAGAAATCACATTATATATTTCCGGGTTTATAATTTTATGTATTGTTTTGCTTGTTAAACAGGTAGTGATGGCCTTTATAATGCTTATGTTTTTACTTTTGAACCAAATCATTGTGGATATGATGCTTGTGGTCAAGTGTGCTTGGATCATACACCTAAGTTTGGAAGTATAGCGGCTTCAATATGTAGTGGCAACTTTTGCGTTTGTTGCATTGCTGCTGATCATTGATAAATGATAATGTATCTAAACTTTAAGTAGCTTTTGATGTAATGTCATGATTAATGTTATTTTAACTTAAAAGGTATGTGTCGATAAAATAATATCAACAAGACATACTTAAAGTTCTTCTCATCTGGAAAATAATTGTTGAAGCAAAACAATCTACAACGTCTAATTTATTTCTTAAGTTTAGAAGAGTGACTTATTATTGGGTTTTTTTTCCAACACGTGTGCATATTATAGGTTTTTTTCTAGTAGATGTGCATATTTTCAATTTGAGAACAAAAGGTCATTTTTTGAAAGATGAAAAATATTACCTATGTATACTAAAGGTTTTTTCTATCAGATGTGCATATCAGAAGCAAGAAATCATTTTTTCAAAGATAAAAAATATGACCTATGTACTTATATGTGCAATTCATATATATTGGATTGTAGAGTTGCCAATTTAGCTCGTTTACATATTTGATTTGAGTTTCTTTTATGTTTTAATGGATCAAAGAGGTTAAGCTAAAAAACTTAATAAAAAAGATTATACGAGTTGAATAGGTTAAACCGAGTTATGGGTCAAAGTCAATTTTAAGTTTAATTAAACGCATAGAAGATAGAACACTCAAAATCACTTTGAGATTACATTGTGATATATATAGTTTTTTAAAAAAATATTTAATCAATTAATTATTATAAAATTTATAACAAAGACCATTGTTTGAGATGCCAACCCAACATAACAAATCGATTGAGCATCATACCAGGATTAGATAAAATATTTTTTTAGGTGAACCCTAAGAGAATTGGGTAATTAGTCCAAAAATGGTTTTAATTGGTTGCAAATTGAAGCAAGACAAGATACTAGTGAGTATAAAGGCTAAAACCTTCATATTATTTTGACTTTTTGTTGTTGTTTTAAAATGCAAAAATAAGATGGATGAGTATTTGACATATATATTGTGAACATTTTGACTCTTTTGATAGTATGCTTCTATTAGCACATCTTGAAGTATAAGGACTTATATGTAACTTTGGCTTTCTTTAACCTAGATAAGATTTCATAAATAGAGACCCCTTTTTTTATCTTTATTACTTTGCACATCTGTTTGACTTTGTCTTCATTGTGAGGCAATGATTCATTCATTTGTTGTTATTGATACTAATTGGGTCCTACAAGTATTGAGATAATTGTGAACTTAATTACTTGATTATTTCTGGCTTTGACCAAATGATTATACGATTATGATTTTGGAAGTAGCGATAAGCACTTTGATAACGTACATCCAAGTACTGAGCCCATGCGCAGGGTCAGGGCATCACTTGGGCTAGGGGCATCATATATCCGGTCCAATACATATATACCTAGGCTCATAAAAAAAAATAAGTTTAAACTATTTGGGCTTGGCTGCTTGGGAGTTGGGGAATGAGGCGGAAAAAATGAAGAGTTGGAAGAAATGAAGAGGTGGATGAAACGAAGGGAAGAACACCGATAGGGGCAGCTACGGGAGGAAACCGAAGAGTCGAATGGCCGACTTCGAGAGTCCCAATGGGATACCGATTTCAACTTTCAATCTCTCATACTCCACCATTTTGCCCCAAATTCGACCTTCATCCAGATCCTCACCCACTCTCATCTCTCAATTTTCACATTGCTTTGCCGTCCCTAATTCAACTTGCCGTCTCTCATAACCCTTCGGCCATCGCCCATTGCCACATATTATCATATTGCTTTGTCGTCCCATCCATTGCACCTCGGCTATCGCCCGACGCCTCGGTCCTCATGGCTCATAAAAGGTTATCGCCGTCGCCCACTGCCACTCCCCGTCACCCAAAAGGTTTGTACTTTTTTTGACTTTTAAGTTTTGATTTCCGTTTTTTGAGTTTTGATTTTGTTTGTCATTCCAAACTCTAGTAAATCATCAATCTAGTTTTGACTTAGTGTGTAGTGTATATCGGTGCATCCATGACAATATCTCAAATAGTTTAACTTGAATATGTTTTTTTTTCTAATCTGTGATTTATATTGAATCTGTAATATACTAGTGTTTGTGATTGTGTTTCTTTAAGGCTTCAATTGAAATATGATTTTTGCTTAGTGTTTCATAAAATTATATAACTATATAATTATGGACATAATTATTAAAATAACTTATATAACTATAACCACATATATATACAAGATTGGTTACCAAAAAATATAATCTTTACAATGAAATAATATTTAATTAAAAAAAATATAACCACATATAATCTTTATATAGAAAACAATAAAGTGATGGACGCATTTTGGGAAAAAAATTATATAATTAATTAATGAGGAAGTATGACGGTGATGTTCTATCAAATTATACACAATATTTCAAACGAAGTACGATGTCTTCTCGGTTAAAGAAAAGATACCATTTCTAAGTTTTATTTATTTTCATATTAATTTTTTATACAATTAAATTAGCTAAATATTCTTCGTAATAATAGTATAACGGTTTAAGATACGAAATATATATAGTGAATATATGTTAAAAAATCAAACTCTAACACATACCATTATTTGTAGGCATGAAACGGTTTATATGAACTCACCAGAATAATTTTTTTCATATGAATTTAATACAATTTTAGTATAATTTAGATAAAATTTTAATTATGTACCCATTAATTTTATTTAAAAATGTTATCAATTTTAGTTAAGTTATATTATTTAAGGTCTCCATACATATTGCCATATTGGTTATTACTTATTAGATACTAGGCTGGGGACATGAAACTAAATATGATACCTGCACCACTATGAATGAGACTACACCCTTTATCCTATTTTGGCTCCTTTTTTTTTTTTTTCCAAATTACAATAAAAGTTTTATAACGTCTTCCTTTGCAACAAACTCATTCACTTTAGCAACATTGACCATCTAATAGCTCTAAAAATTATTATAAATATCAAGTATTCAAGTTTTATATTGATAGTGTATCTCTATCATTTCTTCTACTCTCAAGAATCTATGAAGAACAATATTATAATTGTTCTTTTCTTTTAAATGTTCTTGACAAATGTTGCAAACTCAGTTGCTAATCCGCGAGAATTAATACTGCAAGGGCTTTATTTTTTATGATTCTCATCTTTTCAATTTTAGTTCTTTTATCATTATTAATGTTTAGGCTAATATTTAAGAAATCACATTATATATTTTCGGGTTTATAATTTTATGTATTGTTTTGCTTGCTAAACAGGTAGTGGTGGCCTTTATAATGCTTATGTTTTTACTTTTGAACCAAATCATTGTGGATATGATGCTTGTGGTCAAGTGTGCTTGGATCATACACCTAAGTTTGGAAGTATAGCGGCTTCAATATGTAGTGGCAACTTTTGCATTTGTTGCATTGCTAATCATTGATAAATGGTAATGTATCTAAATTTTAAGTAGTTTTCGATGTGATGTTATGATTAATGTTATTTTAACTTAAAAGGTATGTGTCGATAAAATAATATCAACAAGACATATTTCAAGTTCTTCTGATTTGGAAAATAATTGTTGAAGCACGACAATCTACAACGTCTAATTTAATTCTTAAGTTCAGAAGAGTGACATATTATTGGTTTTTTTTCCAACACGTGTGCATATTAAAGGTTTTTTTCTAGTAGATGTGCATATTTTCAATTTGAGAAGCAAAAGATCATTTTTTGAAAGATGAAAAATATTACCTATGTATAATAAAGGTTTTTCGGTCAGATGTGAATATTTTCAATTTCAGAAGCAAGAAATCATATTTTCAAAGATAAAAAAATATGACCTGTGTACTTATATGTGCAATTCATATATATTTGGAGTATAAAAAGATAAAAAGGAGTAGAAAAGGAGATGATAAATAAGCAATCAATAATCATGCATAGAATCAGATTACTTTGCTTAAAAGTATGATTAGTTTATGATGCACATGTGCAATTTATTGTTGTGTAGATTTGTTTAAGATGTCTAAAACCAATGGGACCAAGTTATGATGCAAATGTTCAACTTATTGTCGATTGTTTATTTTATTTAAAGCCGATTAGTTTAAGATGCACAAGTACATCAACTATTGAACATACGATAAATGGTTGTTCAAAAATGTATATGATCAACTTACGATGCACATGCATGCATGTACTAAAAAAGATACGCGTTTATAGATAAACGCACATGTGCATCAAAAGATTTCAAATATTTGGTTAGGAAAAAATACTTGATAGCAAGAGCTATAGTAGGAAGATAATTAATTTCTTTTTTTATAAAAGTATAATGACTATATTAGACTTGATAGCAAGATTTAAAGTAGTAATATAAATGATATAAGAATTTAAAAATATTTGTACCTGATTTTACTATGTTCAATCTCCTGGATTGAAGAGTTGCCAATTTAACTCGTTTACATATTTGATTTGAGTTTCTTTTATGTTTTAATGGATCAAAGAGGTTAAGCTAAAAAATTTAATAAAAAAAATTATACGAGTTGAATAGCTAGGTTAAACGAGTCATGGGTTAAAGTCAATTTTAAGTTTAATTAAACGCATATAACCCTCAAAATCACTTTGAGATTACATTCTGATATATGTAGGTTTTTAAATAAATATTTAATCAATTAATTATTACTAGCATTATACCCGTGCAATGCGGCGACAAAGAATAATTTCTACTCGCTAATATGTCTGTTTTCAAGACATAGAAAGTATGGTATTCATGTAATACGGTGACAGCGAATAATTTTTCGTTTTGTGACATGTATATTTTCTTTATCTTTTTTCTCTTTGTTTTACTTTTTTGTTCTCCATAATTGAAAAAAAAAAGTTATGAAAATATTTTTTAATAATTAAGTTAATTTGTATTTATTTTGACTTTCAAAAAAATTGTATTGACTTTGATTTTCTTAAATATGTAAAGTTTAGTTATTAAAATGGAATATAAGAATCTTATTAACTATCTTTATCTTTACTACTCTATAAAGCATTTAGCTCTTTTTTTAAAACAATTTTTTAAGTTAAGTAATACAAGTAATATAGCATGCTTTACAATAAATTTCAGCAACAATCTTAACACTTTTAAAATAGTACAACTCAAATAGCATTATTTACAATATGTTCCAGCAATGTTCTTAAATACTTTAAAACTGTTCAAAAATTTAATTACATAAAACTGTCAGAATTTAAATACATAATTAATACTTTAAAACTATCAAAAAATTAATTACAAAAAACTGTCCTGAATTTAATTACAGAAAACAGACCAAAATACTTTGCCTATATATACTTTATAACTGTCTACAAAGAAGTATGGCGTGATGATTGAAGTACATATGTATTTAGCATGATCTAAATAATTGTCACATTTACTTACTGTTTTCAAAAATTTTTATATTCTACCATGTAATATGATCGTAAAAGATTGTATGAATTCGTTCATACAAGAACAAAATGTTGTCATTTAAACGTAAGTGTTGCGTTAACTTGATATTTATACGAAGATCACAACCACCATATTCTCCGGCAACATCACAAAAAACATTTTAAATTGACATGTCGACAAATGAAACTATTTTACCCTGTCGCATCGCGCGGATAAAATACTAGTATCTAATAGTTACTCAATTTAGTTTATATAAGGGGTAATTTAGTAATTTCAAAACACTTAAAATTTAAATTTTTAAACAAAAGGCCTAAATGCTTTATAAATACAATTTATAACAAAGATACTTGTTTGAGATGCCAACCCAACATAACAAATCGATTGGAGCATCATACCAGGATTTAAATAAAATATTTTTTAGGTGAACATTAACAGAATTGTTTAGTCAAAAAATGGTTTTAATTGGTTGAAAATTGAAGCAAGACAAGATACTAGTACGTATAAAGGCTTAAACATTCATATTATTTTGACTTTTTTTTTGTTGTTTTAAAATGTAAAAATAAGATGGATGAGTATTTGTAGTACATTTGACGTATACATTGTGAACATTTTGACTCTTTTGATAGTATGCTTCTAGTTTTAGCACATCTAGAAGTAACTTTGGCTTATATGTAACTTTGGCTTTCTTTAACCTAGATAAGATTTCATAAATAATTGGGTCCTACAAATATTGAGATAATTGTGAACTTAATTACTTGATTATTCCTGGCTTTAACCACATGATTATGATTATACGATTATGATTTTGAAAGTAGCGATAATCACTTTGATAACGTACATCCAAGTAATAGGTGGCTCCTGCGCAGGCTCAGGGCATCACTTGAGCTAAGAGACATCATATATCCAGTCCAATACATATATACCTAGGCTCATTAAAAAAATAAATTTAAACTATTTGGTCTTGGCCGCTTGGGAGTTGGGGAATGAGGCGGAAAAAACGAAGAGTTGGAAGAAATGAAGAGGCGGATGAAACGAAGGGAAGAACAACGATAGGGCGGTGACGGGAGGAAACCAAAGAGTCGAATGGCTGACTTCGAGAGACCCAATTGGATACCAGTTTCAATGTTCAATCTCTCCTACTTCACCATTTTGCCCCAATTTTGACCTTTAACCAGATCCTCACCCACTCTCATCTCTCGATTTTCACATTGCTTTGCCATCCCTATTTCAACTTGCCGTCTCCCATCATCCTTCGGACATTGTCCATTGCCACATATTATCATATTACTTTGTCATATGTCCGTCGCACCTTGGCCGTCGCCCGACGCCTCGGTCCTCATGGCTCACAAAAGGTTATCGCCATCGCCAACTACCACTCCCCGTCACCCAAAAGGTTTGTGCTTTTTTTCACTTTTAAGTTTTGATTTCTATTTTTTGAGTTTCGATTTTGTTTGTCATTCCAAACTCTAGTAAATTATCAATCTAGTTTAATAGTTTTGATTCTTGAATAATGAATCATGAATCGATATGCCCTAATTCCCTAAAAGGTTAAAATATGTCTTATTGACTTAGTGTGTAGTGTGTATCAGTGTATTCATGACAGTATCTCTAATAGTTAAACTTGAATATGTTTTTTTTCTAATCTATGATTTTTTTAATTCTGTTGGCCACATATTGAATCTGTAATATACTAGTGTTTCTGATTGTGTTCCTTAAAAAATTTCACTTCCCTCTTATTTATAGGGGTGTAATCAAGCCGAGCCGACACAGTGCCAAACCCGAGCTCACTCAGTTCCAAAGCTCGAAACTTGACTCGAGCTCGGTCGAGCTTCAATTTTCAAGCTCGAGCTCGACTCGAGTAAGTACTCGACACTCTCGAGCTTGACTCGACTCGACTAAAATTCATTTAATAAAAGTTTGTAGCAACAAATGTTAAAATACATTCCGGAGTTCAAATTTCACGTTTTCGAACAACAATTAACAACTAGCTACTAAGGGTATAAAAATAAATATTGTATACGTAAAAGAGTAAAATGGTAATTTAGTACAAGCTCGATTAGGCTCGCGAGCTGAGTATTTCAGAGCTTGAACTCGGTTCGAAACCCTACTCAAGTAGCTCGAGCTCGACTCGGTTCACCTCAAGTCGATTTCGGTTATTTTTCGAATCGGTCTCGAGTAGCTCGCGAGCTGTGGCTCGATTACACCCCTACCTCTTAAATTTCCCACTCTAAAGGTCCCGTTGTAGGCTGTAAACTCATGGGGACCGGTTCTTAAGTAAATAACCGGTCTTTATAATTTTAGCAACTACATAAAAACCGGTTGTTGATGAGCTGATCCCCATAAGTGAGTTTCTATTACAAATTGTGTAATAGTGAAATTTGTGAAACACACTAAAACTGAAATATGGGAATACACACACCACAACACACACAAACATACTTTATAACTGAAACACACACATCGACATATATCTGTATCAACACAATTAAAGATTATAATCCTAGCTTTTAACACAACCTATTAATTAATGAGTACTATTTTCTAAGGATCGAACAGTTTAGAGACATGACTATTTAACTTTGTTAATTAAATGGTAGTGTTAGTAATTAATTTTGGGTATATTTGTAAATTCACTTGCCGTGTTAAAAAAATAACCACATATTGGTTATCCCGTGTAATTAATTAGTTCCCAAAAAATATAATCTTTACAATGAAATAAAATTTTCTATTGACTCTTCTTATATAACGATAAAGTGATGGACGCATTTTGCAAAAAAAGAAAAAAAGAAAATAATTAATGAGGAAGTATGACGGTGATGTTGGATCAAATTATACACAATATTCCAAACGAAGTACGGTGTCCTTCTCAGTTAAAGAAAACATACCATTTCTAAGTTTTATTTATTTTAATATTAATTTTTGGTATTATCAGATTAGCTAAATATTCTTTGTGATGAGAGTATAACGGTTTAAGATACGGAATATATATAGTGTATATATGTTAAAAAATCAAACTCTGACACATGTCCATTAGTTGTAGGCATGAAAGAGTTTATACTTTATATAAACCCACTAGAATAATTTTTTTCATATGAATTTAATGTAATTTTAATATAATTTAGGTAAAATTTTAATTATGAATCCATTAATTTTATTTAGAAATGTTATCAATTTTAGTTATAAACCCATTAATTTTTTTTTTACGAATGATATCAATTCTAGTTCTGCCAGGTAAGTTATATTATTTAAGGTCTCTGTGCGTAAGTAGGATGCGGACCATGAAACTAAATATGATACCTGTAAAACTATGAAAGAGACTACATCCTTTATCCTATTGTGGCTCTTTTTTTTCCAAATTACAATAAAAGTTTATAACGTTTATTACTCTTTAGTTTCTTTCTTTGTTAATATAAGCGTCTTCGTCTAATTAAACTCCACATAAAATTAATTTAAATTCAAGTATATATATACAAGCTAGCTAGGGGGATCAACCACTTACTTTTCACATTACAAGAATCACTCTTCACCTTAGGCTGGGCGTACCACCCAAGCCGAAGGTCTCGGGTTAGGCTTTGGCTCACCCTGGTTCCTTTGGGAACACCGGTACCATCCCCATTTGGGTTGAGGTCCCAGTTCCCCACACCCGACACTACCCGATTGCTTTGTTTTTTTTTTTTTTTGGTTGTGTAAGAGAGAGTAAGGAGAGAGAAAATATTTGGGTTGTTTGGGTTATGTGCTACTTGAGTTTCGGGTAAGAGAGAAAAGATGAAAAAGTGATGTAACAGCTGATACGGCATTTGGGTTGGGAATGGTTTGAGAAACCCGCTACTCATGGTCTTACAAAAAGTAGCAAGCAAGCTAGCATTCCTCACAAGTACTTTCTAAAACTAATCAAAATGGCCATCGTTGTAGACTATGTGACAAAGCTTGTGGAAAGGATACGAGGTCACGCACCAGAAACCGATCATAGCGCTGTAAGTTTTATATTAGTAAAAATTTCACACAAAATATATATACTGAGAAAAGCACTCTTACACCAAATTCACCCATAGAAATTTTCACAAGGATGATCAAGTCACATTAATGTAACACTTTTCAAATTTTTTACTGTTAAATTTGTGAATTTTTCTCTTTATATTATCCTTATTTACCATTTGCGACATTTCTTAAGCTTCCAAAAGATTTACACAATATATACAATGACATTTGAGTCTAGTATTTATATATTTTTTGTCTTGTTTAATTTGTTCAGCGAGTCGAAGACGTATTAATAAACTACAACAACGCCCAGGGAAACGTCATGTGCCATACAACCATCATATTAGCTTCTGTTATTCCCTGTTGTTTCTTCATCTACTTATTCAAAGCCGACTATATCTTGGACTCTTGCCACCTTTATGCAACAAAGTTTGGGATACAAAGTATGCGTCTCAAGTTTAATGTCTATAATGACACAATATCACTTGAAGGATATTTTAGCCATCAAGTTAGTTTTAAAGAAAAAGGTAATATTAGTGACTTACACGTTAAGTACAAAAAGTCTTGGATATAACACGCTAACCGCTGTTTCTACAAGCACATTTTCAATCTGCAACTTATAACAGTACTGAAGTTTGAAGCCAATCAAACTAGTTTAGAAGAAGAAGAAGAAATAATGGATTTTAAGAAAATATCAGAAGATGGGCAAGTATGGATAAAGCTCAAAGAGGATTTTAAGTGGTTGGCAAGAGTTTTAGTTTTTCCAGATACTTACAAGCATGTATATTTTAGCTGTAAAACTCAGTACATAGCTACTTCTCTTGATAAAGTACATTTTAGTAAATGTGCTCTATGAAGACCTTAAGGATAGTATAATTGATCATAGATGTAAGAGTAGGGTTAGTATGTGTTTGCAATTAAAAAAAAGAAGTATTCATCTGCTTATTTAATGATAGTTTGTTTTCACCTAATATTCACCATCTTCCCCATAGAAGAGAGTTAAAAGGTGGTTATATTGTAAAAGAGAGAAGTGAATCTCTTCTACCTTGTAATGGTCCCATTGGGTGAAAATGTGAAATAGAGAAAAAATGTGGTCCTTGTGGGAAATGTAAATGGTCATATTTCTTCTTAAGGAGTTGTTATGAAGACATTTAATTATTAGAAAACTAAATTTCTAAATGCATATGAAACAATTGTGAGAATGAAAGGGGAAATGAGTGAGAGTATTCAATTTTTAGAAAATTAGAAAAATAAATATAAATTTAAATCTTCATCTAATAATAATCATAAATAAATAAAATTATATATGCACTTATAAATATCAAGTATTCAAGTTTAAAATTGATAGTGCATCTCTATCATTTGTTCTACTCTCTAGAATCTGAGTCTATAATGCAGAACAATATTATCATTGTTCTTTTCTTTTACATGTTCTTGACAAATATTACAACTCGGTTCCTAATCCGACATGTTCTTGACAAATATTACAAACTCAGTTCCTAATCCGTGAGAATACTGAGTCTCATCTTTTCAATTTCAGTTCTTTTATCATTATTAATGTTTGGGCTAATATTTGAGCAAACACACACACACTATATATATATATATGTGTGTGTGTGTGTGTGTTTTCCTAATTTTATGTATTATTTTGCTTGCTAAACAGGTAGTGGTGGACTTTGTAATGCTTATGTTTTTACATTTGAACCAAAAACCTTGTGGACATGATGCTTGTGCTCAAGTGTGCTTAGATCATACACCTAAGGAAGGAAATATAGCGGCTTCAACATGTTCTGGCAACTTTTGCATTTGTTGCATTGCTGATCATGATAAATGATAGTGTATCTAATTTAATTTTAAGTAGCTTTCGATGTAACGTCATGACTAAAGTTATTCTAACTTAAAAAGCTAGTATGTGTTAGATAAAATATTATCAACAAGACATACTTAAAATTCTTCTCATTTAGAAGATAAATGTTGAAGCACGACAATCTGCAACGTCTAATACTTATTTTTACTTTAGATCTCAAGTTCAGAAGAGTGATATATATTATTGGGTTTTTTTTCTAGCACAAACGCATATTAAAGGTTTTTTCTAGCAAATGTGCATATTTTCAATTTCCGAAGCAAAAAGTCATTGTTTGAAAGATAAAAAATATGACCTGTGTACTTATATGTGCAATTCATATATATTTGGACTATAAAAAGATAAAAAAAAGGGATAATTTCATATATATATATATATATATATCCTTTCAAATATCAATATTACGTATATATCCTCCTAAAATCTCTAAACTCTCTAATATATCCTTGTACTTAATTTATTAGTATTTAAATCATTTAAAATTTAAAAACATCATCCTAATTTAATTTAGTGATAAAATCCCCAAACTACCCTTACACAATATTCACTTATCTTCCATCTGCATTAATAAATGATTTACATATTAAGGGGTTTAAACTTTAAATAAATGGATATGGCTGGTAGCTTGGAAATTCATTATCTTCAATTCATCGTATTCATACCTTCCAATTGCAGCAACCGGGTAGCTCATCTTCTTGTTTATTTGTGATCTGTTCATCGAGAGGGAACCATATATATATATATATATATATATATATATATATATATATATATATATATTCATCTGTTCGACTCCATGGATTTAGGCTCCTGTCATCTTCCATTCCATGGATTTATCTTCGAGAGGTCTGCAGGGGATTCAGTGGTTTTGTTCGATCTAAGTGAACGACGGAAACCTTAATTCATTGTTCGGGTTTATATGGCACTCACACTCGTCGACTCGTCAAAGGAGGAATAAGGGGCAGATCTTCGTCTTGTTTGAGACGCTCCATGAATACAATTTACAAGTTACAGTTTTTGAAGTTGTATTTGCACTTTATTTGATTTCTTGCAGATCTGCGACTTCTTTGGTGACATACAATCGATGGATTACAATTTCTTCACAAATCACAGGTTACAATTTACTTGGTTCAGATCTCTTTGTGGGTTTGATTTCAAATTGGTGTTTTCGTCATTCACTCGGATGTTAATGGGACGATTTTGCTTTTTTTGCTCTTTTGCTTTTGGTTCATATGATCAATTTTGGTTCAATGGATTTTGTCAGAAGAATTATGGTTCAGTGGATTTAGTCAGCTGGTTGAATTGTTAAAACAAAACTATCCAAAAAAATATAAATTAGTAATTTATCTCATTCAATTTTCAATGTTAAGGATATTTAGGGGATTTCACTACTAAACTAGATTAGGATTATGTTTTTTAATTTTTAAATGATTTAAATACTAAGAAATTAGTTATTAGGATATATTTGAGAGTTTTAAGGTGTGTTTGGTAGAAGGAAATAAGGCAGAGAAAAGAAAATGGTAATGAATTCATTTGTTTGTTTAGAAGTGAGAAACACAAAATGAGAAATAAAGCATTTCCAAATCTTTATTTTCATTTCTCCGTAATAGGGAGAGAAAATGAGAGAAATAAAATTTCAATTCTCTGGGGATATATTACAAAAGCACGGAGAGTTTCATCCTTACGAACGAAACTCTATCTCTCTCCGGTGGTGGCTACAGCTCTCTCCGGCGACGATGACAATAGCTCTCTCCAGCGACGACGACAACAGCTCTCTCTGGCGACGATGACAACAGCTCTCTCCGGCGGCCGCGAATCCTTCTCCGGCGACGGCATCTTCCCCAACGCTCAACGACGACGGCTTCATCTTATCCTTCTCAGCGACAACGACCGGTATCTCTCTCTCTCCATGTCTCTCTCATCGGATCTTTGAAGTTTTGGGAACTTGATGGTCTCTTTCATCAGAGCTATGATAGAATTTTGGCAAAAGATGATATGGGATTATGGGGAATAGAAATGGATATGATGGTTTACAGGCAAGGGTTGTATGTGAAAAGCAAAAAAGTGGCACAATGAACAAGGATGAAATTGGATGGACACATCTATTACGCTGACATTTTTTGTTTAGTAATAAAATATGTTTGTAAAATGTTTATCTTAAATGGACGTAATGAGATAAAAAGAAGCTTATTTAAAAGTAAAATTTAATTTAATTAATATGTATCTTAAACTCATTACAAGGTAAACATGCTATATGGTTATATGAAAATTTATGATTTATTAGTGAAAATGATAATTTTGGTATAATTCTCTATTGAAATCTATATGCTACCAAACAAGAGAAATGATTCTCCGTTATATTTCTCTACTGAAATCTCTGTGCTACCAAACAAAAGATCCAATTCTCATTCTCCAGACTAATTCCCTTTCTCTACAATTCCATTCTCTGCAATCATTTCTCTGTAATTTCATTCTTTGTACCAAACCCATCCTTAGAGATTTTAGAAGGATATATATGTAATATTAAAGTTTGGAAGGATATACAAGTAATTAAGAAAGTTTATAAGTATATATATAAAATTCTCCCAAAAAAAAGAGTAGAAAAGGAGAAGATAAATAAGCAATCAACAATCATGCATAGAATCGGATTAATTACTTTGCTTAAAAGTATGGTTAGTTTATGATCCACATGTAAATTTGTTTAAGATGTCAAAAATCATTTGGACCAAATTAGGATGCAAATGTATAACTTATTGTTGATTTTTTTATTCTATTTAAAGCTGATTAGTTTAAGATGCACAAGTACATCAACTTGTTAAAAGTACGATGAAGGGTTGTTCAAAAACATATACGATCAACTACTTATGATGGACATATGTGAAAGTTGTTCAATACGTATATGATTAACTTATGATGCACATGTACTGATGTACATATATTAAAACTCATCCAAAAAAGATACACGTTTATAGATAAATGCACATTTGCATCCAAAGATTTCAAATATTTGATTAGTGATAAAATACTTGATAGCAAGAGCTAAATTAGGAAGATAATTAATTTCTTTCTTTACAAAAGTATAATGACTGTATTAGACTTGATAGTAAGATTTAAAATAAATAACTTATATAAGAATTTAAATATATATATAGGTGCTCGGCGGCTGCGACTTAACCTCAGATCCACCATGGTGCTCGGTGAAGGGGTGCTGGCGGCGGCGGCTTTAAGTTCCGTCCATAAGGCGGCAACGATTTAACTCCATATTCAAGCATTATGTGTTAATAAAAAGGAGAGTAAAAAATCTATGTGGGTGTTTGGCAATGGTTGAGGGAGAGAGATAATTGGGAAGAAGGTGAAGTGGTGGACTGTAACATTCTCAAAACGGGCCTAAACGTGTGCGATCGTGATACGTCGAGTATTTAATTGAATTAAATAAAATATATATTTTAGAAAATGATATAAAATATGAAAATAATAGATAAATGGGTTATTAAAAATATTAATAAAAATAGATAAAGGTTATAAAATATCGAACGGTTTCAAACGAGGATTCCAGAAATATCCTCGTTAGTTGAAACGGTTAAACGAGAGATGAGTTGTAAGTTGGAAAGGGGAACAAGATACCCACTTGTGGATAATAATAACCCACAAGCAGGTATCTACTATACACTTACGTGTACAACCCTTGAACAAACACAGACACATTTTCTCAAACTCATCTTCTCTTGTTCTTGGCTAGTTGAAGGAGGAATTCAAATTCAATCAAACAAGCTGTGATTTACAGCCATAAATTAAGATTAAATCAGTCCACAATCATCATCTTCATCATCTCTACCATTGTAAGCTTCATCTCCATGTTTTTCTTCATGTTCTTGATTTTGGGTTTTTGAAAGAAAACTCACTAAGCTTTGTTCCAGCTGTGAATTAAGGCTTAGAATCACTCCAAGATCAGTTCCTAAACATCCTTTGATCATTGTAAGTTCCAATTCATCCTTGTTCTTGATTATGCCTTTCAAGACTTGAAATTTTAGGTTTCAAGTGGGTTCTTTGATTTAGCAATCAAGAACTGAAATTTATGATTGAAATAGGTTCTAATATCATTTATAAGTGTATAGGAATCAATTCCATGAATTAAAGTAGTGTTCTTGATGAGTTTTGAATTTTGGCTTAAATGGGTCAAAATTGGTCAAATACGGGTCAAACTGATTTTGACCTTCAAGAACTGAAATTTAGTGTTCTAAATGATCCTATAACTTGTTAGGATTGATTAGAACTCAATTGGTGCATTAGAAGTGGTGTTTTTGCACAAATCCAATATTTAGCCTAAATGGGTTAAAATGGCCTAAATCTGTTTTTACACATCAAGAACTAATTTTTAAGATTCTAATAGGTTCATATGACATGTATGAATTGATTAGAACATTGGTTTTGAATTGGAATGGTTGTTTTGCTTGAATTGGCTAAAATAGTGAAAAATAGGCCTTAAATAGGCAAGAAATTGGAAAATAATACCAAACAATGAGTTTAAAGGTTTTGGTCAGTTGCAACACCTTCAATACATCATATTAGGTGTATATGGTGTGTTGCAAGTGTTGGAATTGGTCTACACCAAGTTTTGGCCATTATGCGCACGTCTTTGTCCATTTAAATGGGATTTTCGTATGAATTAATTGGATAGGAGTTTTTGATGTTAGAAAGCTTCCACAAGTGTAAAATGGTCCTTTGAAACATTAGAATTTTACTAAAATTGATTTGTAGTTGAAATGAGCCAAAATGGGCTTGCTGTGCATAAAACAACAGCTACTACAGCCTCTGCAGGCTGGTCGCGGCGCGACCATAAGGGTGTCGCGGCGCGACACCCCTGCACACAGCTTTCTTTGCTGTTTTGTGCTTCGTGTTTGCGTGTTGTTGCTTGGACTGTTATAGTTAGTTAATAAATGGTTTAAAAACACCATTAGGGTATTGTTTCAAGTATCCTAGACGTTCCTCGCGTGTTCAAATGATTGATGCGTATGTCTTGGTATTATAGGTTGAATTGACAATCCGTGAGCGCCAAAGCAAGGTCTTTGCTTATTCTAGCCTAACAGGTGAGTGCCTGATAACATAAAGATTAATATATCTATAACATATATTAACAATGAATTGAACTGAATAACCGGACTTGTAAGCAATTGATTAAGCGTTTGAATATGTTGTTGAAAGGTTGTATACCTTGTAGTATGTATGATAAATGATGATCAGGATATTATACGCACTTGATTAAGTGTAGTTTGTAAAGCATGACGATGTTAGACTTAACATGTTGACACAGTATGATACGCACTTGTTTAAGTGTAGATTGTATAGCATGATGATGCTAGGCTTAACTTATTGATATACATAATAGTATGCACTTGATTAGGTGTATGTTATGATGATAGATATATATACATTATTGCGTGCGCGCAATGAGGTAAAGAATGAATGGCATGATGATGCTAGATATTTGATTGGTATAAATAATATGCATCTGTTTAGGTGTATGTTATATGGACATGATTTTGATTGATTGATGATTCGGTTGAATCAGATTATGTGTTTGTGATTGGGCAAGGTTTGCCCGGACAAATCTGTCCTACCTGTTGGGCAAGGTTTGCCCGGACAAAGCTGTCCTAACTATTGGGCAAGGTTTGCCCCGGACAAAGCTGTCCTTTTCGGGTATAGCTGCGGCTGTACAACAGAGGAATCAGTTGATTCCAAAACGCAAGGGTGGACGCTTAACAGCTCCCCCACCGGAGCGGTTGATGTGTCTGGTACCGACTTCCATAAGCCTCAGTAGAGGAAGAATTATGTGTTAAGTGATTTGAGTGCGTTTGTGTTCATAAGTAAGTGAATAAGAATTGCCATGTTACTTAAAGTACAATGCCATGTTAAATACTTGTTGTATCTAAAGTTAAGTGCACGCCAGCGGGATCCAGAACTGGAACCGCTTAGTTGAATAAATGCTATGCATTATACTGATTCTGAATGAATCAGTTAAGTGAAGACATGATGATATACATGCTAGGGATCCAAATTGGATCCATAAAAAAGTAACTGAATGAAAATGCATGCTAAAAGAAGTAAATGAATATGCATGCTAAGTAAATGAACAAGCTATGTGTATGTGTTCGCGAACATCAGCAAGCATGGTTAAGGTCAGCCGGTTAGCTGGATCCCAGGGACCCTTGATCAGGAGATTCGGGATTTAACGGTGATTCGAGGTAACATTCCGGATCGTAGATTCTGCAGAACCGCCGTGCCTTATATCATGAGGGTTAATCAGTCAGAAATGGCTAAGTTACCTAAGGAGCCTCTGGTTCCGTTAACGATGCTAGGTGGACTGCTTTATGCTCCCCCACCAGCGCGGAGGGTTGTGTCTGATCCCCCGGTGTATTGGTGTTGAGTGGGACTAGCTATCCTGCAAGAAACAACTTATGCCGATCGTGTCAGCACACTACAATGTGATAGGATAGCATTGTATGCTTATTCCTGATATGCATGTTCTACTCTAATGAAGTTCATGCCAAGTTTGTGCTCACTAGCTAAGTGTAGCTAACGGTGCCATGTTAACTGCTTTTGCAGATCAAAGATAGTTTTCCTGGTGAGCCGGGTCCCCTGCCTCGGGATATTTTGCGGGAACACTTTGTGTTGTAATAGATACATTATGGTCGGTTGTTTTGCAGAGTAACACAAGATACTGAAACAAGTTTATTGTAAATATTTCCGCTGCTCAATGTTATATAATCGTGATTAAGTTCACGTTTGTTTAAAAACGCAAATTTTTGCTAAAATCTGGTATATGCAAAGCCGGTGTTACAATATTAATTCTAAACCAAAGTAAAAAAACTTACTCATGGACACATTTGGTGAGTGCGTAGTTTTTCTCTATTTTAGATTTACCGTTATTTAGAAAATCAAGAATGTAACTCTGGCTCGTTCTACGCCTTAGTATAAACAAAGTCCAATGATTACTGAAAGTATGTTAACATATTAGGCTAGACAGCTAACATACACACACTCACACACACACATATAAGTAATATAATAATAAGATGGTAGCACCTTTGATAAAATGGACCAAGAAAATATTCACAACTAGAATAATTGGGGTTTTGTATTACTTCACTCAAGTACTCTATTGCGTCCGTTTCTTCTCGTTGGCATTGATCACGAGTTATCCAACAAGGGTTCAAGAAACGTAGTTTGACCCGACTAAACGAGTCCATTGAGTAATATAATCCCCTAAAAACATAATAATATCATAACATTAGGCTGAAATAAAACATTATGCTTAATGCAATACAATAAACATTATTCCACTTGCTTGCAAAAATATGTATTGATTCTTGCTTCAAGCCATCCATCTGTCCACAACAACCTAATGTCATCTGGATCTATGGAATACGGGTAATTCTCTTGTTTCCCAAAGATCTCAATTTCAAAATCAAAATCAAATAACAAAGTAGGATCATCACGCATCATCCGGTGAGTATAAGCCTCTTGTACATCACGGCCTCTACCCTCCAATGTATTAGATACCTTTTGAAGTCTAGTAAACATGCGTTGCTTTCTCTCTTGTTCAAAGAGATCCCTCTGTCTTATGACCTCCTCTTCTACTTCCTAACTTAATAATGGTAGGGTCATATATTGTTGAAAAAATTAATTGAGAGGTTTTAGTATTTACCTTGATAGTAACCAAACTATTTCCTTGCATTGCCTTTGTGGATATTTTGTGGCGATAGTAACCAAACTCTCGGTTGTCTGCACATATATGATAGGGTTATATTTTGATGCATAAGTTAATTAGAAGGTTTTAATTAGCATTTACCTTTTCAATAGTACCCAAACTCTGATGTGGCGTCGCATATGTTGACATTTTCTTGTCGAGAGTTAACAAACCCCCCGTCATATGCACATATATGATAGGGTTATATTTTTTTGCATAAGTTGATTACAAGGTTGTAGCATTTACCTTGGCAATAGAACCCAAATTCTTTCCTTGCATCACGTTTGTAGACAATTTCTTTTCCAGAGTTACCAAACTCCAAGTCATGTGCACATATATGATTGACTCATATTTGAATTCATAAGTTAATTACAAAGTTTTATTATTTACCTTTTCGATGGAACCCGAATTCTTATACATAAAGTTCAATTTGAAGTGAGTAAATTTTGTTATAACATTACACATAGTGTGGGACATAGTTTATAAATTTATCTTAGACACTGGCCATTGAGTAAAACTATTTTTTGCTTTAGATAATGTCTTGGGTTCCTTTGTGTTCCATGTTAGCTCTAGGTTTTCATAACCATAATTGATCAAGTCTATGGAGACCTTCATGTAGCAAGGTAGCATACGTGCACCATGTATTCGATCATCCTTGAGTGGATATACAAGTTCTCGAGTAACTGTTGGAATATGCCCGCTGACACGAACGAGTTAATGGCACTACCGATGAGGTATAGGCCTATTGGGTCACACACCAAGTGTTGATTCCGGCATCACGATCAAGCAAAAGAGAGGAAAAGGCCAAAATGGGTTTTGGCAGTATGGTACACGGGCCGTGTCCAGTCCAACATACACGAGGCGTATTAGCCCAATTCGAGGTCATGTAATTTGGGCCTACACGGGCCGTGTAGATGAACACGGGCCATGTAGTGCCTGTTAGACACGGGCCGTCTTAGCCTAATTGGGGTTGTGGACTTTGGGCCTACACGGTCGTGTAGACCTACACGGGCCGTGTACGTTCGCTGAAACAGCATAATTAACAGCCTTAAACACTTGGTTTAATGGGGTTAACTTCTCATAATTGTGGTAGGCAAAAAGATCACGAGTTATCTGCTCTTGTTGAGGGTTTTGGGCTATCACTTGGTCTCTTGGTTGACACTTGAACTTTCTCTCACTTGTTCATCTTGTTCTTGGTGTTCTTGAACACAAGAAGCAAGAAACACATAGACTTGGGTGTTGTTTTGGTGGCTACACCAACTAACTAGCATTTGGGAATCAAGGCTGCTTGGGGTGGACTTCATTAGAGGAATCCTTGTTTGGATTTTTGAAGCCTTGACTTGCTTGAGTTCTTGAAGATTAACAAAAGGAAGGTCATTGTGCTTGAGTTGTGGTATAACTTTCTTTCTTCCTTGTTTATTATATTTTAGTTGCAATTCCATGTCTAGATATTGGTCCATGGGAAGTGTTTGTTTGGTTAGCTTATTATTTTGTATTATATCTTGCTTCCGTTGCTACTCGATTATGCCAAACAAATACCTTCAGTGGTATCATAGCCATATCTAACATGGCTTTGTACTAAGAAGTCTAGAAAAACCATATGAATATTTTATACAAGAAAATTGTTTTCTTGAAAGTTTTTCGTGTAGATCTTTGTTAGGCTAAAATTGATATATTTGTAGCCTACATAATATTCATATAAGTATTTTTATGTTAGAAAATTGTTTTCTAGAAATGGTTTTTCATGTAGATCTTTGTTGGGCTAAAATTAGTATATTTATAGCCTACTTAATATGTTAGTTTTTACATCAAGTCTCAAAAACCATATAAATACATTTATATAAGAAAATTGTTTTCTTAAAATTGGTTTTTCATTGAGACTCTTGTAGCATTGTTAATATATTTTAGTTTTTATATTTATATATTTGTTGTAACTTGACATGAAGTGTACACAAATATATACTTATAAATGTATATATGAATATGTGTCACAAAAATGGTTTGGTACACAAATGCATATGTACAAGGATTGTCATTTTGGTGCCTTTGATGTTGTTGACAATCTTGACTAAAATATAGATATATATTTATACATGGTTTTGTGTGGCACACCATGTTTCACTTATGTTGCGTTTGGTTAATTCGGTAACACGATATGCCCTTAGACCTATGTGTTGTGGTGGTTGATTGATTCGGGTTTTTGGTGGCCTGCGTGCCATATTGATGTAAATATTTATTTATATATTTGTTGGTGCGGCTTGCACGCCGTTTATTTTATTCCGTGTATTTGTATAAATAGTGTAGGAATGCGACCTGCGTGTCGTTTATATTTATGTATTCTATGTATTTGTAAATAGTATAGAATTAGAACCGGAGAAATCAACGGGAGTCATGATGATGACGTCTTGGCGAGAAGGAATCAACACCCTATTGGAGGTGTTGGATTCGGTGGGAGCTCACCCAACGAGACTTTACCTTGTCCTTAGGTTTTGGCCTTGTTTTCCCCGTTGTGGCTCACGGGGAAAACGCATAGGAATTTTGGGCATGTTACCGAATTATACATATATATATTTGCGTGGTTGTGTTTTATTTTTCTATGCATGGATTAGGATTCGCATGCTAGACAATTTTTCTATAAAATTAAATAAAATACAACGTTTGTTAAAATGGTTAACAATCTCGCACGAATAGAATTGACAAAGAAAATATAAATTTGGTATTATATTTAAGTAGTGCTTAAAATCGTTTTGACACTTACTTTGTTAATTCACAAAAGGTTTTTATAAACCGGAAACAAAATCTCGTTTAAAAAAAACACGTAAATCACGCACCATCCGTAAGATGACACCACCCGAATCTAACGAAACAAGGATGATTGTCGAGCTAAGCACGAGTCATTCCTTGCGTAGTTGTGTGGAAGGTGAGTGGGGTAACTCGCATGATTGGTTGTCGAGCTAAGCACGAGCCAATTGATGGTCGGGAGTGCCACCCGTGTGTCTTGTCGGACGGTTTACAATTTTAGTATATAATTCTTGATTAGTTGTCGAGCTAAGCACGAGCTAAACAAAAATTATATATTAAGATTGGTGTAAGGAAGGGATCAAACATGCCAACCGACATAATGGATGTCAACGGATCCCGCAAGTGTCTAAGAGTTGTAATAGAGATTACAATTGGTAAAATGGTTGCCGGCCTAAATAGCTTCGCCACGTGATCCGCGGCAAACCCGTCATGGTGCGAGGTGAAATAAGGTTCTTAGCCCTTGTTACGAATAATTGTTTTATCTAAAACTATGGGGTAATTATTTTAACAAGGTTTATCTAAACTAACCAAAACTCGTATTATTGTTATTTATAGATGTCAAACCATAACAATACCACGTCAAACATCTCACTTCGAGTGTTCCTAGAAAGGGAGAAACTCACGGGGGTGAACTTTATTGCATGGATTAGGCAATTGAGGATTGTCCTTCGCCATGAGTCAAAGTTGCACATCCTTGAGGAACCCCTTCCGGAGCCACCTGCTACCAACGCGACTTGGGCCGTCCGATACGGGTATGAAAACGTGTTGTGGACACGCACGATGTTGCCTGCCTTATGTTGTCAACTATGAGCTCGGAGTTGCGAAAGCAGCTCGAGCACATGAGTGTGTACGATATGTTAAACAAGCTCAAGGACATGTTCCGACAGCAAGTTAGGCAGGAACACTATGAGTGTGTTAAAAGCCTAGTCGGTTGTAGGCTGCAGGAAGGCGGGTATGTTGGTCTTCACGTCCTTAAGATGAAGGCGAACGTGGACCAAATGGAGAGGTTAGTATTTCCTATTAGGAGAGAGCTCGCTTTGGATATTGTACTCCAGTCTCTGCCCGCATCATATGAACAGTTTGTCACAAACTATCATATGCAAGGATTGGAAAATTCCTTAAGCGAATTGCATGACATGTTGAAGTCTGCGGAATCTGACATGGCCAAGCATAATTCCACCTCAACCACTCCCGTCTTGGGTTTAAAGAAACAAAAGAAAAGGAAGAAGAAACCGACCCTAAAAGGAAAGGTTGGAGTTTCCAAGCCTATCCTTAATATTGAGTCGAAGGACATAGAGAATGTGCCTCAAGAAGAGACTCAAGAAAAGGTGGTTTGCTACTTCTGTGGAAGATTTGGAAATTGGGGCCGTCACGCCTGCCCTATGTGCCGAGAGGATATAAAACTTCTTAGGAAAGAGAGAGTTAACTTTCCATCTTCAGGTACGTTCATGATTCATTGCTATTCTTCTATAAGCTGGGTTGTTGACCCGAGCGGATTGACTCACGTTTGTCACAAATTTGTTTGTTACAAAGTGTAGGTCCTTTGTTGAAAGAAAAGCATGAAGAACCGGATCTCGAACGAGGAAACCATGGTGATTGTCCTCCAAGAGAAGATAAGGAGACTTGATCTCGCTTTTGTCACCGGTTTATTTATTACTTTGTATTATTGCCCTGCGTGGTGAGTGACATCTCTTTGTATGCTCGCTTTCATTTATGGTGGACATAATTTTGAAGTTTTAAGAATTGATGTTGAACATTTTTAAATGTTATTTATTCAAGGTTTTTTTATGTCATAGCTCATGTGTTGTTTTGCCCTGCGTGGCGTACAACTTTACATGTGGTGACAATGAGGTTATTCTTAAAATACGAAATTTATTATGAAAATCTATTGTGAGATATTTTGTTCAAAATTTCCCATGTCATGGCATACACAAGGATTAGTTACAAGTAATAGAATATTCATGAACAATTGATTCTGACTCCAAAATAGTTTGGATGAGTTATCTTTGTGTGATAATCAACTTAACCACATAAACAAGAAATATATCGCCTAGATCCATGTGGTTGGGATCTCGGAATAGTTTAGTCTCGGGCTAAACGCTTTGATGTTGATCTTGTTTATTAGGCTAAGATGATTATGAGATCCTTCGCCGGTGTTTGTGAGAGGATTATAAGCTTGTTGGATATTGATCACATTTTGTGGATAATCCGTTCAAGCATACCGCAAAGAATAACGAAAGAGAAACCTCTTCATTACTACCTTGATGGTAGTAATTGCGAGACGTTTATTAGTTTAGGCATATGTCTGAAACCTTGTTGGTGTTCAGAATTAGCCAATACAACTTTAAGAATCAATAGTGCATATAGATCAAGGTACTTAGATCTAGTTAAGATGCTAAGATATCTATTATCTATATATTGGATGACCATATAGTGAATTGTAGAATTGTTTCACAATTCATATCCTACTAAGACGCATTGGTACATGATGTCATGGAGTAGGGAACCGGGTGTTATTGATCCGGTTTATGACGGGTCGAGAATGTGTGTCCGGTTTGTTGGGATATTCATTTGCCATTGTGACTAAGTCCTCAAATCCAAATTCAATAGATAGTCTATTTAGCATTTATTAAGATACGACTAGAAAGGTTCTTTGCTTGTCTATCTTAATAGTTTGGAGTTATCCATTCTACATTCAGTGGGAGAAGGATAAACTTGAAATCAAGAAGTGCTAATACGTTTGAGGAGTTATTCTAAGTTTTAGTTATTTAGCCTTTTGAGAACAATGTTTGTTGCTTAAAAGGGGAAAAAGAAAGAAACTAAAACTAAGGCATTCCAGTGGAAGAACGTGAAACTTAAATGAAAGACTTGATGCCTGACTAAGAGTCATTACTTCTTTTAATTCTGATTAGAGTCATATAGAGCCAAAGAGATATGGTTTTCTCATATCTAAGTGGCATGGTGAGTCATCTTGAGTTCACCACCTATCGGAAGACGTAGTGGATCCAGGATTCGCTAAAAATAAAAGAAGAAAATGATAAAGAGATGCAATCCATTTGAAATGTCCAAGTACTTGACTTGACTTGATCCCATACCTAAGTGCGAACCTAGGTGGTAGTGATGGGATTAACATGGATGGAATTATAGACAACTTCAAATACCGACTAATGGTAAAGTTTCTCATGGTGGTTATGGAGAAACTTGCCCTAATGGCTATGTTGAAGAATGTTTGATACTCGTGGATATTAATGACCGTGTTTCGTCATGGAACAATATGATGAGGAAGTGCTTATAACACTCTCCGAGAGTCTTAATATACGTCCGTAGTATCCGTGTTATGTCTACAAAAGTGGATAAGACCACTTCGGGCTTATTCTTGCATCTTGAAGGAAAGATATCTTTGCTTACTATTAGAAGATCATAGTGATGAGTTTTCTAAAAGCATAGATAAAACCTTTTACGTATGTCAGGGCTAGTGGGAGCTTTGTTGTATTCCTAGTGTTAAATGTCTATGGAAGATAATGTCCCGATATTAGGTTATCTACAAACCTAATTCAGGAATTACTGCTTCATAGGGGCATTTAAGAGATACAAAATTGGATAGTATTTAGTTCAAGAAATATAGAGATATGTTCTTGATGTTTGACAGCTTGAATAGGCTTGGAGTAAGTAGTTACTCTAATGCGTGTTTCTGCTAGGATAACGGTTGGTCTTTGATCAAAGTTGATGATCCTAACTTGTGATGTTGTTTGTTGATTCTTAAGTATCACTAACCCTATTGTGGGCTTTTGAGACAATGAGGGTGTGATTACTTTAACCTTTTTGAAAAGTAAGATCTCTTTGATGCATACCTTTGAAGTAGTCTTGTCAAAAGAGATATAATTGAATAACAAAAGAACTTGTGGATGTTGTGGGACAAATCCACTAGTTAAGCCGTTGTTATGGACTAGTGGTGCTTGTCATACTAGGTCCATTAGCATGTCTAATGCGTATAACTTGGCTTGAATATGTTTTGGTTTATGTTTGATTTGTACTTATATTTTGGGGACATTAAGCAATATTGCAATTCATACCATATCGATTATTAAATGGAGATTTAATAATACGCCGAGGGCGGGTATTTTATGAATCCTTATTGTGTTCCGTCTTAGCATGTTTAAACACTTCCGAGAATGTTTTTCATTCTAAATCTCCACAATCGGTTATACTTTATGGGAAGGAAGTATAAATTAAGATTGAGGTAAAGATTTGGTTTTGTTAAACGTGATTCTTGCCTATACTTGAAAGGGGTTTCAAGTGATTGGAGGACCCGCACCCGAGTTCGCTTCATGGTTCTAGTCATAAGAAACTCGGGATGATGATGACGTTTCATCCTTAAACTAGAGATGCATGTGATTCCAAAGCATAGATCTGCTTTGCTTTGATCGTTTTCTAACGCGGTCCGTAACTAGTCGTTATAAGGGAGATGATTGGGTAGAGTATTATCTATGTGGCGGGACTATGTAGTCGAAAGGAATTTGTTCCTCTATGTATAGAGAAGATATCCATGGGCCCCTTGATGATTGAGTGCTGACGTTCATATGCATGGCCGTGCTCAAGTTAAATTGATGATGGATCAATGTTAACTTGGTTTGTTGGTCACCACTAATCTAGAATCGAGAAACATAATCGTGAACGATCTGAAGGTTGACTTTATTCCATGCCTTGTGTTCACATAGGATATCGCGAACAAAGGGATGTACATGTTCATTTGTCTTTAGGGCAATCATTTTATGATTGGGATCTTATCAAGAGCGGCATACCCTATACTGACTTGGGAGCATAGATGTCTTGCTAGAGGCCACTCTATGTTTGTGTTATTTTTCGTAGTCGTGCCACGTGCAAGTGGGAGTCTGTTGGAATATGCCCGCTGACACGAACGAGTTAATGGCACTACCGATGAGGTATAGGCCTATTGGGTCACACACCAGGTGTTGATTCCGGCAACACGATCAAGCAAAAGAGAGGAAAAGGACAAAATGGGTTTTGGCAGGATGGTACACGGGCCGTGTTCCTGAACACGGGCCGAGTCCAGTCCAACATACACGAGGCGTATTAGCCCAATTCGAGGTCATGTAATTTGGGCCTACACGGGCCATGTAGATGAACACGGGCCGTGTAGTGCCTGTTAGACACGGGCCGTCTTAGCCTAATTGGGGTTGTGGACTTTGGGCCTACACGGTCGTGTAGACCTACACGGGCCGTGTACGTTCGCTGAAACAGCAGAATTAACAGCCTTAAACACTTGGTTTAATGGGGTTAACTTCTCATAATTGTGGTAGGCAAAAAGATCACGAGTTATCTGCTCTTGTTGAAGGTTTTGGGCTATCACTTGGTCTCTTGGTTGACACTTGAACTTTCTCTCACTTGTTCATCTTGTTCTTGGTGTTCTTGAACACAAGAAGCAAGAAACACATAGACTTGGGTGTTGTTTTGGTGGCTACACCAACTAACTAGCATTTGGGAATCAAGGCTGCTTGGGGTGGACTTCATTAGAGGAATCCTTGTTTGGATTTTTGAAGCCTTGACTTGCTTGAGTTCTTGAAGATTAACAAGAGGAAGGTCATTGTGCTTGAGTTGTGGTATAACTTTCTTTCTTCCTTGTTTATTATATTTTAGTTGCAATTCCATGTCTAGATATTGGTCCATGGGAAGTGTTTGTTTGGTTAGCTTATTATTTTGTATTATATCTTGCTTCCGTTGCTACTCAATTATGCCAAACAAATACCTTCAGTAACAATGTTATTATTGTTTTTGTATGGGTCGAGCAAAGCGAACGGTGTGGGTTCCTATAAAATGTATAGTTATGCAGTTGCTTGATAAATATTACATATTCAAATAATATAATTGGTTTTTAATTCTATGCTTTTATTTGGCAAAAACCTGATTAACCGAAAATAATAACCGAACAACACACCTAATATTGTAGGATGTATACTATATGAAGATATACCTTTACTTCAAACACCATCGGAAACGAGGGAAAGGAAGCGAGGGCTTGGGAGAGAATAGGAACCAAAGACGGGGCATGAGCACGGGTAGAGATGGGGACAGAGCGAGGGGCTAAGGAAAAGAGGCGAGTTGTGCTAACTTCTCTCGTAACCTCTCTTCAAACATCTCATGTTTTTGTTGATGTTTCTTGCAAGTGGACCCGTAATCATTCTTCATTGGTCGCGTCTAATTCTTTCTTATACTCTTCTAATTGTTTCTTATGCTCTTCTAATTTTGCTTGTATATCTTCTTTGTCTTTTTGGGCCCTCTTTTTCTTGACATAGCCCTTTAAGCCCTTTGTGAAACCAATATTACCCCAAGTGCCCCTAGTGCAACCCGGGTGCTCCGGTCCTAGTATCATCGCTAACGGGTCTACTCCCGAATGAGATTCACACAACCCTTGAGAGGGTTGTCTATCTTTCTCTATTGTTAATTATATAAATTTGGAAAACATCATAAATAAATTATATGAATTTGGAAAACACAACATTATATTACCAACTGTTGGGCGGTCGCACTACACTCGGGATATAACTGCCTGTACTTATCACTATCGTGGCGAGTCCGAGCCATTAACCATTGAAATGTACAGTCATCTTGAATGTCATGGATACTTGTTCGGTTTTCAGACTTACCTTTCATTTTCCAACTCATCCTCATAACCACGATAGCCTTTTGGGTCTAAATGCACATAATTCTTTTGACATTTTTCATTTGTTTTCCCTTTTATGCGCTCCAGCTTTATATGAAAAAATAAAGAATGAATTAGATATGGTAGAACTAAAACTTATTTCTTAAAACCTCATTTTTAATGCACACCAAATGTATGGTAGAACTAAAATGTATATATGTACAATGTATACTTATTTACAAGTAATATATATTGACCGATGGAACTGCACAAAGTTTCAAACACTAATATTGCAACTATAATTCGATTATCTTTCTCGTATTTTTAATTTTGATTCATGACACAATCACCGAACGCATGCAGTCTAAATTATCATCATCAGTATTGTGCAAATTACCGTCGATAAACATGTCATCTAAATTATCATTGCTTTCGGATGCAGTCGTGGTACTACCAAGTAAAGTTTCACCATGTCAATTCCAACAAGTGTACCCATTCACAAACCCGTTTTTTATAAGATGGTTTCTAATTTCATTAATATCAACAAAGGAGTCGAAATTTGCACAATTTGTACAAGGACAACATATTTTAATCTTTTGTTTTTTCACTCTGTGATCTTCTGCAACTCTTATAAAACATGACAACCCTAACATAAACTCCTTTGTAGTACATTTTCCATACATTTAATTACTACGATCCATCTGCAATTTAATAAGAGCCAATAAAATATTCATAAATTTATCTTAAAATGTTTACATAATTCTTAAAAAGGCTACGCAAATAGATTAATTTTTATATTTTAATTTTTCTACTATGTGCATATTATAAGGTCTCTCTTTAATTGAACAATAAAACAATCATTCCATTCGTATCATCATCCATGAATTAATGTTAAAATATTTACTAGAATGTGGTTTATATATACTATATACAATACCAAATACAAAAATATACAACCATGCTTATATATATAAATGTTTACTTAGAAATGACAATTTAATATTAAAATGACATATATCATCCAATATAAATAAAAGACTAATTAGAAAAAAATTATTATACAATCTAAATTCTTTATTTAACAGAAATTTAATTTTAATCATTCATTTACTTCAAATTAGAAAATAAATTTTAACTTTTTAGAGTCAGGGTATTTTAAATCTTATCCTACTAAAGTTAATCCATATGGTAATTTTAAGTATAGATATATAAACTTAACTTATCTATACTTTTTAGGGTTTAGTTCCCGAAAATGTATCCAACTTGACACTTTTTGCTATTGTATGTACTGAACTTTCAAACTTGCCATTTAATATACTGGACTTTCAAAACTTACCATTTTGTGTATCAAACCTCCTACTGCAGGTTACAAGCTGACGTGGCGCAAGTTTTGCTGACGTGGTTGGTAACATGGAATATGACTTGGATTTTATATAGTTAAAAATAAATTAAAAATAAAAATGTTATTTTAGAAAATAATAATAATAATAATAATAATCTAGATATGTTTTCATACATTAAATCATCCAGATCTCTTCATCCTTCACGATTTGTTCAAGCCCTCCATCTGTTCATCTTCTATCTCTACCGATTTGTAGGGTTTCATTTGTTTTCAAATCCATCGATTATGTTCAAGTTTTTGGTTGTGTTCCAGATCCACATGTTCAAGGCCTACATCTGTTCGTCTTCCATATCCACTGTTTTGTAGCATTACGATTTCTTGAAGGGCAGTAAGGTTTAGATTTCGCCTTCATTGCTTCGTTCATCGCAAATATGACGTTCGATTTCGCCTTCATTGCTAGTTTCGATTTTGTCTTCATCCAGGTATGTAAGCGATTTAGGGTTTCATTTTCATCGCCATTTATTCTGGTTCATAGCCATTGATTTTGGTTCCTTCGTGTCTCGATTTACAGGTTCTTGATCGATTTGTTAAAAACCAGATCTTGTATCTCAATTTGCTCATAATAAACCAGATTTAAGGTTCCTTCGTGTCTCGATTTGTTCATGATTGATTTAGGGTTCTTTCATGTCTCGATTTAGGGTTCTTGATTGTTGCAATTAAGGGTTATCAATTGTGTATGTATGTCTCGGTCTTGATTTGATTTAGGGCCTGATTTAGAGTTCTTAATTGTTACAGATCCTATTTGGTGGTTTCAAATTAGGTTCCTCAATTTGTTGGTTTTATAGATCTTATGAAATTCGCCAGAACGTGAATTTTGATTTTATCAAGTTATCTACTTTTACTTGTTTGTGATTAAGATTTCATCTTAAAGTTTGATGCTAAATGTAGAGATTGTGTTTGAGTGTTTTTGAATATGAAGAACAGTTCTTCAAGAAATAAAAAAATTAAAAAATAAATGAGGTGGCAACAAATAATGAGGTGGAAAATGGCATAATATTAAAAAAAAATTAAAAATAAAACAATTACCGGTTACCTGTTGTGTAGGTAACCGGATACATTAATTTGTAACTTTTAGAACTTGGATACATTAAATGGTAAGTTTGAAAGTTCAGTACATACAATAGTAAAAGGTGACAAGATTGATACATTTTCGGGAACTAAACCCTAAATTATTATACATAATTAATTGAAATCCTATAAAAATTATGTATCATAAGCTTTATTAATAATAAAATATTATATATATTCAAATCCTTATTCTTATCTATGTTTATTGTATATATATATATATATACACCACATTTTATCATAATTAAATATTACATCCTTCTTAGATTCTCATTGGATCAAGCGTTTATTTAATTTATGTAATGCAATCATATAGTTAGCTAAATGAATATAAAATAATACTTTCACATAAATAATTATGGCTACCGGTGTGTTTATACGATATCTAAACTAGTATTATAAATAAAACATTGAAACGTTTTGATAATAAGGTCAGATTAATGTATAATACCTATTAATTTGATTCTGAGTATCAAAAATTCTTGAAATTGAGAGTTTTTTTTACTTCAATAGAGATGTGGATGAAAGAGTTTGTTAAGCACTTCAATGGAGATGTGAATGAAAGAGTTTCTTAAGCTGATATATAAAGAGATAATAAGGGTCAGGGTTACGTTCTAAATTTCAAAACTCACTGGACCGGTTATTATGATAAAAACCAGTCTCTTTAACTTTCTTTCAAAGAGACCGGTTCTATACACACGAACTAGTCCTCATATGAGAGTCTCTATCACAAGTTCTATAGTAGTGAGTTTCTGAAATAATATTTTACCAATTAATTATTATAATTTTTTTTAAAAAGACCCATGTTCGGGATGCCAACCCAAAAAAACAAATCGACTAGAGCATCAAACATTTTTTTTAGATGAATACCGAGAGAGATGTTTAGTCAAAAATGGTCTTTTGTTTGCAAATTGAAGCAAGTCAAGATACTAGTACGTATGTATAAAGGATTGAATCTTGATATTATTTTGACTTTTTTGTTTTTGTTTTTTTTTATTGTTTGAGTATTGTAAAAACTAGTTCATAGTACAAAGCGTCTCACAAAAATAAACTCACTCACTTCAAGATCTTTAAGCTGGTAACAAGTGCAACTATGATCACATAATGTAGATACTAACATTTTTGAAATATCTTTACTACTTTATAAATTATTTAGCTATTTTTTAAAACAATTTTATAAGTTAAGTAGTACAAGTAATATATCACGTTTTACAATAACTTTTGCCAACAATCTTAACACTTTAAAAATAGTACAACTCAGTAGCATTAAATACATAATTAATACTTTACAATAACTTACAGCATTTAAGACAATTTAAATACATAATTAATATTTTTCAATAACTTCCAGTATTTAAAACTGTCATAATTTAATTACATTTAGCTCTTTTTTTAAGACAAATTTTAAAGTTAAGTACTACAAGTAATATAGCATGCTTTACAATAACTTCCAGTAACAATCTTAACTATTTTAAAATAGTACAACTCAAATAGCATTATTTACAAGATGTTTCAACAATGATCTTAAACACTTTAAAACTGTCAAAAAATTAATTACAAAAAACTGTCCTGAATTTAATGACAGAAACCAGATCAAGATACTTTGCCTATATATACCTTATAACTGTCTACAAAGAAGTATTGCGTGATGAGTGAAGTATTAATGTATTTAGCATGATCTAAATAATTGTCACACAGTAGTTTTTATAAAGTTTTATATTTTACCATGTAATATGATCATAAAAGATGGTATGAATTTGTTCATACAAGAATAGAATGTTGTCATTTAAACGTAAGTGTTGCGTTAACTTGATATTTGTACGAAGATCACAACTACCATATTCTCCGGCAACATCACAAATAACATGTTGAATTGACAAGTCGACAAATGAAACTATTTTACCCCGCCGCATCGCGCGGGCAAAATACTAGTTCAATATAGTCCATATTTAATTCATAGTCTTAAGGGACTAATTTTAGCCCTTGGATCAACAGTATCAATGGTCCGGATTGCATTTTAAAATTTTGAAGAGAGTGTCATTTTTGTAATTTTTTGTAATTCACATGTGATACTTTTATAAATCACATGTGATTGTATATTAAATCACATGTGATTGTATACTGAATTTTAGGACTATGTTTTTTATATGGACTATATTGAACATAACTCACTAACATATAAACAAAAAGGACTGAACTTTTTATGTAAAGGGTATAACTGACACCATTGAAGAACATGCCCATTTTATTAACAATAAACATAGAAAAGAAGTCCGCCCCAGTCACTAAACCTAGCTCACCAAGATCTGTCTCGCTTCCAGTAAACTACGAGAACTAGTACCAAAAGAATTTCATTTGACACCCGGAAATTGAATAGGAATAGGATGCTTCTTTCTTTACTAAATCAGGAATAGCAAGACCGCTTGCCTGGCCTTTCCTAAAAATGTTCCTGAGTTTTTTTTATTAATCTACTTCTGGATTCTTGATTGACGGTGCCAAAAAACTTTGATTATAATAAATAAAATATTCGTACTAAACTATTTGGACTATATTTATTCCTTTTTCTACTTCTTTTTCCAAGCCAATTCAATGACCAAATTGCTCTATCGAGAACGAGTTTTCAAGACTTTCATTCGCATATTCCTTCATAAGGACACGTAAGCAAGCAGGTGACTCACTCGTAGGTAGCGCTTGCGTCTTCTTATAGACATTACCTCTTTTTTCTCCTTTCAAACAAACTGAAATGATTGAAGTTTTTCTATTTGGAGCTGAAAGACCACTCTTTCTTCTAAGGATGCCTAAGCACCTTCCCGCAGTTCATTCTCCGGGCAACTCCGTTTAACCGGTGGATTCCTTCCTACTTATTTGAACCCCTTAAAAATTTAATTAATTCTCTAATAAATTATTTTTAAACCCTCGTTAATCTAGCTAATTCTTATTTACTCGTCTCTTCTATGGATACAATTGACAAATAAAGCCAAGATCAGCAACAGTCTTTGACCTTGGATCTAAAAGTTCCCCTATCATAGCAAGCATTTTTTAGCCTCACCGCCACTCTTAAAACCTATGGTTTGCATCAGTAGCGGTTTGATTGCCTCTTTTCGAGAAGTTGGCACTTCTAGGCTTTTTCATCGCGAGTTTTGAACCCATATTCTTGTTGCCCACATCAAGATATGTTGTTTTCTTTAAATCCGCTGAACGCCGCTGATGAGGCGGCATATTGGCGGCTGATTAGAGCCCACCATCACTACAAGGAAGGAATTCTGGTGAGGTTACTAAGATTTGATGTTGATCCAACGATGAAAACTCTGGCTAGAGCCATAACCCTTCTCAGAAAATTCAAGTCAAAGTTCAATTTTTAATTTTACATATTCTATCAATCTTTCTTACTTAAGTAGATACTTATTTAGGTAGAAGAATGTTCAAAATAGTCCATAATTAAATTCATAGTCATAAGAGACTAATTTTAGCCTTTGGATCAATGGTATCAATGGTCTAGATTGCATTTTAAAATTTTGAACGGAGCGAGATTTTCATAATTCACATGTGATGCTTTTACAAATCACATGTGATTATATACTGAATCACCTGTGATTAAATATTAAAATTTTAGGAATATATTTTTTATATGGACTTTATCAAAGACAACTCTAGTTAGATAATAAAAAAGTAAATTGCCTATATTAACACATTTTTAAAAGTAGAATACTATTTAGTAATCTTAACCCTAAACACGTTAAAAAGAATATATCGTTGACCTCTCAAACCTTATCAACATTACTTTGTTCCCATCTTTTTCTCAAAGATCCATGTAAGTGCTCTAATTAATCTCTGATCCACTTCGACCCTTTAAGCAACCTGTGGAATGGACCCACATCCCTTTATCCCTTCCTCGGTCCTCCATAGATATGTTTAGATTTTACTTCACACTCCTTTCATCTTTTGTTTTCAATCCTTCTTCACTCTATAGATTCACTCTACAGAGTTGTGTTCAATAAAATCTATATAAAAACATAGTACTAAAATTTTAATATTCAATTATAAGTGATTCAGTATACAATCACATGTGATTTATAAAAACTTCACATGTGAATTATGAAAATGCCACTACACCCAAAATTTTAAAATGCAATCTAGATCATTGATGTCATTGATTCAAAGGCTAAAACTAGTCAATTAGGACTATGAATTAAGTATGAACTATATTGAAATTCTTCTCACTCTATAATCTTGTTATTTTCGAATTATGACTCGTGTCTTGTAATGCATTTCTATTAAAGATTGGATTAGATTAAGGTTTAGTATATGATGACCACTAAACCGTAATCTACAACATCTTTAATAAAGTACATATTGAAAAAAGCTTTAAAATAAGCATACATTTAAAAAAGGCGATCCCAAACATCCTCTAAATCATTCTTTTATAGCTTCTAAGTTATTTGTGGTGATTGTTATGTTTGGTTCATCATATCTTATAGGCTTACACTATATTGGCATCCAAAGTGCTTATAATTTTTAAAATGCACATTAATATCTTAGAATCATCTCGGTAGGTGTTTTTATAGTAAATACTAAGAGGAAATGATATGTACATTTAACATCATCCTATGATGTTGCACCTACATCTTACTTAAATTAGGGGTATTTTGATAATTTAAGTGTTTTAATGATTTAAGTGAGATGTGAGTGCAAGAATATCTGTGATAGATGTTGTTAAATGCACACAGATCACTTCTCCAAATACTTAGAGCCGATCCTGAGCGTGGGCCATCATGATAACCACCCAGGGACCAAGAGACAAAATGGTCCACTTTTTTCCTGCACAACTTATTCCTATATATATAAAAGTGATCGATCAGGCCAGCAAGTGCAGGTGAATGTCCTCAGCAAAGCTTCGCTATCTCGAAATCATAATAATTTTCTTATACTAGCATTGGAATTACAATTACAAGGTGTGGTGATGGTCGATTGATATGTTGGCAGTTTGCTTGATCAAGTCTCATCGATCGATGCGGCAACTTTATGGTCTGTTAAACGTATTATACCAATAAAGGTGGAACGTTGATCGAAGTCATCAAACCAGTTACCAGCAAATCATAAGTTTTTCTTTTGATGTTTAACTTGCCAATTTGGTATTTTGGTGGAATCAGTTAGTCCATTCTACTTATTAATTGATAATTTGATAATTATGATATATTCTTCCTCTTCATTAGTCCCTTCTTCTCTATTAATTTGCTACCACTATGAGTTTGCTTGTTTGTGATTTCCTATTAATCATAGTCCTTGTTTAGTTAGGCTATCAATCTTAGTAACTGCTTATTAATATGTTTGCATGTGTTTAATTGTTTGTAATTTCCATATTAGTAGTAGAAATATCAAGAAACTGAATTAAAAAAAAATTGATTTTAAGAACTGAATTGAGCATTGATCCTTATTCTTCATATTATATATTTCTTATTGTAATAAAATATTTTCCTTTGTTAAGATTTCTAAGTAGTGTGTTCAATGGAACTGGATTTGGGTTTGTAGATACAAGAGGTGCTATGACTATGAACAATATCCAAGGGGTTGAACTTCACACCTTTTTTTTATAGTAAAGGATGTCATGTCACTACAAGAAAAGAGGGTATTAGCGGCGACCGGCGTCGCCGCAAATGCCTCGAAATTAAAGTCGCCACTCAACAAGCTTTGAAGTTTGTTTTGTTTCTTTCAGCATCTCTTGTTTGTATTTGATTTCATTTGTTTTGCTGGTAAAATCACATACTCAACAAGCTTTGTGAGTGTTAGTAGGTGTTTGATATTCTAAGTTATGTGTTTGCCAAAGCAGCAGACTTGATCACAAGATATGTGACCGGTTCTTATAGAAGAACAAAGGCATATTTTCGAATGAGATATCTTCCCGTTCCAATATTCCTCTCTCATTTTAGAGTTTTACCCCGGAATCTAAAAAATGAATAAAACTTCCCTGATACAAATACTAAATATTATTTCTTGAAAAAAATAAGAAAATAAAAAATGGAGGCGTGCAATCAAGTACTTTTGAACAACAATCTCTTTTGTTTACAAAGTACATTATGTACACTCTTTTAACTTTGGCCAATAGCCTAATATGCAAGCTTTTGAATGGCAAAGTAAACTTTATATAAATTTGTTAAAAGTTAATTTGAAGTATCTATATCCTATCTAAAACAAAACCTATCGAAGCTGAGTTGGCACTTGTTTTTGCATTCCAATTTCAAAATCGAAGCCAATTAGTCTATATGTTTCTCATTTAGTTAGGGGTCGACTTCAATTGGATGACGATTGTTATTCCATATGCTTTACCTTTAGAGCTTCTTCTTAATTATGAGGGTGAGTTAATTTCATTCATTGCGGGACGGTTGTTATTCCATATGTTTTGCCTTTAGAGTTTCTTCTCAATTATGAGGGTGAGTTTAATTTCATTCAATGCATTAGGAGTAGCCTTTAATGAGGAGACGGTTGTTATTCAAGATGGTATGACTTTAGAGCTTCTTTCACGCCTATAAATGCCTTAATTTTGTTTTGATTTGTATTTTGTATCCTTAAGTTTGCCTTCTTCTTCGTCTATGGCACTTTAGTATCATTTGATAAACATGGTTAACGTTGATGCAAATGGTTGGAAGATTAAGACCCCTATAGTGCATTTGTGACATCAATATCTGTAAATGAAACCTTATGAGAATAACAACATAGATATGGTGTTGATGGATGAGTAGGTACAATCGTCATTTGATGGTTAATATACTATTGAAGTATATTACAATCTTTGATATATTTTTGTATTTCTTACTTACTCATTCTCTTTCTGAGCTTATTCAATTATTTTTAATGTTAGAGGACGAGAAGTTCAGCTACTATAACAAAGTGTCTACCTTTGTTTAAAAATTCAGATGTCAATTGTTGTCCATTAACTCTTTTGACAAGTTATGTTGAATTTTAAAATTTAGTCATTTATTTTGAAAAGCTACAGATCAATTTGGTCATTAGAAATGGTAAAAATTAGGCCTGACAACTCGGGTCATGTTTGTGTTAAATGGTTTGTGTCGTGTTCGCGTCAACCATTTTCATGTCGACCCATTTTCGACCCGGTTTAGTTCGTGTAGTGTTCGGTTCGTGTCACTTAATTCGTGTTCGGTTCAGGTCGTGTTTTCGTGTCGACCCATTTTTTGAAGAAAAAAATCAAATTATGTTTTCGGTCAAATAACTTGATTTTCATGTCGGGTTTTATATCAAATTATTTTTCACAAAACTGTTGCATGAATAACTTTCTTATATAAATTTTACTAAGCTTTTATTATGCATTTTAATTCTTTATTTATTCAACTTAGCAAGCATCAAAAATCAAAATTATAAAACCAATATAATAGTTCTAAAACACAAATACAAATAAAATTCACAACATAAGTTTGGAAATTCAAACATACGACTAAAAATCTTCAAACAGACGGATAAATCATCATGTTAATTGTCACAATGACAATAAGCTTTGCACCTTCAAAGTTTAAAGTTCAAACACTTTGCCACATCCGCTAGTCTCTAAGATGCATCATTATATCTAATTAAAAACAACATAGAGAGAAATATAAGGCGTTGGAGGCTAGGGTTATCGATTAGTCCTCTTTTCTTGCTTCTCTCCGTTTTCCCTGTTTTTTTAAATTTTATTATTTAGCTTTTTATTATTTTAAACTTTCGATTTATTTCTCAAAATGAAAATTTTGAATGAAAGTATGAAACCAAGCCACACATTTTGAAGTAAAAAATTTAAAATTAGTGCCGCCACTTTCTTTTATAATTTAAAAAATTTAACTTTTATAATTTCAAATTTTTAAATATTTTTAAGTTACATATATTTTGGGGTTTTATTATTATTATAAAAAATTGTGTTAAATAGGTTACTTTTGGGTTATTGTGTTCGTGTCGACAAGTTTCTTGTCATTTTCGGATCGATCCATTTCTGACCCAATTCAGTTTCAGTTAGTGTCGACCTAGATCGTGTTCGGTTTGAGTTGGATTTCGGGTCGTGTCAAGATTTGCCAGCCCTAGTAAAAATTGATGGTGATAAGTTTTGTGAACAGCTTAAAAATCTTATGAGCAAAAATAGTGGAAGGTAATTTTAACTTTCTAGCTCAAAACAATGTATTAATTGTAGGTCCCTTCATTTGTTTTTTATAATTTGCTTGAATGCTTCTTAAAATACAATATTGTCTAACCTAAGAGTTTGACGGGACAGTGATAAGTTTAATATCACTCCCAATTGAGTATATGCAAGCTATGTACGAACAAAACGTACAAACATGAGCATGTTGTGAGTGTTTTTTGCTCCTATAATCAAATATCACATATGTATTATAATACATATAAGAGATGGTAATGGATTTCTATATTTTTCTTGTTGGTAATTTTTGAAAATATTATAGGAAATCGTTAATTCACATGTGCCTTAATTTTATTTTATTTTCGTTTTGTAGACATTAGATAATGCCTCAATATTGTTGCCATATGTACTTCAACCAAAAAATACAAGATGAGCAAGGTTAAACAATATATCATTTGTTTTGAGGGTTGTGTTAGGCGATAGCCATCACAAGATAGTCCATGATAGGTAGCTTGGAGATTTTTAAAAGAGGCAAAAATTCAATCTTTCATCTTATAAACATGTTGAATGATCAAGAGAGTAAAGAAAACTGTCATGAAAAATTGAGAATAATGACCTCATACATTAAAGCCATGTCCTGCTGATAGGGCCTATTTTGCTTATGTATGTATGTATTAATATATATATATATATATATATATATATATATATATATATATATATATATATATAGGGGAGGGTTCATACGAGAATTATTTTTCGTACGAGAATTGCGAGAACCAATCTTGGCCGTTCATTTTGGATGATGGAATTCATGGATGAAGAGCGTGGGGGGATTGAGTGTGGCAGGATGCATGTAAGGAATTCATAAGTGGACAATCCAATTAAAGGAGGGGGAATTGGACGGCTAAGATTGGTTCTCGTGGTTCTCGCAATAAAAACGGTTCTCAAATGAACTTTTCACTATACATATATGTGTATTATGTTGATGGTGTAATATTACAAGCTTGGTTTAATTTAAACTATTATGAGTTAATTGTGACACATAGAAAAATTCTTAAACTTTCAAGATTAACAAGGGTGCTATAACATTTATGTTTCAAAGTCACCTAATTATAAGTTTTTTTATTTTATTATGATTGATATTATATGTGAATTTTGTTTATTTAACTTTATTTTTTATTTTTGAGAAATTTTTTTAGTTTTTTTTCCCGAGCCTAAAAACGATTAACATGATATTCAATATTTTGTCAACAATGTCGACATGATATAAGTTTATTGTCACACTTGTTAATTGGAAAAAAGGCTAACATCAATGTTTTTCATGACAAAGGTTAAATAAAATCCAAACTATAAAATTTACCATTTTTATAATAATAATAATAATAAAAAATGGTTTATTTACTAGGATTAAAACTCTAAAGTTCTTGTGAAGCATGAGATTTGGGTGAAAAATATGATTTAAGAAATATAAAATTCAATGATCCTAATATGAAAAAGAGAGTGTCCAAATTAAGTTTACATAAGAGGAGGGCCCAATCCAATGGCCATGGTCATACTCATATTTATTTATTAATTAATTATTATTAAATAATAATATCTTTTTACCAAATTCATTGTACATTTCTTTTAATCAAATGTCCAAACAAAAGGACCCACTTCTAATGTCACAAGAGCTTAGGGCTAGATGATCGGTATCGACTCTCGATTTTTTTATTTTTTTATTTTTATAAGATTCATAGTGAATTCAAAATTTATGAAAATTCATGGGGCAAAACTAAAACCAAAATATATAAAAAACAATAATTTTAGAATAGAAAATTATATATTTTTTTGAGAAGTTACATCCTACAATTCAGTCTTTACGTTATTTCATATTTTAGTAACGAACTAGCACCATACCCGCGCAATGCTGCGGCGGCAAATAGTTTTTGGTTTACAATATGTCACTTTTAAGAATGTAATGATGTGTTATTCGCGCGATTCAATGTCACGAAAAAGTTTTCTACAATAACATGTCCGTTTTTTTTAATTCTCTTTTATTTACATCTAACTATTTTATTAATTTTAAAAATAAATTCTAAAAGACAATAAAAGAAAAAAAAGATTTATATTGATGAAATAAAGAAAAGAGTTAATAAGATTTTAAAAATTATGTTGATGTGGGTGGATAATTGTTTTAGTATGAGAGAATATATTTTGAATTAAAAGTTAAAGTAAATTAGGAGAGAATAAAATAGTTAAAGATTGAGTGTATGAGATTAACTTAGATTAAATGAAGGGTCAAGATTTTATATTAATTGAATTTTAAGAAGTCTTAAAATTTAAGAGGAGAGAGAATGTTAAATGGTTTATATAGTAGTATAGATATGTAGTTATGTACAACTCTGTTGACAAATTTAACGTAATTATGACCGGAAGCTGAGAGTGTAAGAGCGCCTCAACTAGGTTAATTCCCTCCCTAATCCTTGTGAGATTGACCATTGATAACATGAAAAAGACAGGTATTGGGTATGTTTGGCGTAGCTAGTTAAATGCTGGAGCTGGAGCTGGACAGAAAAGTGTTTGACAAAGTAGGTGTAGCTATAGCTTGAAAATGTAAAAAGACAGAAAAGGACACAAAAATAAACATTTAAATAAGAAACAAAATTAATCAAAGGTTATTTATGTAATTTGAGTTTTAAAAGCTCTCAACACCTCCTAAAAGCTACTTAAAGTAGCTTTTCATTTTGAAGCTTATTATTTTTAAAATAAAAGCTCAAACTCCTAAACAAAACTAGTAAAGCTTATTTTCTAAAAACTAAAAGCTCTAGCTCTGAAAAGCTCCTGCCAAACATACTCATTGTTTGCAATTGTGTTTTGTTTGTATTGATGGAAGGTATCCTTGCCTCAATTAAATGGTAAAAATCTGCTAAATGGGGGAAGGAAATTAACTTAAATGAGGTAAAAATTAGTACAAGAAGTATGAAAACTTAGTACGAGAAGGTATAGTTTCTCTTGGTTATTATGTTAAGATGATGTATACGTCTAGCATCATCCACCATCCACACTCACTTATACTTATAATGTGTAAACATCGAAATGACTAAAACAATTAATACCGTTTAAAGTGTTCGCGATGCTAACAAGATACACATCATCTCTGCAATTATCATATTGTTTTCAAAAACTTATTTTTTAAATAAATTATATAAAACATAACTAAAAGTGGAATAAATTCAAAAGTGTAGAATCTTTCTTTTTTGGAGATAAAACCAAAGAAAAGATAATGTGTTGTTGTATGTCCCTCTCACTGTGTTTAATTGAACTGCTTCATTTTCTATAACAAATTCTTTCAAATCTCTTTTTATTTTTCTAAGTTTCACCTTTAATAAACATATATAATTATTATTTAAGGAGATATTATATATGATTCTAATAGCATATATCTTATATTACACCCACAAACATTTTTAAGTGAACGATATGTTAGACATTTCATCATTCCTTATTTACTTGTTTGTGAGTGTAGAAGTATCTGTTTGTTGCATATGTCCTTTTCCTTCATTTTAAATTAAAACAACTTTTTTTTGAAAGGATGGGCTTCCTACCGCTGGTCCAATGGCAATACCACAGAAACAACTTGAACAACATGGTTTTTTATAATTTTATAAAGATTCAACGAATGTATACAAGTTGCAACTAACAAATTTGGTGATTGGTTTTGAGTGAGGCGGGGGCAATGAATCTGAAGACTAAACCTCACATATACATACTTACATACATGCACTCCCACATATGTATATATATACACACACACACGTCCTAAATCATCCTCAACAGAAACAAGTGTGTGTTTTTCAGCATAAAGAAAAAAAAAAGAACAAATCTTTATCTTTGAAGGCAGTCAAATCTTGAAAACGTCTAAATCAACAATTTCTATTTTTGGATAAATCTTTGTGTTTTTTGGTGAAAGATTGAATCTTTTTGATTGGTGGGTTCTTCTCAAGAGTAACAAAGATGCCTACTTTGGTTAATTATAGTGGTAAGTCTGCCCCTGTGTTTCTTGTTTCTTAGTTTTGGGGGTTTTATGATATCTAGGTCAAAATTGAGCTTTTGAGTTAAAATCCAGATGGGTCTTCCAATTTGGATAGTTTTATTTCTGGGTGTTACATGAATTTTTATAATATATATTTTCCTGTACTTATGTATATGATTTTAAGTACTTATTAGTCTTGGATGCTGATATGAATGTGAAATTGGGAAAACCTAAATTTTGTAAATTTAAGTAACTTTTGGGTTTTATCTTTGAAACATAAACATATAAGATTGAATGAATTATGTTATGGGTTTTTGTGATCATCACTTTTAACCCTAAATGTAGTTAGTTTGGTATAAAAAAACATTGATCATTTGAGGATCATGCATAGTTCTTTAACTATAGTAATTGTAACTTATGATAACTGCTGCATTGAATAGTATAGATGTTGACTATGAAGTTTGATACATTGAACATTCTTATGAAGATTCAAATGGAAGTAATACTACAATTTAGAGTCTAACTCCAATTTTTATTTGAAAGAAAACCATAGTTCTTGTGAAAAAACAGAAAGAACACTAACACTTTGCAAGAACTACTAATTGTGGAGTTTTTTTTTTTTTTTTTGGCTTTTTGAGACTCACTCATCCTTCTAACATATAGTGTTTTGTCAGGAATTTATATAAGAGCAGTTAGTTTGTGAGAAAATGCCAAGCATATTTAGTTTTTGATATGGGAAATCATGATCTTTTATTATCTGAATGATTTCTGATTATATGGTTATTCAATCTGCAGGTGATGATGAACATCACAAGGGAAGATCATTTTGTTCCATGGATTTGAACCATTTGTTTTCTGTTCTTGATGTTTACAAGCGACCTTATAAACGTGTACGAATCAGTGATCCTTACAGTCTCTTTTCCAGTGAAAAAATGAATCTATCAATTGAAATCCTCCCAGATGAATGTCTCTATGAAATCTTTAGGCGTTTATCCGATGGCCAAACCAGAAGCATCTCTGCTTGTGTCTCAAAGCGTTGGCTTATGGTAATGAGTAATGTTCGAAACTCAGAGCTCGAGTCAAACAAAGTTGAAGTCAATGACGAATCATCAAATGGTGATGAGCAAGAGAACGATGGGTTTCTTACAAGGTCTTTAGAAGGGAAGAAAGCGACTGATACTAGACTTGCTGCCATTACAGTTGGCACGTCCGCCCGAGGTGGGTTGGGCAAGCTTTCGGTCAGGGGGAGTAGTAAAGTTACCAGTATTGGGTTCTCGGCAATCGCCCGTGGCTGCCCATCTTTAAAGGTTCTTTCTTTATGGAATGTTCCTTTGATAGAGGACGAAGCTTTAATCGAGATCTCTAAAGAATGCCACTTGTTAGAAAGTTTGGATCTTTGCCACTGTCCCTTGGTTTCCAGCACGGGTTTAGCTTCAATCGCTGAAAACTGCCCGAATCTGAGTTCTCTAACACTTGAATCTTGTACAAACATTGGAAATGAGAGTCTTCAAGTTGTTGCCCGAAGCTGCCCGAATCTACAATCGATCTCAGTGAAAGACTGCACTCTTATTAAAGATCAAGGAATCGCTACTCTATTATCATTATCATCGGTTCTTAGAAAGCTAAAGCTTCAATCTCTAGATATAACCGATTTCTCACTTGCGGTTATTGGGCGTTACGGGAAGTCAATTACCAATCTTGCCCTCGCCAACCTCCGAAAAACGACTCAAAGAGGCTTTTGGGCAATGGGTAATGCAAAAGGCCTTGAATCTTTGATTTCATTAACCGTAATTTCATGTTCTGGTGTCACAGATGTAAGTCTTGAAGCTATTGGGAATGGGTGTCAAGTGTTGAAACAAATGGCTCTTAAGAAGTGTTGTTTTGTATCCGATAAAGGGTTGGTTTCTTTCATTAAATCTGCTCGTTTTCTCGAAAGTTTGCAGTTAGAAGAGTGTAATAGGATAAGCCAACACGGGATCTTAGGAACTTTATCGAATCAAAACTCAAAGCTGAAATCTTTCTCACTTGTGAAGTGTATGGGGATCAAAGATTTGGACCAAGAAGCAGTTGACTTTTCCAGTAGTCAGAGTCAACCTTTACGATCGTTAACAATCAAGAACTGCATTGGGTTTGGAGACACAAACTTGGCGATGATTGGGAAGTTATGTCCAAATTTGCATAATCTTGATCTAACAGGGCTTTACGAGATAACCGATACAGGCCTTATCAAGCTTCTCAAAACCGGTACGGATGGACTTTTGAAAGTCAAGCTTACCGATTGCATAAACTTGACAGACAAAGTGGTGGTGGATTTGGCTAAGATCCATGGTGGAAGCCTAGAAGTGCTTAATCTTGATGGGTGCAATAAGATCGGTGATGAAAGCTTGGCGGCAATTGCAGAAAACTGCATATTGCTCAAAGATCTTGATGTTTCAAAGTGTTGCATTACGGATACTGGTGTTTCTTGTTTGTCTAGTGGAGGTTATATGAACTTGATGGTTCTTTCATTGGCTCATTGCCCTAGAGTTTCTAATGAGAGTGTGTTTTCTCTCAAAAAACTGGGTAGAAATCTTGTGGGATTGAACCTCCAAGGGTGCAATTTGATCAGCAGCAGTGCAATCGAGTCGCTTGTGGTTGATCTTTGGAGGTGTGATATACTTTCTTGAACGGTGAACAAGTTAGCCATCGTAAACCCACTCATTTTAGCGTAAATCTTGGTGAACCAGCGGGTCTTAAGGTCTAGTTTTTGCAGGCTAGCATGGTTCTTTGAGAGTCATTGAAGAGTTTGTTGGGGTCAGTTTAGGGGGTAAGGGTGGGGTGTGGTTTGACCATCTTGTATAAAGTTTGTCATGTAGGTTCAGTTTTGTTAGGAATGACCAAATGAAGGACGAAGTTTGACTTTTGGTTGGTGTAAAAGTCAAAGTCAAACTCAAAGGAATATGAAATAAACCATTATGGTTAATTTTGTGAATATACTAGAAGTTCTTGTAACATATGTTACATTTTGATCCCTAATGAAAAGTAACATATAAACCATATAAAAAAGTAAAAACTAATTACAACCCAACCCTTATTCCAAATTATCTTGAACAAATAATCTCTACAACAAGTTAACTCAAAGATTGATTCATTTGTGTACCCTAAATGGCATCTAATCCCTTTTTCAACTTTTGTGCAATTCCTTGCCTTTACACAAAGTTCCTAAAACTCTTTATATCTACAATCTTGGTCATCCTCACACCTTTGTAACATTTCATCCCCACAAAAATGGAGTACTACATTTCATCATTTTTATGGATTGTGGTGATTATTTTCGCTTTAAACATCGAAATTTTGTCGGTTCAAGGGCTCGGGGCTAATTGGGGTACACGTGCGTTGCACCCTTTGCCACCCAATATCGTAGTGAAGTTAATGAAGGATAACGGGATCAATAAAGTTAAATTGTTTGAAGCCGAGCCTTGGGTGTTGGAGGCACTTAAAAATTCAGGAATCCAAGTTATGCTTGGGATTCCTAATGATTTCTTAGCTCCATTGGCAAGTGGTGTTTCGGTTGCTGAGAATTGGGTTTCGAAAAATGTTTCCGCTTATGTTTCGCGTGGAGTTGACATAAGGTTAGCTACATATATTTTGTTAATTCTTTATCATAGAATATTTTCAAAAAAATATATATATCAAGTATAATATGTATTTTTTATAACATATTAGATAAATAGGGAAAAGTTTAAATTAGAACTATTTTTCATACGAAAACTACGAGAACTAATTTTAGTCCTTGATTAAAATTAATCAATAACTAAGATTTTTGACGGCTCATTACTTATTTATTAATAGCTCATTAGTGACACATTAATGAGAGAAATTTTGAAAAAATCTAAGTCTTGCAAATTAATGACGTCTCACCCGGTCGTAATTCATAGTTGGGCAACTATATGAATGACCAAAATACCCCTATTAACGATATTACAAGTAGTTCTCCTACCATTTTAATTTTTGTTAGGTATGTAGCGGTTGGGAATGAACCGTTTCTCAAGACATACAAAGATATGTTCACAAACTCAACTCTCCCGGCGGTTCAGAACATTCAAGCCGCTTTAATCAAAGCCGGTCTAGGCCGGCAAGTCAAAGTAACGGTCCCATTAAACGCCGACGTTTACGAAAGCGGATCCGGCCTTCCGTCAGAGGGCAATTTCCGGCCGGACATACATGATCTTATGATCTCCATCGTCCAATTTCTAAGCGATAACGCCGCCCCAATCACCATCAACATCTACCCTTTTCTAAGCCTCTACGCCGACCCACATTTTCCGATCGACTTTGCGTTCTTTGCCGGAACCAATGCTCCGGTCGTCGACGGCTCGATTTCCTACACGAACGTGTTTGATGCCAATTACGATACCCTTGTGTGGACTCTGGAGAAGAACGGGTTTTCGTCGTTGCCGATTATTGTTGGGGAGATCGGGTGGCCGACCGACGGCGACTCAAATGCGAATATACAATATGCTAGAAAATTCAACCAAGGGTTAATAAGCAGGATAAATCAAGGACAAGGTAACACATATGAAAAACTTCTCAAAAAATAATTAAATTAAATATGTTTTAATAATCTCTTGAGTAAATTCATATAAATATGAAAATTAATATCATTTTTCTTTTAAATTTTTATATAAACAAATATATATTTCTTGATATATTTATCGATTCTATATACACTTCTAGGTACACCAAAACGAAAAACACCTCCTGATGTTTATTTATTTGGACTTATTGACGAGGATGCGAAAAGCATAGAACCGGGTAACTTTGAACGACATTGGGGTATTTTCAACTATGACGGAACATTGAAGTATAAACTTGACCTAGGAAGTAATCGAACCCTAGTCCCAGCTAAAGGGGTACGCTACTTGACAAGACAGTGGTGTGTGATGGCACCAGGAGCGAGCGAATCAGATCCTAATTTATCCGATAGTATTAACTATGCATGTACATACGCAGATTGTACAAGTTTAGGTTATGGTTCGTCTTGCAATGGTTTGGATGCTAGGACTAATGCATCATATGCATTTAATAAGTTTTTTCAAGCATCGAATCAACAGAAAGGGTCTTGTGATTTTCACAATTTATCTGTTATCACAAAAACTGAGCCAACCACCCGAAAGGCGAATTGCAAATTTGAGATCATGATCGACACTGGGAAGCACGAGAAGGCAAAGAGTCCTGCGACCTCAGCTGCAACATCAAAGTGGAGATTGCAAGATTTGAGCTACTCAACTATGGTTGTGTTTCTTTTGCCGTTGATCATTAGTTGGGTTTCATGAAGAATTTTAGTTTTGAATCTTGAAACAATGTATATCTATGTATATTTCACCTTATTTGATTTATTGAAAGGTTAATAATGATTTCGGCTATATTTCAAATCGTTTATTGGTTTGATTTAAGTAACAAACAACAATCTTCCAAAATAAATAAATGAATAAAATGAATAAAAACTATTAGATAATTACATTGATTTAGATAAAAAATTGTAATTAAATCTAAACCATTCATTTTGTTAAAATTGAAATATAATTTTGATTTTTATGTTCAAAACTAGACTCAATTTTAACCATATGGCCAAGCGTATTGGGTTACCTGAAGCCTTCGGGTTGGCATCCTCCTTTTCCTTTTCGGTTTCTCACACCCGAAAGACCCGAAAAGCTTTCTCTTTTTCTTTGGTTTTGTAGAGAGAGTAAGAAGAGTGAAAATATTTGGATTGTTTGGGTTGATTTGAGATGAGAGTTACTTGGGTTTTGAGTTAATTTGGGTTGGGAAGGAAAAAGAAAGAAAAACTAATGTAGCATTTGGGTTCATTTGAGTTGATGCATGCTATACTCATGGACTAGATAAAGATATTATTCAAATTCGAAAAATATTTGAATAAGAAGCTTACAAAGACACTGATTACTTCATTATAGATTCTTTCACTTATGAATTGTTTGGTGTAACTCTAATTGAAGAGATAATGTTTTACGTTGCTAAAAATGAGCAGGTGAAAATAAAAAATATATTATTTTTTTTCTTTTTTCTCCTACTAACTACAAGATGACATGTTGTACAATAAAGAGATCCAATGAAACATTAAGGTGTTGTTTGGTTTGAAAGAATCTTTAGGATTATGTGGGAATTGGAATCCAATTTCTAGATATTCCAATATTTGGTTCACATTAGAAATGAATTTTAGGGAATTAGAATCCCTTGTAGAAGGAATCAAATTCCATCAAGAGGAGGTGGGTTTTTAAAATCAAGGTATAAGGGAATGTGGTGTAGTTGTCATTAGTCGTCCACCGTTGGAGTCGTCGTCATATTGCCTTCGCCGCCATTGGAGTCGTCCACCGTTGTCTGTCAGTCGGCGAGAGTCGTCGTCATCGGTTGGCGAGAGTAGGCATCCGTTCGTCGCCGTTCAATCGCTAGTGTTCTGTCCATCGTAGTCAGTCATCCGTTAAGGCATCGACGACATCTTCTGCTTCATCTTCGGTGGTGGCGAGCAGAGCAACGACAAGGATGTTGGTGGGCGGCAGTGGTGGTGGTGTTGCTTTTCCCTTGCTTTACGGTCTTTCTCCCTTTTAATTCTCATTTTCTTGCTAAACATAAAAAGGAAGGAATTACTTTCCAAATCAAATTCTTTCTCATTCAAATTCCTTTTAAAATTCCAATTCCAATTAAAACAATCTGCGAACCAAACACCACCTAAGTTTTCAACTCCAAGGGTCTTGCATCAGCAAGTAGTTCTAAGGAGACGGTGAGCGAAACTTGAACAAATATGTAAATCAATTATCAAAATAAGCATGTATGTGAGCACCTAAGCCTAAATAAGCATTAAAAACATCAAAAAATCGAATTTGAGCATCAATGTTGCATACCAGTAAAAACATGACACGTGTAACACGGTTTTTTTTAAACCCCGTGTCGCCGATAAAAGTGTGAAACACGGCTCAGGAAATAGTAATTTTCTTCTACTTATGATGAATGAAGATCTATACATAATTGCTTTTTCTATTTAGAATTTTTATGAATTATAACAACGTTAATTTTTGTATAATATAAATTCTAAAATTATATATTTTTCAGGAAAATTATATCTTGATATTTTGGAATAAAGTTTTACAATATTATTATATAATACAAGTTATAAAACAATACCATTTAATCAAAATCTATACGATATTGTTCTTTTTAAAGTTTCCGATAACGATAATTTTTATATTGTAAATAAAAATGAGATGATTACAAATATTTAATTATATTTACATAATAGAAAACATATTTAAAATTATACAAAAAATATTATATAAATTCTTAAATTAATACACTACAAAAAATTTACATAAAACTCCCTACAATTTACAAGAAATAATAGTCTAGTTACACTTTTAACCCCTAACCATATACTCATATACAATTTGAAATTCAAATTTACACCGCCTACTTTTAATTTTTTTGAGAATTCCTACTTTTTGTTCCTATTTATCATCTTACTCACTTGATCAAGACAAGTATTAAAATCAAGGAAGGAGGTGGGGAAAGAGAATTAGTGGAGTACACATGTCATCTTATGATGAGTAGGAGGATGAAATATAAAGAAATAGTAGGAGGATATATCATTTTTCAATTTTTTTAAGTGACGTATGTCAATATCATACTCATCGGTGACATTGTGGCTTTTGGCAACGTGCATAGGCAACATCGATGCTTAAATTGTAACTTTAATAATTTAGATAGAGATAGATAAAATTAATGATGACATAATTTATCAAAACGAAAGAAAATTAAATTAAAACTTTTTTTTTGTTTTATATAGATAGCAAATATAATACCCTGAAAAAAAAAGAATAATAATAATAGTAATAATAACAAAACAAAAGTTGGAAAAAAAAAACAAACACACAAAACGTATATAGTTGTGGGCCTTGAAAATTGGATCATATTAAACAAGCACTTATGGGATTAAGGCCCATTTAAATTAACTCATTAAGCAACCTGCACATCGTGGCATCGTACATCAGCGCAAACAAAAAAAGAAGAAGAGAAAAATAAGAAAACGAGAGGATCACGACTGAATTTTGAATCGAGGGTTATCTCCTCCTGTTCTTTCTCCTGTGATCACGATAAATTGAGCTCGGCACCTCGATTCATGGAAAACCTACAACTTTTTATCCGATTCCCTCGTTATCGCTTGGAACTCGAATCTGGAACCCAAAATCGAGAGCTTGGGACTGTGATAGCATCGGGCGAGGGAGGAAGGCCTGAACGAGAAGTGGAGCTAAGCATCGATTAAGGTTAGCCTTGTTCGTCTTCTGTTTTCTACCATTAATCTCACAAGAACCCCACGAAACCGAGTCGAGTTTTATTATTTGCTACTGATTTGATCCCCTGTGATCATGCTAAAGTCTCGTTATTGTAGTTTACATTGCTATTGCTTTACCGTAAGATAGCACCTACGGGTCTTGAATTGATCTATGCTCTTAATAATGTACTTAATACGGGAATGGGTTTTAACGTAGTGACAATGACAAATATCAGTTGATTTTGGGTAGGTTGTTTTGAAGCAAACTATGATATTTTTGTACCATAAATTGACCTGCTAGCTGATATTTTTTTTAATTATGTTACTGATTTACAAAGGAAAGAATTAGGCTTGAATTGAGTTTTCTTTTAAAGCTAGAACCTGAATTTCTTTACCTGCCATGGTCTTGATATTTTGATCTTGAATCCATTCCCACTGCCATCTAAAATATGCAATTAGAATCAGGGTATCATTGCAATATTTGAAGAGTTCTCGCTCAAAAACTCTCTGTTCTTAAACCACCTTATTATTGATTTCACCAAGTAACTATGCCAGAAAAACAAGAGGTCTCTTCTTGATTCATTTTGGATAATCAAATAAACTCAACACTAAAGTATATGATAAACAATTGATGTGGCGTAAGCAAATCGGAATATTAATAGCACGAGAATATAAATAAAAGAATTCTAGAATTATTATAGGGTATATAAATCTAAAACAGATTGAAACTTGATTAGGAAAGCTATAGCGGCAAAAGGGAATTAGCGTTGGGTTATTACTACTTGCTAGAGCTTGGACTTTTGGGTCGTGATAATAAGGTACGGATTCTTTGTCAGCTTTAAATGTTTTAGAATTGTCGTACGGATTCTTACTTTCTCTTATAGTTACTATAGTCGTAGGTACGGATTCCATCTTCCTTTTACAATTATTATTGTCGATTCTTGTTCCCAAAATATGAATAACGGTTCTAGATTCCTATTATTCCTTCGGCGATGATCCTTGTTATTTGATATTTGTAATTTGGTCTCTTTTGATGTGCTTTTATTGTTGGATTTATGAAGATATTATGATATATCAAGCGAGTTGGAAAAGTTTTATTTTCTTTTATTAAATATGTTCCACATGATGCTTCTTAAAGCTATTTTGACTATTAATTCAACTATAAATGTTTTTAATAAAACTTGTGGAATACAAAACTATATTTTGATATATGTTGTTTTGGATATTTTATGGTTTTTATGCATCGAGCTATTTATCCACCTATGGGGGTACCATTGGCATATCATTGGGGGCACCGATGGTGTGACACCTTCTGTGACGGTGTGATCAGTCCACGGCGTCTCCTAGGGGTTTGGCTTTGAGAGCTATTTGGTGAGGAGGCGTATGGGTTAACCCTAGACCGTAGGTTATGTTATGTTATGGTGGATGGTAGTGTAGTGCCCGACACCCATCTCACATTTGTAGGGTACATTCGGATCTGCAGGTCCAGTGTACAAATTGTCTGGCATTTGTCATATCTGTCTGATAACGGTGTGCAAGTGTATGCGTTTCTGGTAGGAGCTCGATGTGATATGATACGATATGATTTTGACATGGATTGTGATATGATATGTACGAGTATGATATGTTTGCATTTAATACCGAAAACCTTTTTATGAAATGAGTTATGATTCTTAAGGTATTCTGATTTGGAAACTTTGATTTTGATACCTTTGTGTTCGTTTCGATTATTATTGTTATTATTATGTATGTTATACATCCGCGCACTGGGCAATTGGCTCAGCCGCAGTTTTCTTTTCTTCCTCTGCGGCAGGTGTTCAAGGGTGCTTTACGGGAAAAGTTCGAGAGCTAGTTAGCAGGAGCTTTTAAGGTAGTTCATGTGGATTGGTTTTGAGAGGTATTTGTCTTAGTTTTGCTCTGTTTTTGTATCATATGAGTAGCCTCCGTTTCATGCCGAGGCGGGGTGTTACAGCAAAGGTTTTCTTTTGTTGCACTCCTTGAGCCCCACCACAACAATCTCTCTCACTTTTAAATATTCGAATATCATTCATCAAAGTGTTGACTCTGTCTCTCTTTCTTCTTACAATTTTTCGAGGTTTGTCTCACTCTCTCACAAAATTTCATAACTATGATATGTATATTATTAACGTATGGAAACATAGAAAGGGAATGGGTGCTAATCGGCCAACACCTGGTGAAAGGGGAATGTGAGATTGTTCTCCAGTGGCAAGGGTGAGCGAGGAGATTGGAGGTGGTGTTGTTCTCCAGAGGTATGTGTGTATGCAGATTGCCACTTGTTTTAGGGTTTGCTACTTGCCACTTCCTTGAATTGGTTAAACTTGTTTAATTTTTCCTCTTTTTTCGTCCTTGAATCGGTTAAACTTGTTTAATTTTTCCTCTTTTTTCGTCCTTGAATCGGTTGAACTTGTTTACTTTTTTTGAAATTGCCTTACATATCTCTATTAGAGCATTGCACCTTCTAATGAACCTGAGCAACTTATACAGATCCCCTCCACCCCTGGGGAGTAGCCATGCTTAATGCTTAAAGTCACATTAACGTCACATTAGGAAAACTCACTATTTGCTTAAGAGTGCCGGAAGGTCAAGGAAGTTGGTGACCTGATGATGACAGGGGAGCCGGCGACCGAAGCCCCGGTGAACGGCGGCCGTAACTATAACGGTCCTAAGGTACCGAAATTCCTTGTCGGGTAAGTTCCGACCCGCACGAAAGGCGTAACGATCTGGGCACTGTCTCGGAGAGAGGCTCGGTGAAATAGACATGCTTAAACGCAGAAAATACACATGCATCGCATGTTTTAAACTCTTTTTTATTTTCTTTTTTAAAGCTAAATTTAATTTCTGAATTAAATTTTAATCACATTACGATATTAATAAAAAATAAATAAAATACTTAAAACTGAAAATAAAATAAACAATAATTTTTTTAATTAATAAAATATTATATCATCAAAGAAATTGCAATATTATATTAAATATATATAAGACACGTAATTTATTTATCACCTCGTCATTAGATACTAGAGTATTTATATGCTCAACTAAATCCGAATGCAAGTTATAATACGTTTCATGATAACATAGTTCGCGAAGAGTAATGTTTGAAACTTTGGCCATATTTGAATAGTGCTTCAGAGTAGCCGTGTGATGAGGATGTGAAACCGGCCATCACTATGCGGTGTTACTGTATGGAGAATATCACTTCCTACGCAGTCATGTGGTGGAATACTTATTGATTTTATTTTGTTTGTATTTTTGCATTGAAATTGGTACACCGTCCAAGTAGTTTTTAATTTATTTTTTAACATCTTACTCTACATTAAAATAAAAAACTTAAATTTCACCTCAAATTCAACCAATCAAAACTTTCAATTTTGACCTTTTATACATACTAACACGTAATTTTGACTTTTTCATTTACAAATTTTGCTAAGGTGATGATTGTATAAATTATAAGGGCTATATGAAAATATATAGTGGGTGTTTGTATAAATTATTATTTATATTTATGGAATGTAATTAATTGTATATATTTATAATTTTTCTTTTATAACTTTCAATTCATAATGATTGGTATAAAAAAATTATATATTTATCATCATCTCATTTTTATCAACATTTTAATATAAATTTTACCATATCAGACACATATTTAAAAAATAATATTTATTAAATTTTTTATTTGTAAAAAAAGTCTTTTTCATAACCATAGTAGAAAGTAAGTTAATATATTTGATTTTGTGTGAATTGAAACATAAAGACACTTAATCTTTTACAAATAGTTATTTTCTTGCTTATGTTATTTATATAAAGTATTATTAATTTAGAGTATATGAAAATATTTATCTATAACTGATTAGTGTAGTATAATCCTTTTTTGATGATGTATTTATGTTTATTAGTCCCTAAATCAGTTATCTCTTTCCTTGAATAATCATGCAACGTTAAACTTTTAATCTATTTTTCAATGCCAATGATTTTATAATAAAATATTAATTAAAGTCATTAAACCGTAATAGTTGTAATAAACAAATTATTAGTAAGTGATTAACTGGTCAAAAGCTTTGCATATCATGAAAGAAGGTTATGACTATTACATATGAATTTTAATACAATATTATTATGAGCTAATGTGTAACGCCCCAATTTCAGTAAAAAATATAAGAATAGTCTATTTTCATAAAAGCACGCACATCATTTGTATTTCATAAGCGGAAACGTTTTCATAAGAAAACCGTGCTAATACCAAAAGATACACCCATAAGTACAAACTTAGTGTACTGTCAAGGTTAAATATTTACACAAACAGGCGTTAAGTGTTTATTGTTTAAAAACTGAAAAGCAGTCAAACAGGAGCTTTGTCTTTGCCTTTGCTGCGTCCTGCAAAACATTTTAAAAACAGTATCTGATAAGCTATGAGAGCTTAGTGAGTAATCTAAACAAAACGTCATATGAACACACGTATACAATCACATGAAGATAATACACGCATGTCTGGCAATCAAAGCTAGCCTCTGGTTCTAGACCCGGGGCAGCAACATAGGTCACAGTACTGTACCGCATCTGAGCCTTACTGCACATAGCAGTACGCTTACATATACACATGTATAACATAGCATGTTAGTAATCTGATATGAAACTACACATGCTGCTGATATGAAGTGAAGTCTAGAAGACTCACCTTCCGATATTTATAATTTGTATTAATCCACAAACAATAATGATTTTGTGAATCAGTCCACAACTTGTTTCTACAACATAATATCAATAGTGTATGAATTAACACGTGCTAACTAATCAAAATAAACTGAACAGGGCGAGGGCACGGCCGTACCTGGCAAAGGCACGCCCGTGCCTGCAACTAAGGCACTACTAGGCTTGACTCAAGCATGGGCGTATCTATCCTGCAGTCACGCCCGTGCCTATCTAAGGTACGCCCGTGACTAAGCTTAAAAGCACGGGGGTACCCGAAGAACTAGGGTTTGCCTCGGGGCGAAAGGCACGCCCGTACCCTCCTTGGGTACACCCGTGCCCTCCCTTGGTCTGCACAGTTCTGACCGACAGAAGTTGTATTTCCGGCCAAAACACCATAAAAACTCAACTTTAACATTCTAAAACATATATGGGGTGTTTTCCTACACCCCTATCAGCTAAATAACATAACAAACTATAAATTAACATGAATTGATCCTTGTGATCAATCCTTGACCCATAAGAACATGAAGAACACAACAACTAAACAAGATACACATACCTCTACTAAACTTGGCTGCTATGATGCTATAAACTGATGAAATAAGTGTTTGCTGCTGTGTTTGTTTGGAAGTGTGCATATGAACATGTAAATGTCTAGAATGAAATCACCATGTATATCTACAACTATGACATAATTACACAAATGATCCCTGGACTATTTCAACTTATAAAATGATAATTTAAGCCCCTCAAGTTTTATAAACATATCTAATCTCATTAAGGCAACTTATATAAACATATAGCACCTCCTACTAAATAATAATAATATAAGGATTTTCGAACATTGGGTGTTACATAATGAGATGATTTATGCATTCATTAGGATTTATAATTTGCTTTATAAATTGTATTCTAAATTATTTTATATATTGTATCGTCATGATTTATATTTTAGGTTTACTCTTCTTTAAACACAAAATTTTCAAATTCTCATTTACTTAATCATCTCTAATTCAACCAATAATACCCTTAATTTTCTTCAATTTTGACTTTGATACAAAATTATATTTTAATTTTGACGTTTTCTGTCGTGATTTCCGATTTCTTTCAATACGATTTCAAATTTGAGTAAATTTGATGAGGGGCTATATAAAAATATATATATAGGGTGTTTGTATTATTTATATATCTATATTTAATTGTATATGTTATAAATTTTAGTATATAATGATTGGTATAAATATAATTATATACTTGTGATTGTTTTATTTTTATCTACATTTTAATGTAAATTTTAACGCAATCTATTAAAAAAGTATTTGTTAAATTTTATTAGTAAAAAAAGTCTTGCTTAATTTTAATTTAAAGGCAAAAGTTTCAAATTCCCCATTTCTTAGTTATATCCAATTCAACCATTAGGAACCCTTAATTTCACCCAATTTTGACTTTTGATGCAAACTTAGCATCTAATTTTGACTTTTCTGTCTAATCCTATTTATGATTTATGATGGAGAATTCATTAAAGAACATGTGAGTCATTAATAGAATATGGTGATTCGATTTTTTTTACGCCATGGCATTTTACCACACCTTCATTGCCCCATTTTACACATTCAGCCATTTAAGTTAATTGATTTCTTCACATGCTTCCCCATTGCTAAAATAGCTATTCAGTGGCTCTTCACCATCAGATTCTCCTTCCACAACCAAGTTACAGGTAATCGGCTTCTCCAATGCTAATTGTTTCCTTCTCTTCGCTTTTGATTGTTTGATAAATGGAAAACGAAGCAGTTTTCATTCTTCAATAAAAAAAATCTTTGCCTTAAGTCATAGGGTTTAGTTTACCAAAATGTATCAAACTTATCACGTTTTGCTATTATGTGTATCGAACTTTAAAATTTTCTATTGTGTGTATCAAACTATTAATTTGTTACTATTGTACGTATTTTGGTTACATAAAAAAAGTAAAAAAATTATATAAGTTTAGTATATAAATAGAAAGTTTAATACACACAATAACGACAAATTAAGTGTTCGATACAAAAAATATAAAATTTTAAAGTCTAATACACACAATAGCAAAACGTAACAAGTAGAATACATTTTGGTGAACCAAACCCTAATCATACTCTCTTAGTTTTGATTTCTTTAAATTGTAAAGTGGCATGGAGTCAAAGGAGTGGATGGGTTCCGGCTTACGATGATTCATAACCTAGGCATATGGATTTTAGCCATTGCTTAATGATTTATATATTTTTAGGGAGTACAGAAGTTGACTGCATCAAATATGATGTTGCATGAGTTTATAATTCCCTCTACTAATCGTATTTTTAAATTGTAAGCATGAATGATTTTCCGATTTTTGCATTTAAGGTTGTATTTAAAAGGTCTCTTATGTTTTTTCACGATCGAGTATGCAATTTAGCAGTTCATTTGTCTGAATAATCAACTATAAATTGGTCATCTTGGCATTTGTCTTTAACTATATCTTCTTCATGGGTGTCTAGTAAGCATAATAGTCAACTCTTTTATATTGCAAATTGTAAATAATTTCGTTCATTCTTTTTTACCCATGCCTATCTCATTCAATCGTGATTAATGTGTTATTTCATAATAAAAGAGATTTGAACATTGTTTTAAAAGGGCATATCATAAGCACGAAATTAAAAATATAATCAAAAGCCATCCATGGTTAATAATTTGATTTCGCATAACAAATTCAAGTTACCTTTGTCATCATCTTGACTGTTTTCTTAACAATAAGGATATAGATGAGGTTATTTATTACATATATGTATCTGGATATGCTAAGATAGTTTCAAAGGTTAATTTTATTTAAGACTTTGTTTATATTTGTACATAAATACAACCTCTATTTTTAATTTAAACAGTTGAAGGATTTTGTTCAATATATGATTCCTAAAATGAATCAAAAGCTTTTAAATCTGCATGTTATTATTTTAATTTTTTTATTAACAAATTCTCACACCCACATTATACACCTTTAGGAGAATATGGAAGCATAAATTTATAGTTGTGTTGCGTTACAAACTTAAAGTAATTTTTTCATTAAAGTGTTCTTAGTTTGCACAAGTTGTTAGACTTAGCATATTATACTGGTATTGTTATTTGTTAGGCTTAGTATATTATATTTAAATTGTATTTATGGTCAGGTTATTAAATATTTGTACTTCAGTTTGATTAATTCAATTATTAAACGTTTCTCTATAGTTAAACCAAAATAACAATAAAAAATATGGTTAAATTACAACTTAATCTTTCTTTGTACTTGCATATATACTCAGCTTGATAACGATTTCATTTATTTGATAACAGTTAATTTTATATGTTATAATTGATTTAATTAAACTAAAAGTCAAAGTTTGAATATTAAATAATTACTATATCTCAAATACCATTAAAGTAACAAATTAATATATAGCATCTACAATAAGGACACATAAACATAACTTTTGTACTTTATAAATCAATGTCATATGGGCATTTCTTTTGAATTGCTAAATACAAGTTTTTCGGTTTAGTTTGTAATATAGAACATCTTCTATCAACTATTTATTTATGTATAAGTTTGCTTTGTTCGTGATTTACATTCAATGTGAGTCTAAAAAGCTAAATCATTTTAGAGGATTATCGTAATAAAAGTCAAGGTCAATTACTCTCCCAACTTGAATTGTTTTTTATACGTCAAGATTTTTCATATGGATAGTTATGTGTAGCGGACTAGCGGTTTCCCTATGTCACAAGCAAAAAAGGCTTAAAGGTTCTTCTTTGTAACACATGATAACCCAACAAATAAAACTATGAATGTAATATATAGAAAACGTAAAATCCGTCTTAATTTCAATATTCGAACATTCAATAAATATATCGTTTTATTAATTATTTGACATATGATTATGTTTGTTTAAAATATTTTATATATTTTAATACATGTTACATTTTTACAGGATTTTAAATTCCACTCGTGCATGCATGGGTTATTCATCTAATTACATATCAAACAAAGGAATTTCTTTTACATTGAAATTATAATGTAACATAACTTTTGCCTCGTAAAATTTTTTAAGAATGTAATTTCTAGTCTCATAACTTTTTAGTAATGTAATCTATTTTTTTTCTTACATTTTTATTTTTATAAGGTATTATTAAATTTGAAATTAATAAATAAGATTTTGTCCTAAAATTTGTTTTAGTAAACAGTGACCGTTACAGGTCTAAGTGATGAAATTGCAAAACTAACGTGACAATATGATGAGAAGTAAGGTTGCTATCACTCTAGTTAGTCTAATAACTAAATCCATAACTTTGATCAAACCCTAGGAACATGAATCATAATCAACTCCATATTATATAACGAATCAGTAAATTTCACCCCTCTAAAAATTTCCATGTCTCATTTAACTCGCTTAAAAAACGAAACTTGTAAAAAAAACCCATAAAAAATTACCTTCAAATTCAACAAAACCATTTAGACACGAATTGATCGTGTTTCGACTCCTTAAACAAGCAGTCCATTTTGCGAGTCTTACCAAATTACGACTTGTTGAACTTCTTAGGTAAATCACATGTGAACAAACCTTTCTCTTATGAATTGAACACAAAGCTTTTAAGTAGCAGTCCAATTAAGAGTAGAAGGGAACACACACAAAAGTACAACAGCATGTTGTACAACAAAGAGATCGATGCAATGGTAACATTAAGTTTTCGACAACAAGGGACTTGCATCGTAAGCCATTGTTCTAAGGAGTGAAGAGTTCTCAATACCTTTCGCTTTCCATATTATGTGGTCCAATTTGTTGCAGAAGTTCTTGTAGAACTGCAAAAGCATTGGATCTAAGAGTAAGTGAACACCTTTCGAGAATATTTGATGGTTTAATTTTTAATGTTAAATGCTTCGAGCTAGTGATATCCAAGGTGGATCTTAGGCGGTCCCCAAGAAAAAATAGTTATTGTTATGCACAAATGTGTAAAACAAAAATATTGTAGGGCGTTTTCATAATAAATATCACTACAATACTAAGAAAATCATTATGAAAATTTGAATCAACCAATATATGAAAAAAAGATGGTGATTAAAATTAGTGTACTTATAAGAGAAATAATACATAAACCTAAAGATGGGTCTAATGTCACTTGGCATCCATCCATGAGTTGTAGAATGGGAGTCCCAAATCAGAGTCTCAGACTATCATGAATGAATGTGAAGTTTTATTAAGCCTATTATTAGTTCAAAAAAATTTTAGTGCAAACATATTTGAATAATATGTGTTTTATATAGAAGATTTACACTGTATTATGTACAATAATGAAAACCTAGTAAGTATTATGTATTACATTGATAACTATTTATAGAGTACAAGGATACATAAGAAGACTTAATAGAAAACACTAGTGAGCGTTAGTCTAACTATACAATTGGGCTATGTCATCATATACTAAATCCTAATCTACATATCTCCGAAGTCATCATATATTCTAAACCCTAATCTACATATCTCTAATATATTCATGAGTGGGAGACAGAAATGGAAAGAAACAAAAAGAATGGTTAATGACTAAATTACCATCAACTTAAACTAACATATTTCACATAATAATGGGCAACACTGTAAGATTCATGACTTTCTTTCTGTTTCTCTCCAACTAGTGCTAAAAAAAGTTATTTTCTTTTTGTTTCTACTCAACTTGGGGCATGAAAAAAAATATTTTTTTCTTTATTTTCTCAGTCTTTTTCTTTGCTTACTTCTTTTAACCGTTAATGTCTAAAATTAGAGATAATGATGAAGTTGCTTGCCTTGTGGTATTCAAGAGTATCTCCAGCAGCCTTCCGAACATCCACCATAAAAAGCGAAGCTACAACTTCGTATACCTTAATGAAAAGAGTAAGTACCCAGGTTAGGACTATACCAAAAGCAAAAGATACGACTTTTTGACCAAACACATAGTTTAAGATAAGTATTTCTCTATAAATTTATCACATTATAAAGGAATCGTGTTTGATCCAATTGAATATAATATCTTTCTATAATAATTTATAAAAATATCTAAAAGAAGTACATTGCAATGTTAATGGGGTTGCAAGAGTAGTCTAAATGAGATGCAAAAAGACTAAAAAGTTACCTCTAAAACAACCGCAAATTGTCCAGCTTGATTTACTGACCATCCTTCAAGTCGTGTCTGTTAAAAGTATGCATATAAAGATTAGTTTGTAAAATTGAAGTCATAACAACCAAAGCCACAATATTCGTAAGTGCAATTCCCTTGGATCACAAAAACTAGAAGGTTGGAAAGTGGAAATTCACTTTGTTCAACAATTTTGAACTGTTTGCAAGTTATTAGTGTTTCAAATATGATTTTTTAACCTAATTCCTTGAGATTTTAATGTTTTATGCATTAAACAAAACTTTCGGTGACTTTCCGACTGTTTCACAAGTTTCCCTTGTTGGGTTAATCGTTTATTTAACGGGTCACGGGTCGGTAGTAATTATGGCCATGTGGACTTTTGTGCATAACAGAAAGCCATTCTTCCTGATATTATGCATGCATTGGATAGTAGATTATTATTAATACTTAATTAATAGTGGGGTATCATGTCATGCAACGTGGAGTCTTAGTTCCTCCTTTATTTTAGTAATAGTTTGCCTAGTCTTTAAGAAGAGACTGGGACATGTTATCACCACTGCTCGGCAGTTTGTTTTCTTTTTTTTTTCTTCCTATTTAAGTCTTGTAATTGTTGCTTTGAATAATACGGAAAATTGTCCCAAGTGTGAGTTATCATTAGAGTGCTGATTTTCAACATCCCTTTTATCATTTTTTTTTCTTATTTTACCTGTTTTGACCCATTAGAGATGAAACAGAACCCAATTCGACTCATTTATAAACAAATGGGTAGAAATTTCAACCTCTGACAAAAACACATTCATTTATGTGATTCAACAGAGGTGTGCAAGTGTGTTACCACCATTTTATTAGTCTCTCAACAAATCTACGAATAGATTGTAAAGAACGAAGACCGACAGCTATTATAAAAACATAGAACCGAGACAATAAAATGAACAAGAAAAGAAAATTTTCATCCTAATTGTCAAAACACTGATGGAACCTACTCAAATGAAAAATCTTGTGCATATGAGAGTTCAAATTTACCTTGTAACCACGTGTTCGGACCTTGAAACCCAATGATTTTGCAACCACTTCAATTGTTGAAATTATATATTTAGCTGGCTTGCGGGAAACAAAACGAGTTTGTCGCTTGACACGGTCCTAGAAACAGGAAAGAGACTAAAAAATTAATTTACAAAACAAGCTTGCTTTGAGCAAGTAGATGAAAGGATATTAGAAGTCACAATTTAAACCCATTAATTTAAGAATAAATCAACTTGGGCTATGTTAGTAAGATGAAATTTAGATTGTTTTAGCTACAACTAAAAGTAGACCGGTAGAACTCGTGAGCTATCCGAGATTTCGAACTTGGATCATTAAAAGCTCGGCTAGTCCTCAATCGTGGGCTCGCTATGGCTAACAAGCCTTATATATATAATATAATTCATATTTCTTTTATTATTTAAATTTAAAGATATCCTTTCAACAGTGTTGTAAATATCATTCTGGGCAGCCATAAATCAGCGTCTAGGCAGTTGTCGGCGACCAACCAACCTAGAAATCATATGATCGGTCAAACTTATCAGGCATAGTCAAAATCGGTCCTTGGCAGTCCTCTGCAGTCAACAAAATGGATTGACTTCATTTAGAAACAAAAAATTGTTTAGGGTCTAAGGAATGGAAGGAGAGTTGTATTTAGGGTTTAAACTAATTATGGACTTATGGGTTTTATTTTTCAAGCTTGTTAAACTTATTGATGGTTATTCATTTATTTTGCTAGGATATTGTTAATATTTATTTTTTTTAAATAAATTCTTTTATAATTTATAGCCCTCGCCAAAAAACCGATTAATCAGTCACCAGGGCTAATTAATCGCTTGAAGATGGTCAACCGACTGTATACGACCGAGCGATTTTCACAATCTTGCCTTTCAATGAAAACTTCAAACTAATACCCGAGTCCCAAGCCTAAATGTAAGGCTGGCAATTTCAGGGTCAACACAAAACCCGACACGAAAAAAGTGACACGAACCCAAAACGGGTCAAAATAAACATTTTAAAATAAATGGGTCGGGTTATGGACTTAGGGTCAACCTGACAACCCGAAAATGACCCGTATGACCGGGTAAAACTATAACATTTTAAAACTTTCTTTAATACTTGAAATTTAAATTTTGAAAAGAAGATTGTGAATTCAAATAAGAGAGTGATATCTTAGGGCAATAAAACCCGCCAAACAAAAGTACAAAACCTTTAAACGTTAAAAACTCAAAATAAACAATAAAAGATTTACAGTTAAAACTTAAAACAATAATACGTTATTTCGGTATTTGTTATTTTCACTATATAATTTGGGTACTTTTGCATTTGATTATTTGATAGGTGATACTTTATTATTTTGAATCGATTCATAATTCTATTTAATGATGAATAATTTTAAATTATTCGTTTGTTCAATGATATCATTTTGTGGTGCTTGATAGAATAGTAATACATCATAGTTTTTATTATATTCATTTATATAAGTGAATAAAAAAGTAAAATCAAAATTTGAATTAAACCGAAGTGAATACCGAATTTGAAGTTTGAATACAATTGAAACGAACATTGATTATTGAAGTTAGAATATAAACGAAAATCATTTTCGAAATTCTTACCAAAAGTTGGAAAACAAACATGGAATTTGAAATATTGATAAAGAAAATCGTAGTTGAAACGAAAAACCGTATTCGAAAATCGTACTCAAAAACCATATTCGAAACCGAAAAAATTCTCGTCGATGACAGTTGGCCTAAATGGATCGATACAAACCCGACACGGAAAAAATTGACACGACCCGAACATGGTACGAAAATTAATGGGTCGAAGTTGGGTCAACACAAAACTGACCCAAACCTGAACGACACGAACCCGACCCAAATTGGCAGCCTTACCTAAATAAGCCTAGTCCAAGCTTAACATATGTTAAACCAAGGTCGAGCTTGGCTCGTTTCCTTCCCTAATTAGAAGTACTTAATAGGCTACCTAAGTAGGTACCCAGTTTAGATTATACAAAATATGGCTAAAAGAAAGCTAAATGATGACAAGATCCTTCGACTTTTTGATTGCTTGGTAGATTATTATTTTGCAGAAAAAAAGTAACCAAGCCAGTTTTTCTTTCAAAAATTCAAATATTATATTTGTGATCCAGCATATTTTTTTCGGATTTGATGAAAACGAAACAAGATACATACTTGGGTACCCTATAAAGTAGTTTTAAACGGTTGGTGAGCCTTGAAGAAAAAAATTGAATAGTTAGATGACCTCCTTACATGTTATCCCTTTCTAGAACATAGTGTTCAGGGTCACAAAATCTCCAGAACGTTTCGACCCGTACTATAAAAAATAAAAAACTACTCAGTTTTGACCTGTAACCAACTCGCACATTTGTCACCTGTATAAACTATAAAAACCAAATATGCTATAAATCACCAGTTCAAGTATGTTATATAAAGGTACCTGATGCCTGTCAAACAAGACAGATAAGTTTAGCCCCTGAGATAAGGTGATCATCTCAAATGCATTCATAATTAAAGGACCGGCTTTCTCCTCAATTCGTTCAGTCACATATTTATCCTGTCAGTTAAGCTTAACTGTCAACTAATGTCTTTTAAAGGAGAAAATAACTAATTCATCGACATTTTGTAGTGCAATTGACTTGCTATGATTGATATTGATATAGAATTGATTATTGAACAGGATCCAACCTTAAAGCCATCAAAAACCACATGAACATCATCCAAACTCACATCACCATCTTCCTCACAGCTGATAGATGAATAATTGATTTGGAACCATGGATGTTCCCTAATACCATCGATCTGAATTCGCTGCAGAAGTAAAAGTTACATAAGACATGAGAAGTTGAGAACATGCTTAAAGTTTGCAATCTAAAGAGCCTTGATGCTAGAGGTGGCAAGATTTGGGCTCACGAGGGTAGGGTAATGAATCACGGGTTAGTAGTCCAAACAGTAATCAACAAATAAACTTTTGGTAATAAATAATAATATTACAACGCTAATCAAAATTTTATAAAACAATGATTTAGGAAGTTGCATCCATAACAAATATTCAACCCATTCCTATTTAGCTGAATTTCTTGGTTTGACCCGTTTGGAACCCAAATCGTCCGTTCATTAGTAAACTGTTTGAATGCCACCTCCACCTAATGCCTTCTTCAAAAAGTGAAAACAAAAACTACCTTTTAAGTGTTTACATGAACTTATGCAAGGTGGCATTAAAACTTTAAGTTAACTAAAGTGTTTAATTTTGCATGAATAAAAACAAATAAATTCTTGTTCAGACAACAGCCGAATAAATTCCATTTTAACTAGTTGAATAACTTTATACTCACGGTTACAGGGTTAGGATCCAGTATCCTGTCTACTAATGACTTTGCATTTTCCGGGAACCAGAAAGGATATGAAAAGTCAGCAGCATTGACCTGCACAGTAATCAGAATAAACTAAAGGTGGTTGATTGTCATTTAAAATGGCTTGCAAATTCAATGAAGCTCAACTTTTCTCATCCCCATCCATGAATTAGAGGTGGAAATTTGACCCATTTGCTTATGAATGGATTGACTTCGGTTATTTGTTTATCTTAAATGGATCTATTCAAATACTTTAGGTAAAAGGGGAACAATCAACCATGTTGAGAGATGCCCAAAGTCTATATTAATCCATAACAACCTCCTAAATCGTTTTATTCAAATATCACAATTCTAATTATATTGAATTATTAATATATTTAACGTCTCTAAATATAAATTAAAGTATCATCTCTAAATATACACTCCTTTTAGTTTTACCGACTAAGTGCCTAAAGTTTAAGGAATAAACCACATTTGCGGTGAAAGTATGCAATTAAAGAGAATATAATACTCCTTAACTTGATATAATTTCTGCAATTAAAACCTTTGCATATTGGAGATATTTTAGTTAAAAGAAAAGAGGTAAACAACTAAACATGCATTGACCAAAATATCCCTCCCTAATTAACAAAATATCTTTAGCTATTGATATTTCAAACCAATAGTTTTTGCAATAAAATTGATTCTATTTAAACCAAACACACACACACGCATTGTGGAAAAATACGATTTTCAGATTAACAATAAATATAAATAAGCTGATATGAACAAACGTATTATGCCAATTATAATATCATTAACAATGCGTTTGTTCGTATCACAATAATAAGTCCGATTTTATATATAGTTACCAAATGATTGCCAACTACTGATTGATCCTACTCGATCAAAGCAGTAAAAGAAAGGTAGAAGGAGAGTGTCCCGTTATCGGACTATTTAAAGCAATACACGAAATTAACACCAACCTGATTCGTAGAGCAAGAAGAAATCGACACCTCAGAAACTGCACGGAAGAAATTCCTGCCCTTAAAGGTGTTTACGTTGCTTAATCGCTGCAAGCCTCAAAAACGTAATAACCCAGGATTTATGCAGCCTCAAAACCGAGTTCCACAGCAAAGAGCTTGGTTTTCTATGGAAGATTGATGGCAGAAAGAAGCAAAAAACGCAGAGGGGGAGTGGAGGAGCTTTCAGATTTTCGCAGGGTACAACTGAGGAGACTGCAGGCAGCTTAAATAGCCAACCTGCAGTCAAACTGGTTGAGGAGAACGTGGAGGTGGGCTGCAATTTCGGGGGAGCAGCTCCACATTTCGTGCAAAGTGCGCCTACACACGCCACTCGCGGGCACGCGGCTAGGCGAGCGTGTGACATCCGTCACCAAAAAACAGGTTAGTTGAGTTTAATTTGTTATACGACCTAAATCTATGTGCTTGTGTGATACCTAAGGTCTAGTAAATACTAGAATTAGGTGTTATATATGTCTAAATTCTTCAAATAAGGTGGTAGAACATTTAACCGATTCCTAGTGTACAAGGTTATCGAGCAAATGTCTCTAGAGCGAGTATGGGTGAATGAATCCCTCAACTAAATGTATAACACTAATACTAATAATATATGGATAATAGTTGATACTAGATGACAAGTTTAAATATCACTCAAAGTGGTAACCCTAATAAGTCAATATAATACATAAATAGCTAAACACACCTACAAGAAATAAATATATACAACACTAGGAACTTATAATAAGTAAGTCGCTTAATGCTAAAAAAGATAAAATTTACAAGAGAATAATAATAATAATAATAATAATAATAATAATAATAATGAAAAAAATAAATTGAAAATATATATATATATATATATATCTACGGCCAAGGGTTGTAAAAAAAAAAAAGATAAAACCAATCATCAATTCAAAAGAGAGAGTTTTGGGGAAGGATAGCAACAAAAACTCAAATTTGAATTCATATATACTTATCTAAACACATCTAAACATCCTAAACACCCAACAAACACCCCCATCGAAAATCTACAGCCCATTCCCCCTCTCCTCTTGATTTCTTTCAAGCATACACATCTTCATAATTGTTGTTCTTCAATCCTCAAGGAAAGCTTGTGCCTTTGATCTTCATTTGAGAAGTTTAGGTATGTACAGGTTCCTCTATAATCTCTAATTTCTTCTTCTTGTTTCTTTGCATGTAAAACGTGGTTGATGGATTAAACACATCCTAATCACACATAAAGTTATGATTTTGATGTGTTTTGTTGAATATCAAACCCCAAGGATTGGTCTATTTGATTTAAAACTTAAATGAACAAGAACCTATAATCTGGGCAGAAAATGTACTAACTTTAATAGGCCATATCTCGGCCAAAACAGAATGAAAAAAATCGATTCTTGACACTAAAGATAAGTTCTTTGAGTCTCCTTTCATCTCCAACTGGTTTCATACAAAACTAAGTTGATTTGGTCACCCAAATAATCAAAATCGTTTAGATGCGCAGATCTGTGATTTCTAACAGTTTTAACCTACTAAGTTTGTTATTTCAAAAACTTGTTCTAAACATCACGAAAATTCTTCAAAATAAACCTGGAGCATATTCCATGAGATTTCGAAGTCCTGTAAAAATTTCAGAATTTATAAAGTTGGTTTTTTATTTTAATTAGTTAAAAACATTGTTGTTGTTGAATCTGGAAATCCTAGGGGGTTTAGATAACAGAGTTTCAAACATCACAACTTATCCAAGACTACGAATTAAAGCCTAAAACTTAATATGGATAAACTTTAGAGTGTTTATAATCACTGTAGAAAATATTAGAATTTATTGTATTTATTTTCTATTTTAATTGGACAAGAACTTTTTGTTTGTCAAATCTGGGAATTTAGGGAATTTCTTTAACCAGAGTTTAAAATATTGTAAAACATTCAAATATCCGAATTGGTGGACAAATATTTATATTAAAGAATTTTTATGTGTTCTTAAGTTACTGTAAAATTTTTAGATTTATTTAAGGTTGTTTAGTATTTTAAAGAAATAAAAACTTTGTGACGCGCAAACTGAAGGCATTTTCTGACCAACACTAATTAAAGTATTTCTTAAAAATAATTAACATATTATTAAACCCTAGAAAAATTTATATAAAATAATAGAGACATTAAGACCTCTGCCCTAAAAGTTTAGGAAAATAAGTAGGACGTTTAAATTATTTTAAAAATACATAAAGCTTACCCAAAATTTCAAGATTTAACATACACATTTGAAAAGGAAAATAACCAAGGTTTGAAACCTCAAATATGTATAATGGGGTTAGGCCCAAGGAATGGATGCCCTCATGTAACCTACAGTAAAACTTAATCGCGAAACCTAATTAAATTTAAGGTTAGTACAAAAGAGAACTTCTACGCGTGAATAGAATATAACTTAGATTATACGATTGTTTGTAGATTTCCGAGCACGTTAAGATTCAAGTGACAACCCACAACTAAGGTGAGTACTCGTGGCCCCTTTTTACTATATTTCTCGGGGGAGAATGACACTCAAACTCTCTTTTAAACTTTTTATGCCGTGATGACTCTTTCTTATTTATTTTGGACAACTTATGTGACGTATATGCAAAGACTACTTGTTGTTGGTTGATGACTATTGATTCCTATATTCCTATGAGCCAACGGTTTATGCTCCAGCTGGGTATGCTATAATAACTGCTTGGAAGACAATGATTCGATTTCTATTGATTCCTATTGAACCTGGTGGTTCGGATGTTGGTACAACATCTACACGCTTAACATGCTATACGTGCACATATGTCCTACTTAAACAATTTACACGGAAACTAAGCTTTTACTTTAAACCTGCGAGCTCACCAACTTTATGTTGACATTTTCGAGTGTTCATTTTCAGGTAATGCTAATAACCATGCCTAAGGAGCTTAGGTGACCCTAGATAGCCTTAGCGTGACATGGGCAGTTGACTAAGGATTCTTTCATTTAACTATGCTATCATGAACTTGAATTTTATAAATCTAGGGCTTGTAGCCCCGTATACTTGTCCCGGGTTGTGGGAACAACTATTTCGAATGTTCTTATTTTAAACTGTTGACTATGGTTGTCGTGAAGTGACTTGCCACCCTCTTGTGTCGGGGAACGTCGTGACACGTTGGTGTGAACTCATTTAGTAAAATTTTCTATTCATATATCAATGTGTTATGACGATCCTCTCCGTCGCACCTCGTGTTTCCGCCAAGGCGGGGTGTGACAGAGCGTGTGGGGAGTCCCCTTCTAGACCCTCACCATTTAGTTTGTATGATAGGAGGTGACACCCCTTATAAACACACCCAAATCCTTTCCCTCCTCCTATGTGGGACACTAAACTTGACAACATTCAAGTTAAGTAATTTGCTATCAAATTCCAACACGCATACATACATACATCCAACGGTTCTTTAAGAACCAAAACTATTGCAAAGAACATGCGATACCAATCTCAGCACTCCATCTATTTTTTAGGATTTTTTATTTTCTTTTAGATGAAAAGTGTAAATTAGTCAAGTGGGTAAATTTTGTTTCTCCCTCCATTCAATACCACTCCCACACCAGCGACCACATCGTTGCCGTCGGTGACCACCATGGTGTTGTTGGTTGCAAATCTGCAACCTTTCATGGTGATTTGCATAGTTGCCTTTGTTGGTTCTCAAATGAACTTCCATATATATATGTGGCTGGAAATTTGGGTCAGGTTATTGGGTTGGTATCATTTGTGTTCATATCAATTTCATGTCACCCCGTTTTCGAGCTATGTATTTTCGTGTATTGTTGCGTCTCGAGCCATTTTGGCCAAAGGTGTTCGACGAGTGCTTTTTTGTTTCCGAATACGGTTTTTGTTTTCAATTTGTCAGATTCCTTGTTCGTTTTGATACAAAAATTCGTTTTGATTACAACTTCAAAACAACTGTTGCTTCTATTTGATTCAAACTTTGAATTCTATGTCTGTTTCAATTTAATTCGAATTTCGATTTTATTTGTTAATCAACTTAGATAAATGAATATAATAAATAATATGATGTACTACATTTCTACCAAATACCAATAAATTCAACGAGTACACGACTGACGACTATACGAGTGAGAGATTGAGATTTATGATAGGGTTTCTAAATTTATTGTTTTAACTTTAAATCTTATATTTTTTTATTTTAAATTTGTAACTTCTAATCTTTTAAGGTTTTTTACTTTCGTTTGGCACTTTGGCGGTCTCATTACACACAAATGCCGTTGCCCTATTCAAATTCACAATCCCCATTTTGAAATTCAAATTTTACTTTTTTATGAAAATTTTGTAATTTTATGATTTTACCCTTAAAAGGATCACTTTTCGGTTGCGAGGTTGACCCAAACTGGGACCTTATTTTTTTCGTGTAGGGCTATTTTCAACCCATTTCAGGTTCATGTCACGTTTTTGTGTCGGTGCAAAGTTGCAAACCTTAACTTTCACAGTGGTCGGAGTGAGTAGGTGAAGAGGTAATGTTACACACCATCCTATTCCATACGGATGGTTATGGTTATTCAGAAGTAGAATACATTGTTCAAAAAAATCATGGGTTTTTATACACAAGTGAACAATTATGTAAGGATTAAGGACTTGAGAGATTAGAAGCTAACCTTCTTATACAAACTTGACAAGTTTGATTCCTCAAATGGGAGATATCCAGCCAAGAGGACATAAAGGATGACTCCACATGACCAGATATCTGCAGCAGCACCATCATATCCACGCTTACTTAAAACCTGAAGCCAAAAGCAGCACCATCATATAATGTAAGGATAACTGAGAAATACAATGGCATAAACATCGTACCTACTCTAAAGCTATGACCTAACCCGACACAGGCTACCCATCTGAATCATGTTCCTCCAAGTTAGCTAGAGGTGTCAATTTCGGTTATGTTTTACACTTTTACCTATACCGTGTCAAATGAGTAAAATAGAGAACAGCTTATAAGAAAACAGGTCAAAAGTTGCCTAAGTGTCATCTTAATGCAAAAAAACTCCTAAATCATTTTATTAAAAAAATAAGTTTATTATTAGAATATTATGATTTGGTAAACATATTCGACATGCTAATTATTTACCAAAATGTGTATTTTATTAAAGAGTGTTTCAGACTTTCGGGTCAACCAACCCGTTTCAGTCAGCACCAAAGTTATCAGTTTTGACCTATTACCCAACCCACATTATACCTACTACTACTACTCAGATCTTGTAACCTACCCTAGATTATCTGGAGGCATAATTGGGTACAATGTAACCATCATTTGATGTTGCCTTATATTCTCTCAAATTCACCTCACCTTCTTTTGTAACTTCATTTCTTGCATTATGAATCCTCATAGCATCACGATTCACATTTTTGTGTTGATGATCGATTAACAAGCAAATATGCGGAATTTCAGTACAGCAACAAAAGAAGCAACTATTAATACCAGATTGGACTAACTTTGGAGTGTACAACAAGTAAAACTAACTAATTATGACACACACGCACACGTAGATTCAAACATGTAAAACTGGAAGAAGGAATAAGAAAAACTCGATTTAGTTGTAGCCATCAAATTATCAGTTATCTTTCTTGAAAAGGATTTTGTTTTTCTCTTTGAAAGGCAACTTGAAAAGGATGTACCTCGGGTGCAATATAATTTGGGGTTCCACATGTGGTATACAGAAGCTCGACACCCTATATTAGAGTTGAAAGAGAAAATGTACAACATCAAGAAAAGCAACATCTAAAATCCTTGCAAATCCATATAGAAGAATTGCTTACTTCTTGTGGCAATGCACTGAGTCCAAAATCAGAAACTTTGAGCTTTCCTTCGGAATCAAGAAGAAGATTTTCAGGCTATATATTTTAGGAAGATTGTTAGAAGAGAAAGAGAAATGAAAATACATTTCTTCTCATTTGAAGTGGGAAAATGGGCATTTTGGTTAACAGGTCAAAAGACAAAACTGGTAATTTTTTTTGTTTGAGTTAACAGGCCAGGCAGCATCGACCGAAATCACTTTTTGCCCAAAATTTTGGAAAAATAATCAGTGTCAAATGTGATGACATAGATTATAGTAGTTCAATATAATTTATTTTGTAGAATAAAATGATTTAGGAAGTTTTATGTATTAAACTTACACTTTTGGCAACTTTCAACCCGTTTGACCAGTTCAACCCATTTGACATGTATCCTTATTAGCTAATCTTTTTTATAGGGATAAAGCATAACCAAATTAAACCTTTCATAAGTATATGAGGTATAGAATTTTCACCTTCACTTCTCACCTTTAAATCCCTATGGTACACACCCTTTTCATGGCAATATGCAACAGCATCAATAAGCTGCTGAAAATAACTTCTAGTTTCCTTCTCTGAAAGTTTTCCTTTATCCACCTGCCAACCAAGTGAAAGGACAAAATTTGATATCTTATATGAGGGGCCTCATATTTTTCTTATTGATTTTCTTGAATATTGAATACATTAAGGAGACATGCTTTTCAAAAAAAAATACATTAATGAGACCTTTAAAAAATTTTATAAAAAGCAAAAATGGACTCATGATAATTGGAAATGAAAAAAAGAGGGGGCGTGTGTATACAATATATTAGGATATTATTGGCACTATGCTTAATAACAACAATCTTTCCCAATCTTGTCTTAGCGAGGTATGGGGAGGTAAGATGTAGATAGTCATACCTCTACCCATGGATCGAGAGACTTTTTTCAGAAAGACCTCCGGCAAGAGAGTAAAAAGCAAATAATAAATAAATACATAAATCTGATCAAACATTCTAGGATACTTTAATAAGCAAAAAGTAAATCTGATAAAAACGTTCTACAATACTTTAATCTTCTTTGTTACTTTTGTTGTTATTATATTCTGCAGCATTATTTCTTTCTTGTTTTCAACTGGTGACGAAAAAGGAATGGTAACTTGTCCACTTCTGATGTAATTCAAGTCTTCCGCTCTTTATTATCTGTTTGTCAATTCATTAAATTGTGCATCGTCAAATTCCTACCAAGTTAGGAATGCTTGAATTTGTTACATGTGATAGATATCTGATCTCATAATCATGCGTATTCTAAGTTCCTTTTTCTTAAATATAAATATGTTAAATATCATTGCTGTTACATTCGACAAGAGGAATGTGTCCATTTAAGTATTATAAAAGTTCTTCGAAACAACTCTTTGCAGGTCAATATATAGGCATTGCTAATTATAATATTTCTCCTAGAGTCCACTAGGATAATATTTGATATTTGGTTTTAAGGAAGGACTAGCAACTTTTAGATAATAGATATTTGCACTTTTTTTTTAAAAAAAATAAAAAATAATTGCACTTCCAATGAATATTTGGTTCTATCAGATTAATCTTACAATTTTGTCAAAAAGCTCTCCTCCATTGATGAATTCCAGTATTATATATATCTTTGTGGGGCTTGACAAAACCTATCACAAGGAAAGTTTAACATCATTAGGAAATTCTTTAAGCAATTGTATACATATCATCAAGCGTAACACCGAACTATTCAAACAGAAATGAATTGTGTGGTCAGATATATGGAATGAGTTTTTTATATACCTCATAGAGTCTCACAATATTAGGATGCCTCATCATCTTTGTTATGGAGATCTCTCTTTTAATCTGCAAGTCCCCTTTGAAAAGTGAGAAGAATTATTTAACAACTTTCAGTGACTTCTAATAGTTTCAGGAGTGAGTTCCTTCAGATTCAGGGGAGCAAACACTTCAAAAAAGAATCATAAATACTGCAATGACAAAAAGGAAAAAGGGGGTAGCTAATACATTTTTCCCTACTGATATTTAATAATTAACTATGTGCTCTTTCTGAGTGGATAATATTCAGCCACAAAAACCAACTGCAGGGACTTTTAAGCATCTTGCTTAACACACTATCTTATCTTCAACTCATTAATTTTTTAAACAGTTTTTTTTACGAATGCTATCATCTGCCACACATATTGTGTTGAATTATATATTTATATTATGTATCTGCTTCATTTGTTCAAACTTAATAAAGCAATCGTACTCATTTTCTTTTTGATTATAGTAATGGTGCTGATAAACAGTGTAGGCAACACAGAAAAATAGAACAGATGTTACACATGCACTTTTTAAGTGCAAATGGTAAGGAGAGAAAAAAAAAAGTGAATAAACTGAACCAACTATGGACAGCAAACAAGACGAACATCCATTGTATTATCATCCATGTCATGAATTAGAATAAAGTTTTGGAAGTTTGATAACAATAACGGCGAGTGAAAGCCATACCTGATCCACCATTTCGTGTTTGAGTATGGTGCTTTTAGCCAAAACCTTAATAGCAACTACCTCTTGAGTCTCTGTATTTACTGCAAATTTGACCTTTGCAAATGTACCTTCACCAATTGTTCGGCCAATTTCATACTTTCCAACCTTTTTTGTCACTCTTCTCATCATTCCACAAGTCTCACAAGCCACAGAAAATCTGATATGTGTGTCTCTGCTGATTTGGAAGCAACTTATAGTTTAAGACTTACTACTCTTTGTTAAATTAATTGTTATATAGATATGATAAGGTAAGTTTTAAATAATATCCATAGAAAAAAGAAATGAGACATATTAAACATAAAGCTAAGTTATAGCTCCTTTAATAACATATAAATTATAAAACAAGAAACATTTTTTTATCAGCACATGTAGGAAAAAGTTAGAAGCACAAGACATGTATTACCTGTCAAGTGTAAAAGGGGACAGAGTGGGAGACGTATGAGGCGCAATCAGCCCATATCACGCCATGATGCCAGGCAGTGGTCTGCATGATCGGCCGTCATGACCACACTCTTTGTGTAAACGAGTTTTTTTTGTGTGTTAAAGAAGTTAGTGGGTGTGTGTGATTGGTGTGACGGAGTATGGGTTTAATGTGATAGCTATGTGATGGAGGAAAAAGCACATATGACATTATGTGATGGTGTGATGGAGTACCACTCACTCCTAAGTGTAAATATATTAGTGCTATGGACCTATGGTATCAATATTATTATAGGCTTGAATGAGCCTAAATTTTACCAAGTTAATTGATCAATGTAATATGCAATTTCAAATAAAACAGGTCAAGTTTCTATGATATCATGATAATTATCAACTCATTTCTCCATTAAAGATAATTAAAATCCTCCTAGTGAAATGTCAATAAATTACATAAAATTTAGAGAAAAAGAAAACATAAATATAAGTCAATAACAAGACTTGACACTCGTTAGGGAAAGTATATGTAGTGTTAAATTCACGTATGCCTACCGCTTAAACAGGGGGTGTTTTGGTCATTTCATTGCTTTAACAACGACTTAAATTGTATATGAGTTCAACAACACATGGCTTAGAAATAATCAAAATCTACTAAACAATAAAGGCTATTGGGTGTACTCCCCTCTTTTATACATACATACGTCACGTCAATAGGTCAACCCTCTCATGTATATCATAGTTGGGGAATGCGATGATCTATACCAACCAATGAATAGGACAAACAAGACCTAACATTTGTTCAAAAAAATTTTAAAAAAAAAGAAGAAAAAGGAAAGCAGGATAGAAATACTTAAATTCTACTACTAAATAATGAATTGCACAAACAACACCTAAGCTTTGTTCAAAAAAGAAAAAACACGACACGATTGAAATCATGCTAAATTCTACTCAACAATGAATAGGACAAACATGACCTAACCTTTGTTGAAAAAATTAAAAATAGAAAATTAAAAAGAAAAGCACGATCGAAATCATGAATAAAAGCTCCCAACTATAGATATACGTATATATATACACACACAAAAACATATATAAATGTAAATTATGTATGGAAAACGTACTTACTTGAAAGAATACGAACGGAGATGCAGGTGAAGATGAAATCGGCGGTAGGATAGTCGATAACTCCGGCGAAACGAATTCATGAACTGAGATGAGAGGGGGAAACGAATTTGAAATATTTAAATAAAGGTCAAATTGTCGACAAAGGTAAAATAAATATTAAAAATTGTCAATAAAGATAATGTTAATTTTTTTGAGTCAACAAAAGATTCTAAATTTTAATTTCTAACATTAAAGGTAACCGGTTGTCACAGGTAACCGGTTAAATTGATTACGTGTCTAATTTTTATATTATACAAATTGACAAAAAAGGTAACATAAATATAAAAATTTGTCAATAAAGGTAACGTTCATTTTTTCTTGAACAATAAAGGATGATGAACTCAAATTTGAAACAAAACATCATGTTTGGATATAGGTTTGTGTTCGTGTTCTTATATGTGTTTTCTCTTTTCTTTATATAATAATAAAATATCTAAAATTAAAATAATATTACATCATTTTCGTATATGATATTTGAAATATTTTATGTTGTTACTTTAACATTTAACTACTTGCAATTGGTATTTTGGTACTTTAATATCTTATATTGGCTTTATAATTGCATTAAATGAACGTAAACAAAATTTGAAATTCAAAATTCGATTCAAATTGAAACAAACACCAAATTCGAAGTTCGAATCAAATCAAAATAAGTATTGAATTCTAAAGTTTGAATCGAAAAATATCATATTTGAAGTTCGTATCAAAACAAAGAAATAATACCAGTATTGGAAAATCGAAAAAAATACTCGTCGAATACATTTGTCCAAAATGGGTCGACCCAAAACATGACCGATAATATAAATGGTCAAAATGGGTTGACATGTAATTGACACGAACAGAGTAACAAGAACTCGTCACAAATTGTCAATATTAGTTAGCATACCTTTTTTTACTACAGATTGAAATTTATCATCTTTTTTTGACTTAAAAAATTAGACATTACCTTTATTGGCAAATTTGGACAATCTTAACCTGCTGACTAAGCGCTCAGCAAGTCATTCAGGTCACCATACCCTTTTTTGTTAGAAATTAAAATTTAGAATCCTTTGTTGGCCCAAAAAAATTGGCATTATCTTTATTGGCAAATTTCAATATTTATGTTACATTTCTCGGCAATTTGCCCTTAAATAAAAGCCGGATGACTTAAAAAATCATTACAAGATTACAAGATTGTAACATCTGAAAACCCGGCCTAGTAGTAGGCGGGCTAATGTTAAGTTGGACTGTGTTTAATTATGTATAATTAAAGATTTGTTAACGAGTATGTGAAGTCGTATGTGTTTATGAGTAATTAAGATTGAGTTTGATACGAAAATTATAGAAAATACCTCGAATGCATGTTAAGGTAATTAATCGAGAAAGATTATTTGTTTGAAAGTAAATGGACGTAATAAATGGTATTATGATAGTGAATAAATTAATTGGTTTAGTTGAATTACTGAGGAAAGAAAAGAATTACATGTGGTATATGTTAGAAGAGTTGTTTATGTATGTACGACATTATGTATGTATGTATGTTAGTATGTATGTATGTGTGTATGTGAGTTGTTAAGGTGGTGACACACAATAGTTGAGGTGTACACGTGTGTGTGTGTATATGTGTATCTGAAAACCATTTGTTTAATTTGAAAGAAAGAAGGAAAAGTGTGTGTGTGTGTGTGGGTGTGTGCTATGGAAGAAATAAGAATAATAAAGAAAAAGAAACAAACTTGAAATTCTGAAGTTGAAGAATTGTGATTTATAATTCAAATAGAAGGTGAGCTTATGATTATTACATGTTACTGATTACGTGATTATGTTTATGATTGTGTTTTCATGTGTTTAAAGAAGAAACCATTGTTGGGTTTTAAGAAAATGGATGAAATGGGTTTTGATGATTTTTTGTTGTTTAATTTGTTAAAAAGGTGTGTATGATGTTATATATGCATGATATATAGTATAAATGAGCTTAGATTGAAGAAATATGATGTTGGAATTGTTATATATAAATTAAGTTGGCTGGAAATCTGAATTTGGAGAGAGAACCTTGAAATCCGAAGCATGTAGCGGCGCTACATCGATGGTCGCGGCGCGACATTCAAGCAAATCTGAGAATAGAGTCGGTTTTGAGAAATCCGAATGATTCAAATCCTAAACTCAAAATCAGAGTGTTTCAAATCCGAAGAGCATAAATCCGACACTAGAAATCCGAGAACCCAAAATCCGCAACTCAAATCCGATGCTTAGATCCGGATTTTGAAATCCGACAGTGTCGCGGCGCGACGAGGCCTTTTTCAGAATTCTTGAATATTTTGTTTATGTTTCGTTTGGGAAAAGTTGTATTATTAATTATATGATTAAATCAAGTTGTTTATATGATTATGAGATATAAATATATGTTAAGAGATATATTTATATATTTGAGACTGATTCGGTTGTTGCTGTGTTTTCAGGGAAACCACAGACTCAGTGATATTAGACAACTGAGCACGCGTAATACGAGGACTGAGGTGAGTGGAAGTTTACTCACGGGTGGTTACGTTGGTAACATTATTGAATGATTGAAAGATTGTTTGTTTGCAAAGTTTGCCTGTTAATTTGAATACGAGATATTTGACTCATAAGTTTATTATGCGAAGATAGATCGATTGTCATGCCATGATAGACTGTTACATCTGCTAATTGCTAAATGAGAATTGCATATTCTTGTATGTTATATGTAAAAGAGATTTGATTGTGATTGTGACTGGAGAAGGAATTGGATTGTTTGAGAACCGACTTTTGTGTTACAGGTCGGAAGAGATCAGCTTCTGTGTAAGAGCTGGTTGGGGTCAGCTGCTGATGCTAGAGTTGGGCTCGCTTGCGGTTGGTTGAACGGTAGTAGCTCCTCTGTTGCATTTGTTGCTCAGAGGGGAGTTTACTGTGCCAATCGGCAGGGAGCTATCGGTAAACCTTTGCTTTGGCCAGCTTTGGTTGTAGGTTCGGCAGAACCGCCGGTCCTCGAGATGGAAGAGATTGTTGAATTGACGGATTGCTTGAGGATTGATGTTCAGAGGTTCCGTTGGGAACAATGTTTGTTATGTGCTTGTCTGTAGCTTCCATTCACTTAGCTTTGTGCTAATCCCCCACGGTTGATTGCTTTTTGCAGGTTTATGTGAGTAGCTGTTTAGCTTTGTTTGTGGAAAGGGGAATTTGACCAATACTCTGATATTGTGTTTTGAGAAGAGACGAGCCACGTTTTATAATCTTTTGTAACACAAACGAACGATGTGATTTGTAAAGTACTTTGTACTTGTGATGTTTATGTTAAACGAAAATTAGAATGTGCTTCCGCAGCGTTTTAAAAAAATGGCTTGAGTTTTATGGTGTTACAAGTTGGTATCAGAGCCTAGGTTTGGCGATGCAGGCACGGCTAGAGTGTTGCATTTCCAAATCTTGGCTCGTTTTGGGTCAAACTTTCCTTTGGGGGGATTTAGAGTGAATTGGAATTGTGATGTGATAGTTAGTATGTTATGTACTAACGGTTTATCTAATGAGCTTGTGAGATGATGTGATTGTACAGATATGGCTGACAGAGATACCCCTGCTGACACTCCTGTGACCCAAGAAGTGACTGGAATTTTATCAGCAGATGTTTTAAATGTAACAAGTCAGGTTGGTACTTCAGGTTTTGAATCTGGAATGGATCAGAGGGAATATATTTCCAAATTGGAAAATGAATTGTGGGAACTTAGGAATGCTATGGGCAATATGGAACGAGAGAGGATTATCCAGAATGAACGAATTCAGAATCCTATGTTTAGTACAACTCAAGCTACGAATGTGGAAGTTACAGTTCCGTTTCCTCCAATATCACAAGTGGTACGACAATCGAGTTCTCATCCTTTTACTACCCAAGGAGTTTATCCTTTTGCGTATCCAGGATTTAAACCAGCATGTACGTATAAGCAATTCTTGGATTGTAAGCCTTCAGAGTACTATGGCAGTACAGACCCTAATATAACTTTGAACTGGTTGTGAGAGATGGTAAAGGCTTTTGAAGCATGCAATTGTGAGGATGAACTGAGAGTTTGTTTTGCGACACGTATGTTAAGAGGAGATGCAATGGTTTGGTGGGATTCCCTTACAGGATATTTTTCTAAACAACAACAAGACAGTGTGACGTGGGATCAGTTTCAGGAGAAACTGTGTGAATAGTATTGTAATACTTTTGAGATAGTTCGTATCAAAAGAGAATTCATGGAGTTGCGTATGACTAAAGACATGACTGTGGATGAATTAATCAAGCGATTTAATGAGAGATTGCGTTTTATGAAGCAATGGGTACCTGATGAAGCGTCTAAGATACAACACTTTGTGGGAGCTTTGCTTCCTGAGTATCGAAGTATTACCAGATGGGCTAGTACACTGTCGCGGGCATTTACCTTGGCCAAGTCGGCTGAAGATGATTTGAAAGCTAGAGATAGAACGAATCGAGATGAGATATCTCAACAGAAATTGCGATTGGAACTGTATAATGTTGAGAAGCAAAGAGGGCAGAGTAGCCAGAGTAAAAGAAATTTGAAACGTAGATCTGTGTCTGATGTATCTAATCAACGAGTGCCACTGTGTGGGAAGTGTAAGTCTCACCACACAGGACCATGTACGACTCAGACTATGTGATGTCTGACTTGTGGGCAGTTTGGCCATGAAATGAAAGAGTGTCGTTTCTCGCGAAAGGTATGCTGGATTTGTTTTGAAGAAGATCATCGAGCAAGAGATTGCAAAGTTGGCAAGGAGTTAGAGTCAGGGTCAGGAGCTGTGGCAGGTGGGGGATCCTCGTCAGCAAGTGGGCAAAAGAGAAAGAACCCGTCTGAGCAAGGGGTAGAAATTTCAATATGATGGCTGATGATATTGCCACTACGGATGATGTAACGGGTACATTTTGATAATCTTTATATTTACGCGTATGTTTATTAACTTTAGAGTTAATTGAGAATGTATGATGCCTATGTGTATTAAGTGTGTTTGATTGTTTCTAAAGAGTATGATTCCTTAGAAAGTAGAGGTATTTGATTGTGAAACTGTTTGATGCGTATGGTAGTAAGTAAATATGACGGTAAATGATGAAATACATGATATGACGTGAATTGGGTATGAAGTACCGATATTTGTAGAATTTGTAGAACTGCATGTTAAGTTATGTGTTGCAAGAATTGTCTTGCCTTTTGTGTTTGTATATGCTTATATGTATATGTATGTGTTTGTACAAAGAAGGAGGAAAATGAATAAGTTAACGAAGTTTGGAAGATTTTGTGATGATCAAGAGATAGTATGATAAATGTGAAGGTATTTGTTTGGCATAAACGAGTAGCAACGGAAGCAAGATACAATGTAAAAATAATAAGCTAACCAAATAAACACTTCCCATGGACCAATATCTATACATGAAATTGCAACTAGAATAAGAACAAGATGGATAGAGATGTACCACTATGCAAGTACCACAATCTCCCTCTTGTCAAGCTTCAAGAGTCAAGCTTCAAAAACCCAAGCTAGGATTTCTCTAGTGAAGTCCACCCCAAGTTGTGTTGATTCCCAAATGCTAGTAGGTTGGTGTGTAACCACCAAGACAACAATCAAGTATATTCTTACACTCTTGTGCATCCAAAAGAACACCAAGAAGAAGGACAAGATTGAGAGAGCTTTCTTGTGTATGAACTAACTCCAAGAACAACCAAAAGTCTGTTCTTGAGCAGAGAAAAACGTAGCCTCTTAGTCTACCCAAGTTAAGTGACATAAACACCATTAAACCAAGTGTTTAAGGCTGTTAATTCTGCTGTTACAGGGACTGTACACGGCCCGTGTTGGTCAACACGGCCGTGTAGGCCCAAAGCCCACGGCCTCAATTGGGCCAAGTTAGCCCGTGTCTAACAGACCCAACACGGCCTGTGTTCATCTACACGGCCGTGTAGGCCCAAAGCACACGGTCTCTACTTGGGCCAAAACGCCCCGTGCTAGTTGGGCTGGACACGGCCCGTGTTCAGGAACACGGCCCGTGTACCATCCTGCCAAAACCCATTTTGGCCTTTTCCTCTCTTTTGCTTGATCGTGTTGCCGGAATCAATACTTGGTGTGTGACCCAATAGGCCTATACCTCATCGGTAGTGCCATTAACTCGTTCGTGTCAGCGGGCATATTCCAACAGACTCCCACTTGCACGTGGCACGACTACGAAAAATAACACAAACATAGAGCGGCCTCTAGCAAGACATCTATGCTCCCAAGTCAGTATAGGGTATGCCACTCTTGACAAGATCCCAATCATAAAATGATCGTCCTAAAGATAAATGAACATATACATCCCTTTGTTCGCGATATCTTATGTGAACACAAGGCATGGAATAAATTCAACCTTCAGATCGTTCACGATTATGTTTCTCGATTCTAGATTAGTGGTGACCAACAAACCAAGTTAACATCGATCCATCATCAATATAACTTGAGCACGGCCATGCATATGAACGTCAGCACTCAATCATCGAGGGGCCCATGGATATCTTCTCTATACATAGAGGAACAAATTCCTTTCGACTACATAGTCCTGCCACATAGATAATACTCTACCCAATCATCTCCCTTATAACGACCAGTTACGGACCGCGTTAGAAAACGATCAAAGCAAAGCAGATCTATGCTTTGGAATCACATGTATCTCTAGTTTAAGGACGAAACGTCATCATCATCCCGAGTTTCTTATGACTAGAACCATGAAGCGAACTCGGGTGCGGGTCCTCCAATAACTTGAAACCCCTTTCAAGTACAGGCAAGAATCACGTTTAACAAAACCAACTCTTTACCTCAATCTTAATTTATACTTCCTTCCTATAAAGTATAACCGATTGTGGAGATTTTAGAATGGAAACCATTTTTGGAAGTCTTTAAACATGCTAAGATGGAACACAATATAGATTCATAAAATACCCGCCCTCGGCGTATTATTAAATCTCCATTTAATAATCGATATAGTATGAATTGCAATATTGCTTAACGTCCCCAAAACATAAGTACAAATCAATCATAAACCAAAACATATTCAAGCCAAGTTATACGCGTTAAACATGCTAATGGACCTAGTATGACAAACACCACTAGTCCATAACAACGGCTTAACTAGTGGATTTGTCCCACAACATCCACAAGATGTTTTGTTATTCAATTATATCTCTTTTGACAAGACTACTTCAAAAGTACGCATCAAAGAGATCTTACTTTTCAAAAAGTTAAAGTAATCACACACTCATTGTCTCAAAAACCCACAATAAGGTTAGTGATACTTTAAGAATCAACAAACAACACCACAAGTTAGGATCATCAACTTTGATCAAAGATCAACAGTTATCCTAGCAGAAACATGCATTAGAGTAACTACTTACTCCAAGCTTATTCAAGCCGTCAAACATGAAGAACATATCTCTATATTTCTTGAACTAAATACTATCCAATTTTGTATCTCTTAAATGCCCCTATGAAGCAGTAATTCTTGAATTAGGTTTGCAGATAACCTAATATCGGGACATTATCTTCCATAGACATTTAACACTAGGAATGCAACAAAGCTCCCACTAGCCCTGACATACGTAAAAGGTTTTATCTATGCTTTTAGAAAACTCATCACTATGATCTTCTAATAGTAAGCAAAGATATCTTTCCTTCAAGATGCAAGAATAAGCCCGAAGTGATCTTATCCACTTTTGTAGACATAATTCGGATACTACGGACGTATATTAAGACCCTCGGATAGTGTTATAAGCACTTCCTCATCATATTGTTTCATGACGAAACGCGGTCATTAATATCCACGAGTATCAAACATTCTTCAACATAGCCACTAGGACAAGTTTCTCCATAACCACCATGAAAAACTTTACCACTAGTCGGTATTTGAAGTTGTCTACAATTCCATCCATGTTAATACCATCCCTACCACCTTGGTATACACCTAGATATGGGATCAAGTCAAGTCAAGTATTTGGACATTCCAAATGGATTGCATCTCTTTATCATTTACTTCTTTTATTTTTAGCGAATTCTGGATCCACTACGTCTTCCGATAGGTGGCGAATTCAACAAGACTCTCCATTAAGTCATTACCACTTAGATATGAGAAACCCATATCTCTTTAGCTCTATATGACTCTAATCAGAATTAAAAGAAGTAATGATTCTTAGTCAGGCATACCAGCATAACCATGTTGATCATCTATCAAAGATATCAGATTATATGCTAGTATCATCATCAAGTCTTCATTTAAGTTCCACGTTCTTCTACTGGAATGCCTTAGTTTTAGTTTCTTTCTTCTTCCCCTTTTAAGCAACAAACATTGTTCTCAAAAGGTTAAATAACTAAAACTTACAAGAACTCCTCAAATGTATTAGCACTTCTTGATTTCAAGTTTATCCATCTCCCACTGAATGTAGAATGTATAACTTTGAACTATTAAGATAGACAAGCAAAGAACCTTTCTAGTCGTATCTTAATAAATGCTAAATAGACTATCAATTGAATTTGGATTTGAGGACTTAGTCACAATGGCAAATGAATATCCCAACAAACCGGACACACATTATCGACCCGTCATAAACCGGATCAATAACACCCGGTTCCCTACTCCATGACACCATGTACCAATGCGTCTTAGTAGAATATGAATTGTGAAACAATTCTACAATTCACTATATGGTCATCCAATATATAGATAATAGATATCTTAGCATCTTAACTAGATCTAAGTACCTTGATCTATATGCCCTATTGATTCTTAAAGTTGTTTTGGCTAATTCTAAACACCAACAAGGTTTCAGACATATGCCTAAACTAATAAATGTCTCGCAATTACTACCATCAAGGTAGTGATGAAGAGGTTTCCCTTTCGTTATTCTTTGTGGTATGCTTGAACGGATTATCCACAAAATGTGATCAATATCCAACAAGCTTATAATCCTCTCACAAACTCCGGCGAAGGATCTCATAATCATCTTAGCTTAATAAACAAGATCAACATCAAAGCGTTTAGCCCAAGACTAAACTATTCCAAGATCCTAACCACATGGATCTAGGCGATATACTTCTTGTTTATGTGATTAAGTTGATTATCACACAAAGATAACTCATCCAAACTATTTTGGATTCAGAATCAATTATTCATGAATATTCTATTACTTGTAACAAATCCTTGTGTATGCCATGACATGGGAAATTTTGAACAAAAATATCTCACAATAGATTTTCATAATAAAATTCGTATTTTAAGAATAACTCATCGTCACCACATGTAAAGTTGTACGCCACGCAGGGCAAAACAACACATGAGCTATGACATAAAACCTTGAATACATAACGTTTAAAAAGGTTCAACATCAATTCTTAAAACTTCAAAATTTTTGTTCACCGTAATTAAAGCGAGCATACAAAGAGATGTTACTTGCCACGCAGGGCAATAAAGCAATAAATAAACCGGTAACAAAAGCGATATCAAGTCTCCTTATCTTCTCTTGGAGGACAATAACCATGGTTTCCTCGTTCGAGATCCGGTTCTTCATGCTTTTCTTTCAACAAAGGACCTACACTTTGTAACAAACAAATTTGTGACAAACGTAAGTCAATCCGCTCGGGTCAACAACCCAGCTTATAGAAGAACAACAATGAATCATGAACGTACCTGAAGATGGAAAGTTAACTCTCTCTTTCTTGAGAAGTTTTATATCCTCTCGGCACGTAGGGCAGGCGTGACGGCCCCAATTTCCAAATCTTCCACAGAAGTAGCAAACCACCTTTTCTTGAGTCTCTTCTTGAGGCACATTCTCTATGTCCTTCGACTCAATATTAAGGATAGGCTTGGAAACTCCAACCTTTCCTTTTAGGGTCGGTTTCTTCTTCCTTTTCTTTTGTTTCTTTAAGCCCAATGCGGGAGTAGTTGAGGTGGAATTATGCTTGGCCATGTCATATTCCACAGACTTCAACATGTCATGCAATTCGCTTAAGGACTTCTCCAATCCTTGCACATGATAGTTTGTGACAAACTGTTCATATGATGCGGGCAGAGACTGGAGTACAATATCCACAGCGAGCTCTCTCCCAATAGGAAATCCTAACCTCTCCATTTGGTCCACGTTCGCCTTCATCTTAAGGACGTGAAGACCAACATTCCCGCCTTCCTGCAGCCTACAACCGACTAGGCTTTTAACGCACTCATAGTGTTCCTGCCTAACTTGCTGTCGGAAAATGTCCTTGAGCTTGTTTAACATATTGTACACACTCATGTGCTCGAGCTGCTTTCGTAACTCCGAGCTCATAGTTGACAACATGAGGCAGGCAACATCGTGCGTGTCCTCAACACGTTTTTCATACCCGTATCGGACAGCCCAAGTCGCGTTGGTAGCAGGTGGCTCCGGAAGGGGTTCCTCAAGGATGTGCAACTTTGACTCATGGCGAAGGACAATCCTCAATTGCCTAAGCCATGCAATAAAGTTCACCCCCGTGAGTTTCTCCCTTTCTAGGAACACACGAAGTGAGATGTTTGACGTGGCATTGTTATGGTTTGACATCTATAAATAACAATAATACGAGTTTTGATTAGTTTAGATAAACCTTGTTAAAAATAATTACCCCATAGTTTTAAACAAAAACAACTATTTATAACAAGGGCTAAGAACCTTATTTCACCTCGCACCGTGACGGGTTTACCGCGGATCACGTGGCGAAACTATTTAGGCCGGCAACCATTTTACCAATTGTAATCTCTATTACAACTCTTAGACACTTGCGGGATCCGTTGACATCCATTATGTCGGTTGGCATGTTTGATCCCTTCCTTACACCAATCTTAATATATAATTTTTGTTTAGCTCGTGCTTAGCTCGACAACTAATCAAGAATTATATACTAAAATTGTAAACCGTCCGACAAGACACACGGGTGGCGCTCCCGACCATCAATTGGCTCGTGCTTAGCTCGACAACCAATCATGCGAGTTACCCCACTCACCTTCCACACAACTACGCAAGGAATGACTCGTGCTTAGCTCGACAATCATCCTTGTTTCGTTAGATTCGGGTGGTGTCATCTTACGGATGGTGCGTGATTTACATTTTGAAAAACGGGATTTTGTTTCCGGTTTCTAAAAACCCTTTTGTGAATTAACAAAGTAAGTGTCAAAACGATTTTTAAGCACTTTTAAATATAATACCAAGTTTATATTTTCTTTGTCAATTCTATTCGCGCAAGATTGTTAACCATTTTAACAAACGTTGTATTTTATTTAATTTTGTAGAAAAATTGTCTAGCATGCGAATCCTAATCCATGCATAGAAAAATAAAACACAACCACGCAAATATATATATGTATAATTCGGTAACATGTCCAAAATTCCTATGCGTTTTCCCCGTGAGCCACAACGGGGAAAACGAGGCCAAAACCTAAGGACAAGGTAAAGTCTCGTTGGGTGAGTTCCCACCGAATCCAACACCTCCAATAGCGTGTTGATTCCTTCTCGCCAAGACGTCATCACCATGACTCCCGTTGACTCCTCCGGTTCTAATTCTATACTATTTACAAATACATAGAATATATATATATACATATATATATATATAAACGACACGCAGGTCGCATTCCTACACTATTTATACGAATATACGGAATAAAATAAACGGCGTGCAAGCCACACCAACAAATATATAAATAAATATTTACATCAGTATGGCACGCAGGCCACCAAAAACCGAATCAATCAACCACCACAACACATAGGTCTAAGGGCATATCGTGTTACCGAATTAACCAAACGCAACATAAGTGAAACATGGTGTGCCACACAAAACCATGATATAAATATATATATCTATATTTTAGTCAAGATTGTCAACAACATCAAAGGCACCAAAATGACAATCCTTGTACATATGTTAAGTGACATAAACACCATTAAACCAAGTGTTTAAGGCTGTTAATTCTGCTGTTACAGGGACTGTACACGGCCCGTGTTGGTCAACACGGCCGTGTAGGCCCAAAGCCCACGGCCTCAATTGGGCCAAGTTAGCCCGTGTCTAACAGACCCAACACAGCCTGTGTTCATCTACACGGCCGTGTAGGCCCAAAGCACACGGTCTCTACTTGGGCCAAAACTCCCCGTGCTAGTTGGGCTGGACACGGCCTGTGTACCATCCTGCCAAAACCCATTTTGGCCTTTTCCTCTCTTTTGCTTGATCGTGTTGCCGGAATCAATACTTGGTGTGTGACCCAATAGGCCTATACCTCATCGGTAGTGCCATTAACTCGTTCGTGTCAGCGGGCATATTCCAACAAATTGTATAACTGAGATTGCAAGTATGGATAAAGCTAATGATTGAAGATATACAAAACCTAGCAGAAAACCTAACCTTCCAAAGATGGGAACAATAGAAAGCCGCATAAGGCCTAACCTGAATGACAAAAACAATCATAGATTGAAGTATGAATGATGAATACGAAAAATAGACGAAAATGAACATTCAAAATTTTGGCAAAATCACAATCAACGAGGTGTTTGAAGCAGTGGAAACCTATGTTGAGTGACGATCAATCATAAGTTAAGGAGCAGAAAACAAAACCGATTAGAGAACAAATCAATTGTAGATTGAAGTAGCAAAAGTGTTTGCTTGGTTGGTTTAAGCATTAAGAGGAATAAAGAAGAGAAAAGGTCTGCATAAAAAGAAGTGGATATTCCATCTATTTTTACAAAAGAGTAAAATAGTGTGCAAATCAGTTATATCTTTTTGTAAATAGATATTCTTTATACAAAATGTTTGTTAGCTCGTAGACATAAGAAGAGAACTATAATGTCTTAACATTTTTATTTTTTATTTTTAAATAACATTTGATTAGAACTCATTAAGAGATAAAAACGATTCAGTTAACTAAAATCACTATTCAACAACCACAAGGTTTACAATCGTCAACATTTGAAAACCATAAAAACTCGTTAATATATCTCATTAAAGAGTCATTAATGAGTGCATTAAGGCGTTAATTCACCATTATAATTATTAGTCATTGATTTATTTTAATTGTAGGTCAAGATTGGTTCTCACAGTTCTAATATGAAAAATAGTTTCCGTTTAAACACTTCCCTATATACATGTAAAAGTGTATGTGTAAATATTGTACGTGTGCATGTGTGAGAGAGATGAGTGTATGATCCCAATCAGTATCACAACAACAGCAATTGAAGATTTCCACTTGAAACACAATGATAATGAAAGCATGTATATGAACCGTATGTATGTATGCGTAGAAGAGCAGGGAACTAAACAATACGGCTGAAACAATATGTGAAAACCTTGATTAGGGTTAATTGACCTATGGTTTAAATACCATGGTCATATGTACAATAATAGTCCCTATACTTTTAGATAAATACATCTAAAAGCAAAACTTAACTAGAATACTAAAATGAACACAACAAGGTTCTAACATTCTCCCCCTTTGTGTTCATTGTACAAATAAAGCAAAACAGAACAAAACAAAATAATATTATCTATTTAAGCATCAAACAATCTTCCTGTTTAGAATGTGCAGAGATTATTTTTCTTTATGCAATAAACATTAGAAGATCGTTCTTTGAGTTTTGAGTCTTCACGGGATTTTCAAAGACTCGTCTTCGGTGATCAGGTTGTTTATCAAAGTTTGTAGTAGAAGCCTCGGGCTTACCAGAATATACAACCTTGATCATCTTTTTTGTTTTCACGAGAACAGTCTTGAGCACGACATAAAACCTTTGTTAGACCTTATTGTCTCTTCTTTTCATGAATAAGGATCTCATCTTCAAAATGTAAGTAACGACCTGATTTGTAAGACAACTACACTTGATGTATCTGCTCCCCCTTGATTTGATATCCTTCTCAACATGTGAATTATCTTTGCCTTCAACTATAAATTTGAACTCATATTAATTTTCATCTTCAACTCAGTAAGATTCCATTTATTATCTCAGTAAGATTCCTTTGATTATCTTCCATAAACTTGATTCTCCCCCTCATAATGGTCAGGATTCATCATGATCATCATGCACTTGTAAACTGCTTCTAGCTTGATTTTGGCACGACTCTATCAGAAATATATGACAATTAACGCATCCGCTGTAACACCGAGATCACATAGATTTCCCGTTAACACTTCAGTTTAAATAAACTGAATGACCTACGTTCAGTGTTGGCATGATGTTAGCACCGGTAGGATTTCCATCTATCACTGTAAATATCATAAAGATATTACTCAAGATGTTCCGACGCTGTTACACAAAGAGGCAAATAATTCCACCGAGTGTCCTAGAAGAAAATAATATTGCGATTGGCTCTAGACTTAATAAGTGCACGAAAGAAGTCGGGGACCGGAGCAGCTGTCCTCCTATGTTCAATATCAACGATCTCCAAATGAGATGTCAATAGTGTATGTGATAAATCTCCGTGTGAAGTTGAAACAATTGTCTTTTAAGAGATAATTGAGTAGCTGAGTGGGGTTAGTGCATTGCATCATTGGGTCCATGATGTCTTCTTCAATACCAGTATAAAATTAGTAGTGAATGTGGCTACCTAGATTTTTGGTATGGTTTGGTAAGGATCTTCATTTTCTTTTGATCCTGTCTCACACCCTCAGCTCTCTGAATATTTTTTCAACTTCTCTCTTAACAACTTTCCATAATGATGGACACTCTTTTTTTTACTTCTATAAAATAGGAAGCTCCTTAGGTAGGTCTATCCGGCTCTGGCTAGACCATAGGAGTAAAAAGCTACCTAAACACGGTACGTACAAAGTGATCGAAACAACGAAATACTTTTGTATTTTTTAAAGATTTTCTATTTTTTTTTATTTTATAATATGAAACTAAAATATAAGAAAAAAAATTTGAGAAACTTTTCCGAATTACTCCCCCTACAAGCATGCATAAAACAAAAAAAAATTAAGAAAAGTAGCATACTTGCAAATCTTCATCCTTGTGCTCCCCCTGCAAGAAACAATCATAAACACTCAAGTTATATCAAGTAATGATAAACTATAAAAAGTAAGCTTCTCAGATCATCAGGCTCGGGCTGATGCTGAACACAATGAAGTGTGAACTGGATTGCAGGCAACACTCTTTTTTCTTTTAGTCATGAGATTTGAACTTCTTAGCGTATTGAACACAATGTACTCTCCAAAATAATCAAAATGATCTCCATTGTGTTCCAACAATGTCTCTTGGTTATCTACAAAACAAATTATGCAAATTTTGGTACCCATCTAAGTTCGGGTCCAATTGTGTTAGTGGGAGAGAGGGGAATGTTGGTTTTCTGAAAGTTTGGGATTTGAACAGTGGGTATAGAGATTGGTTTAGAATATGTTTTAACCACTGCCAATTTTGATGACCATCTGAAAGTAGTCTCAAAATTTGGATTTTGCATGTTTTTATTTATAAAATATGGATTCATTTTAGGCGGAGAACTACAAATCTTCTCCCTTGATAATCTTTGTAAATGTTTGAAGGAATATATCTTGAAAGGATATTTCACATCAGGTCTTTCAACCACATTTACATGAGAGTTAACAGGTGTAGAAAATTTAGACATTCCATTCACATGAACACCAGAATTATAATAACCATACTTATAAGAAAAACCAGAACTGTAATTATCATGCACATTGTCACGTCTAGTATCAAACTTTCGTCTAGCACCCGAAATGGTAATAAACATTATCAACAAGAAAATGTCTAACATGCACACCAATATCATTCCTAACACTAGAAGAAGGAGAAGAACTAGCAAAACCTCTACTTGTCTTAGCAACAGACACATTGTTTTTAACAGAATTATTAAGAACAACAGAATTTTTATTAAGAAAAACTTTATCTTCAAACAGGCGTCTCTTCACTTGCTCAAGCTCTTTGTGCTTCTTCAACCATTGAGCCCGCCTGACCTGTCTTTTACTGAATTCTTTGTTTGTCATAACATTCAAAGAAGAGTCAGCAGAATTCGAGGAATGACCATGTCGCTTAGAATTCGAGCACTCACCTTGAAAAAATGTGCCTGGAATGTACTCGATCCTTTCAATTTGAAAAGGTTTAATTGGAGATTGGGGAACCAAAAGACTGTCTCGTTGTTTAAAAAATGTTTTTGGATGAGTACCGGGTGATGCTTTTATTTTCTCTTTTTCTAAAACTGATTTTGTATGAGAAGATTGAGACTCCGCAGGATGGGTTATTTCAGCAAACTCATTATCAGATTCGAGCATTTTATTAAAATTAGCCTCTTCTTTGGAGATCGTTTTATCTTTGAGAGATTCAATTTTCTCCAAAAGAGTGCCTCTTTCTTTATCAAAATCTGTACTTTGACACTTTAAGCGTTGTTCAAGTTCAGAAATTTTAAATTTCAACACTCAGCATGGAATATAGAGATGAGAAAATTCGGGATTTTCTGAAAAATTTTCTGACTTTTGATTTAATTCCTCTGAGGAGTAACTAGTCAAAAAGTCAGTTGATAACGGTATTTCCCTGGTTTTGTAAGTCTCATTTAGTTCAGTGTAGTTATAAGAAGCTTGCATTTTTTCAAGATTTTCTCTTTTTGCCTTTTCCATTTCTAAATCCTCTTCTGCTCCTGTGAATCTCATTAGTTGCACATAACCTTTTCCCATTAATTTAAAATCATATAATTGGGCAGCGGTAACTTTTTCAAGAATGTGAGGATTCTCAAAACCAAGACCTTCATAGGTATACGGATTATAAAAACTTGTGTCTTTCGGTTTATTCAAATGAATAGTTTGATCCGTTTGACCTCTTTTGACAAATTTGTCCTTAAGATCTTTAATCTTTGAGTACAACGCATTTCTTTCATTAAAAATCGTATCATATTTAAGGACATGTTCATTGCACTCTCTTTCAACATCTTTTACTTTGTCTGTTAAGCTGGTTATCTCAAGTTTTAGTTTAGATACATGTTCCTGTAACTTCTTAACATTGTTTCGTGCTTCAGACAGTAGAGAATTTGTTAGAGCTTCTGATTCTAAACATTTCTTTGTTACCTCAGTATTGTTTTTGATTTGTTCTTTTAAGGCACTATTGATATTCAACTCTTTCTTGAGATCATCACTTTGTAGTTTAAAAGATGCAATTAGAGTTTTAATATCCGAAGGAAAATCACATACCTCAGATTCAGATTCTGAGAAGTTGTCATTGTTGTCCTCTTCTTCCTCATCAGAAGCATAGTCTTCGGTCACTTCACACGTGAGAGCTAAATTCTCTTTCTCAGACTCTGTATTTGAAACACTTTGCCACGAATCATTCTCAGCCATTAGTTCCTATTTACCCTCTTGCTGTAACAGTGATACTTTGAAACGGATCTTTGAGTGGAAGGTAAAGGTGATGTAATAGTTGCAATTTATGGAAATTGCGATTAAAGGAATTGTGATTGTGGAAGTATGATTCCGGAATTGCGATTGGAGAATTACAATCCGAATTGCGATTGGAGAATTACGATTCGAATTGCGATTGGTGAATTACGACGAATTGCGATTGGAGTGACAAATACGATTACAAATTGCAATTGGAATTACAATTGATGAATTACGATTGCTCCAAAAATTCATTAAACACCGTTACTAAATTACGATTCAGCAAAGTAATTTGATTCCAATAAGAGTGATTGTCTAATTGCTATTAGAAAAATTGTGATTTGCATACCAAAAATAACTACGATTGGAAATGTGATAGTTAATTGCAATTTATTAATTGTGATTGACTAACTGCTATTAGTTAATTGTAATTGATGAATTACAATTGTCTAATTACGATTAGTCAATTACAATTGACAATATGCAATTAGCTAAATGTGATTTGCCCAATTACAATCTTAGAATTCAATTGAAAATTAATCAGTGCCATGAAATACGATTGGAATCACAATTAAACCATGTTTATCAATTGCAATTGCATTGGGTACAATGAACTACGATTGATCATGAATTACAATTGCACCAACTATGATTGCATGCACCAACCACGATTGAATCAAGAACTACGATTACACCAACTACGATTGATAAGCACAGAATCACAAATACGAATGGTAGCTAGGGTGTTTCACATTCACACGCTACGATCAACGAGATACAATTAGATATACAATAAACCCCAAATTCGATTATAATAACACAAACACTCAACTCAAATACGATTCTTGAACACAAACCATCAAATACGATAACTCCAAGAACAACTACGATTGTGAGATCCCTATCGAACAAAAAGCGAAAAAAAACAACCTAATTTTTCAAATTAAGGTCCTTATTCACTTGATTTTCAATGCTAAGCCTTTCGTAAACAGCAATACATCATAAATCAACAACCAATTTCGATTAAGCAGGCCTAATAAATGATGATTTTATGGATCACATGACAAAAGCTTATGAAGGCAGCGACAATACCAAAAGTATAGATCTAATAAAAAAACTCATCTTTGAATCCACTACTGTGCTCTGATACCAATTGTATGATCCCAATCAGTATCACAACAACAGCAATTGAAGATTTCCACTTGAAACACAATGATAATGAAAGCATGTATATGAACCGTATGTATGTTTGCGTAGAAGGGCAGGGAACTAAACAATATGGCTGAAACAATATGTGAAAACCTTGATTAGGGTTAATTGACCTATGGTTTAAATACCATGGTCATATGTACAATAATAGTCCCTGTACTTTTAGATAAATACATCTAAAAGCAAAACTTAAGTAGAATACTAAAATGAATACAACAAGTTTCTAGCAATGAGAGGACCCTAAAAGCAATTAAGCAACTAAAAATGTGAATATGTGATATCCAATAGGATTTCATGGTCTCAAAAGGATTTAGGTATAATCACTATCAGCAGTTATTATATTTATTTTAATCATTTAGAAAAAGTGTCTTCTCTTTTCACCTTTTGAATATGTATGGCCTAAACTTACCTAATATGCACATTATACAAGCATTTAGGATGCAAAAGTAAAAGGGACTATGATCGAAGTGGCTGCAAATATGAGCCAACCAACTTACCATGCATATACGTGCAATATCATATTCGCACTAATCATATATATATATATATATAGCAAAAGTTCAAATGATAACTGTTTTTTGTACGAGAACCAATCTTAGCCGTCCAATTCCCCCTCCTTTAATTGAATTGCCACCCATGAATTCCTTACACGCACCCTGTCACACTAAATCACTCCACGCTCTTTATCCACAAATTCCATTATCCAAAATGAACGGCTAAGATTGGTTCTCGCAGTTCTCGTTTGAACCCTCCCATATATATACATACATACATATAGGGGAGAGTTCAAACAAGAACCGTTTTTCGTGTGAGAAACAATCTTGGCCATTCAAGTGGTAAGTGGAACTAGAGCTATACCCGCATACATAAATAAAATTTTATATTTAATACATTTTATACGTACTCTTTTAAAATATATAAAATTATATCTCATTTTTAAAAGTTTTAATTTAATAATAATGTGTTTCTCGTATTCACTATTGTTAATAAAAGTAATATTTATGTAATGGATAATGAAAAACCACCGTTATCACATTATAATGCGTAAATGAGAAATATCAGCATAGTGATTTTTATTATTCCAAAAATATCATTTTATGTATACGGATGCATACCAATTATCAATTACACACACATATACATACATAGGGATGAGATCAAATAAAAAAAATTAAAGTAAAAAGTGTAAAAGGGATGATTATTTGATCACTTTTCGGTATATATATCAACTGATAATCGTTAGTTCATCATCTTTATTGATTAAAACTAGTTCTTCATCAATTTCTTTTTGATTTCAAATACAGATTTTGAAAACAAAATTTTGAAATAATTTGTTGATGAACAAAATATTTTCATCTAAAAAGGAGGGGCAATTGGACGGCTAAATTTGGTTCTCGCGGTTTTCGCAATAAGAACGATTCTCAAATGAATTTTTCAATATATATATAATGTTAATATGTATTTAATAATGTTACACGAATCAATGAATCATGGTATTTTAATGATGTTTCTTCACATGCTTTATCAAATTATACATGCGAGTTTAGTATTGTAATTTTTTATTTTTGATGGTGACCAGTAATTTTGATATGTATGAATCTCTTCTTATTTTTATAATCAGGTTTAGTTTATTAAAATGTATCTTTTTATATGTTTGTTTTTGTATGTAAATTACTTGAACCCAACATTTAATATACTGAATTTTCTAAAGTTACAATTTAGTGTATCCTAAAAACTCTTAGCGGTCATCTTCATCGTCTCCGCCGCGGCACCACCGGAGCCAACTTTATGGCACCCTTTCGTTGGAGACCCATTTTTCGAAAATCTACGTCAAGCATGATCAGTCTTTGCCATGGGAGAAGACGCATTTGTCGATGGATTTACATGCAAAGGAGTCGCCAACACACGGTGGAGTAACAATGATCCTAGAGAAGTCGTCTGGACTTGAAAAGTCACACTCCACCAATGAAGTTGACAGAGATGATGAATTTACCGAAGGAGATAAGATGACATATGAAAACCTAATATCGATTCTTTAAGTACACTACACAATAATTTTCAGAAGTTTAACATATTAAATGGTAAGTTATAAAATGAGATATATACAATTATAAAACGTGTAAAGTTAAATATATCTAATGAAGTAAACCTTTTATAATATAGTTATGGTATCTTTATTAATAAAATAAAAAAATGTATCTCTATCATTCTATCTTGCATAATTAGCCTTAATATGTTCAACTTCAATCATATTTACTTGGCAACTTCCTTGGTGTGGAGTGTGGCATGACCTGTCATCCCCATTGTGCCACATCATTTCCACTACAAATTAATATTCTAATCACTATTAGCAATTATTGTATTATTTAAATCATTAATGAAAAAAGGTCTCTTGTTTTTTTACGTTTTTTGTTAGTGTGGCCCAAACTTACCTAATATGCACATTATACATGTAATTTAAAATGAAAAGAAAAGGAGATTGTGAAGTGATCAAAAATAAGGTTGTAGATATGAAGAGATTTACATCTTGATAAACCTTTTTTTTAATAAAGGATTAGATTTACAACAACCACCGGATCTAATCTCGGCTAAAACATGTTATAGAAGATGTAAGATTTATATAACCATATATTTATCTAAAGGTAGAGACTGCTTTCAGCAAAAAAAAATAATAATAGCAACAGTAATAAAAGAAATTAACAAATAAATAAAAATTAACAAAAATGCGTACATACATATATAAAAAATAAGTACATATATTAAATATTAACGGAATTGAGTATTTATATAAAAGAAACCTGATATAGGACTCGTGGTATTAAGTATCAATCAAATAAGGAAACAATCAACACAAAATTATATGAACTCTCGTATAAGAATCTTACGTACCTGAAGGAGACGAGAGCATAGAAAAGTTATGTTCAAATGAAAGCTTCAATTAGAATAAAGTTTACAAACTTATAATTATACCCATTGGCTATTTACAATAGCTACCCTAAACTATGACTAATGTCATATATAAACTAAACTCCACTAAAATATATTGAACATAATTTAAGGGATCTAACAATATTCTCTCTTTTTGTGTTCAATTTACAATTAAGCATAATAATGAATATTATCTATTTAAGCATCAAAACAATCTCCCTGTATAGAATATGCAAATATTCTTTTTCTTTCCGCATTCAACTTAGGAGATTATTCTTTGAAGTTTTTAGTCTTCACGAGATCTTCAAAGACTCATCAGCAGTGATTAAGTTGTTTATCAAAGATTGCAGTAGAAGATTCGGGCTTATCAGAATTTACAATCATGATCATCTCTTTTATCTTTATAAGAACAATATTGAGCATAACACAAAAAATAAAAAAAACTATCAAGGTAAAATGCTAAAAAACTTGATCAAGGGTGTTTAAAAAAGCCACACGCTTGTTCAAAAACTTCCAGATAGACCAATTTTAAAAAAATTATAAAAAACTTGAATCGCTCATATCTTGATCATATCTAAGAATTTTAACAAAAAAATTATATCATTAGATTAAGTTTTTGACTCTCTTTAAAACAAAATCAGTCTTGCTATAATTATGAATATTTTATGAAAATACAATACAAATAAAATGCTAAAATACACAACTTAGATTCGAAAATACAACCTCAAACCTAATTCAAAGAACTAGAAATGTATATCCAACCCATATTCAACGACTCAAAATGCAGATTACTAATATACAACCAACTAAAATACTTCAACTCATATTTAAAAGAGAAAAAAATGCAAAATATAGAAAGCTAAAAGCAGATCCTTAATTCAGTCAGCTAAAAAAACATACCAAAATGTTTCGGACAATGTCATTTACAAGAAGAAAAAAACCAAAATACATAAAGCTAAAATGCAAAATCTTGATTCAAACCCACAACCAATAGTTAAAGTAATTTGTGGTATTCAGATCGTGAAACAGTTGTTGTTGACGGAGTTGGTGAGCAAACAATGGCTGCCGATCCCCGAAAATAGATGTGCTTGATCTCAAACGTAGGAGCACGGATCCGGAACAGTTGATGGTTATCATCGATGCTTCTAGGTTTGGAGTGGTTGCGGGTTCGAAATAGAGAAAGGGATGAGTAGAAGTTTTGGCCGTAGGAGATGGTGAAACATATTGTACGAGAACTGCGAGAACTGTTTGTAATATCTTTAACAACTCATTAATAGGAGTATTTTTGTCATTTATATATTTTTCTCGGCCGTGAAATACCGGGTGGACTGTCACTAATGTGCGATACTTGATTTGTTCAAAATATCCCTCGTTAATGCGTTATTAGTTTAGTCGTCAAAATTATTAGCCGTTGTTTTATTTTAATCAAAGGCCAAAATTAGTTCTCGCAATTTTAGTGTGTGTATATATATATATATATATAATATATTTATATATATACACACGCACATATATATATGTATATGTGTGTGTGTGTGTATATATATACACACATAGGGGAGGGCTCAAACGAGAACTATTTTTCGAACGAGAACTGCGAGAACCAATCTTGACCCTTAATTAAAATAAATCAATGGTTAATAATTTTGACGGCTAACGATTGTCTCATTAATGACTAATGATTGACTCATTAAAGGCTTATTAATGAGGGATTTTTTGGGTAAATCAAGTCTCGCACATTATTATCGGTCCACTCGGACGTAATTCACGGTTGAAAAAAATATATAAATGACCAAAATACCCCTACTAACGAGTCATTAATGATGTTAAAAACATTTTTCGCAATTCTCATACAAAAAACAGTTCTCATTTAAAGTTTTCTCTATCTATACTACATTATAAAACATTTAACATTCCCTCTTTTAAAAATTTAAAGACTACTTAATTTTAAGTAGCACCTGTTTTTATGCTTAAGATACAAAAACTTAGAGCAATAGCCTAATCAATCATTCTCTTAATTATGTCAACTAATTTAAGACAACTATTACTTTAATAAATCATTAAACATTACAACTTTAATTTATATAATTTTGGTTAAATTACTTACATCGATACAATTTTAAGGCTAGAGTATATTTTTCTCTAATTATTTAATAATATTATTTTTTTATTTTATTGTTTTCAAAAACTAGTTTAACAACTAATAAAATGGTTTGTTGTAAAAAAAATAAATAAAGAAAACAGAAAAAGGAGAAAATACATGGATATGTTGACTAACACCGCATTACTAATGAGCCACCAAAAAATCTTAGCCGTTGATTAAGTTTAATCAAACGCTAAGATTGGTTCTCGCAATTTTCGTACGAAAAACAGTTTTTGTTTGAACCCTCCCCTATATATATATACATACTGTTTTTATTGCGAGAACCAATCTTAGCCGTTCATTTTGGATAAGAATTCAAGGATGGGAAGTGTGATGGATTGAGTGTGGCAAGGTGCATGTAAGAAATTTATCAGTGAACAATCTAATTAAAAGAGGGGGAATTGGACAGTTAAGATTGATTCTCGCAATAAAAACGGTTCTCAAATGAACTTTTGCATATATATAAGGCTTATTTTTGAAGGCACTAAAGAAATTTGGACCCTGTGGCCTGTGGGGTTGTGCAGCCCGTATAGACTCAAAACCGCAACTGTTGAAGGTGTGAAGATGGACCTAAGAAGCAATTGATCCATTGCCATTCTTTTTGCTTGGTTCTACCCAATTGATATAATCTTTAAGTCTAAACTAGTGGGCCTAGGTAGTTTTTTCCCTCCTCATCACACTTGTTCAAAAATCAAAATTTTCTCGTCAAAAGTGTGACCACAAAAAGATTAAGCAGAACTAGCTTGGGGTGTCGAAAAAAGGCGATTCCGAATAAACTGAACTAAAAAAATTAAATTCAGGTTATTCGGTTAATTTGGATAATCCGAAAGTAATTCGGTTTGGTTGCAGGTATACAAATCGGATTTTGGGTATATCCAAAATACCCGAATAAGATTTTAACTAATTGAAATTATTTCTTTTGAACAATATCCCTTGAAGTAGTTATAAGAAGATAGAACGTAAATATTATGTATGTATTTTTATCATAAATATTGATAAATTAAACATTTAAGAATTCACTTTTAACCGTCGTTTGATCTCGTAATGGCGTTTGAAATTACGTCATGCCACCATAATTTGTTCTACATCATTAGTATTGTAAACAAACCGAACATTTATGAATCATTTGTGAAATTGTTTGGCGGGAAGTTCGTTTAAATTTTTTTCCATTTGTTTAAAAAATGAACGAACATGAACAAAATTTTTCGTTTGTTTAATTAAATAAATGAACACGCGAACACAAACAAAGCTTTTGTTCGTTCATTTATGTTCATGAACGTTCGGTTATCCGTTCATTTATATATATAGGCAAAATTTCAAACGAGAACTGTTTTTCGTATGAGAACCGCGAGAACCAATCTTAGCCGTTCAATTCCCCCTCCTTTAATTGGATTGTCCACCCATGAATTCTTTACATGCACCATGCCACACTCAATCCCCCCACGCTCTTCATCCATGAATTCCATTATCCAAAATGAACGGCCAAGATTGGTTCTCGCAGTTTTCGTACGAAAAACAGTTTTCGTTTGAACCCTCCCCTATATATATTATGTGTAATAATGTTAGACTTGCATTATAGTGTGTTTATGTCTTTTATGTCTACTTATTATTTAAATGAACGATATTTTAAATAGTGGAACACAAAAGTTTGTTTGTTTATCGTTTATGTTTGTTTATATGTTCAACTTAATTTAAACGAACGCACATGACCACAAAAATCCATTCGTTTATTCATTCGTGTACATTTATTTGTTCGTTTATAGTTAAACGAACTAATACGAACAAGCCCCGTTCGTGTTCGTTCGATTCATAGTCTACACATCATAGAATAACCTGAAAACCGAACAACGCCTCTAGCACTAGCTTTGGAATCTAAGCCTTTAATTGCAAGAAACTCATCGGCGGCAATATGCTACTATTGTCATTGGAACTAAAACAACCTTTCCCTCTTCACCACTCCCCTCTTTCCATAATACTTTTCACGCCAAACCATCACTCTACACCACTCTAGTGGCCGGCCTCTTACTCAACATCGTTGATCATAGGGTTACAAATGAGTCGAACTTGAATCGTACAATTAGAGCTCGGCTCGAGCTCTAACTCGTTACAGTCGAGCTTGAGCTCAAATCATAAGGGCTTTGTTTTAGCTTTTATTGAACTTTGGAGTTATGTATAATATATAGATGTACATGTAACTATATATAAACTTGAGTTCACATTTCACAACACTACCCCCAGGCCCCCACCACACTACAAACACCTTAATATCATCAACTAACCAGCCACCAGTGAAACAAAAGTTTTGTTAAGTCAATTTATTATTTATGGGACCACAGAAATTTAGCCCCTACCACACCACTTATATGAATGCTTAACCGTCCAATTCAGCAAGTGAGCCATAGCAATGCAATGAACCATGACTTTTGTCAACCACTTGATTATAAAACCATCTTGTATTTTATTATAAAACCATGTTCTATTTGATACATAATTTCTTGTATAAAAAGACAACAATGGAGGGTTCAAACGAGAACTGTTTTTTGTACGAGAACCAATCTTGATCATTCAAGTGGTAAGTGTGACATGGTGTATGTAAGGAATTCATAGGTGCGCAATCCAATTGAAGGAGGGAGAATTGAACAGTTAAGATTGGTTCTCGCGATTTTCGTACGAAAAATAGTTCTTGTTTGAACTTTTGCCAAAACAACAATATATTACAAACCAAAAATTCTGTTCTGATTCCCTATAAATACAAACACCTCTACCCTTTCCCTCCTCAGAAACCTCAATCTTTTCTTTTGTAAGGTTTTGCAATTCATTAGGGTTTTAAAAATGCTACTCACGAACTCAACTGATCCCACATTCATGGTTTCCACAGCAAACCCCCGCAAACTGCCCTCACTAGATCACGATTACATCCATCAAAACTTGAAATCACCGCCATTTTCATTGGATTTTTCTAGGTCATTAAACAATGAGTCTAAAAATATGAGTGATTTAATCGCTATTTCTTACTCTAATGCTGTGTTCTTGAATTTTATATACGAAAGAAAAGAATAGAAAAAAAATTAAGGAGAGAAAAGAAATGATAATAGTTTTAGTTTTTCGCGTTCCTAAGATTAAAAGAAAAGAAAAGAAAGAGTATTGTTTTTATTTTGTGTTCCCGAGTCGGAGAGAAAGGGAAAAAAATGAGTTGTATTACAATAATACCCTTATTTTCTAAAATTATTAGTTGTTAGTAAGGGTAATTTAGTCATTAATGAAAAATCATAAAACTTTTCCTTTCCTTTCCTTTCCTTCCAAATCTTCCCACTTTTGGGGAGAAAGTTTAGAAGAGAATGTTAATAAAATTTTCCTTCCAAACCCCTTCTCTTCTCTCCTTAAAAACAGAACACAATTTTTTTTTAATTCTTTCTTCCTTCTAAATCACTTCTTTTCTCGTAAACCTACAATTTCACCGAGTAATCATACACATTGTATGGTTTCTTACATAGACATTGAAGAGGATTTACCAGCGAAGGATCGCGATAACAGAGATTCGTTGTTTGGAGTTCAGGTTACGGTGGATTGTACCGGCGGAAACGACGGCGACGGGAGGATTTACGGAGGCGGAGATGATGATGATGATGCAGATTATCACGAGAATGACGGTGCAGATGTGTATTATCAGAGTATGATCGAAGCGAACCCTAAAAACTCATTGATTCTCGGCAATTACGCTAAGTACCTCAAAGAGGTATGTCTATAGATCTACAAATCGATCTTCCTCAATCACATATGTTCATAGATCTCTGTTTTACCAGATCTAATTTCATTACGATCAATGTGAACAGGTGCGAGGTGATTTCACGAAAGCTATGGAATACTGCAGCAGATCGATAGTAATTAATTCAAGCGACGGGATTATACTGTCGATGTATGCTGATTTAATTTGGGCGACAGAAAATGATGCGGTGAGAGCAGAGATTTACTTCAAACAAGCAGTTGAAGCTTCCCCCCATGACTGGTAAGATGATGAACATGAATGTTGTTCTTGAAGCTTCAGTTTTGTTGATTGAATCATGATTGTTGTAGTGATGAATATTGATTTTGTTTTTGATTTGATGATGAAACAGTCATATTTTGGCTTCTTATGCTGGGTTTCTTTGGGACGCTGAATGAAGGAGAAGATGGCAAAACAAAACTGTATAATTTTGGATTCTAACTTCTTTTAATTATGTACAGCTTAAGTCGGATATTCTTTCAACTGTATGTATGATCGCTACATGTTAAAAAAAGCTAACAATATAGTTTCGACCGATGATTGATTTTTGAGAAGTGAGAGAAATAGTTTCGACCGATGATTGATTTTTGAGTTCATATTAATTATAATTAATATTTTTATTTAATTTAAAAATATATATTAGTAACGAGAAATATTTTTTTTATCTTCTCTCTTATTAAAATTTTCTTTTTAATTAATTTTTTTTAGATTTTTAGAATTAACTTTTACTTTTTTTATAAATATCATTTACAAACTTTTCGTAGTATATAATATTCATTAGTAAACACATCCATGCCAATGGTTATCAATAGGGATGTAAACGAGCCAAGCCGAAACAAGCTAGACACTTATTAAGCCGGACTAGTTTAGACTTTTTTAGGCTTGAGCTCGAGCTCAGCTCGTTTAGAGCTTATGATGTTGAGCTCGAGCTCGAGCTCGGCTCCTTTAATGTTTATGAAGCTCGGGCTCGACTCGTTTAGACTCGTTTAAGTTAGGCTCGTTTAGGATCGGGTATTATTTGATATTTTTATTAAAATGATATATATAATTATTAAAAATTAAATATATAAAATATAAATTATATTATATATGGAGCTCGTTTAGGCTCGTTTATTAAATGAGTTTTAATCTAAGCTCGAGCTCGTTATAGCTCGACTCGTTTCGAGCTTTTAACGATTCGAGCTCGAGTAGCTCGGCTCGTTTACATCCATAGTTATCAAAACCATTAACAAACTTTTTAAACCGTATAATTCGAAGTTCACTAGTGAGCATTTTAATAGCCAAAAAAGAAATATTTATTCATGAACAAGTTACACTTAACATCGAAAAAAGAAAAATTAATTTTCATTCATGAACCAATAATACACATAACATCGAAAGAAGAAAAATTAATAGCAAGTAACAAATGTTCATTTGTGAACACACAACACATTGAACAAGTTACAAGAGTACCAAATTTTTATATTATCGGTGTTCATTTACTGAACAATGAAAAAAGAAAATTAATAACAGATGACAAATAGTTATCCAATATACACAAAAGCTCCAAATAATGAACCCAAATTGTCATATCTCTAATGGCAACAAATCCTTCGATAAACTTAAAAAAATAAGACCTAAATGCAAAGAAGAAGACAAATTTAGAACTGAAATATTTGAGCAAATAACAAAGAACAAAAAAACCACATAAAAAATTACGATGGCCTGTGTAGAGAGTGTATCAAATACACGTTGAATCAACTTGTTGTTTAGGGGTCGGCGGAGAGGGTAGCATCCCACATTTTGTTCTCCAATCACCACGTAAAACATATAACAAAAACTCACACCGATCTGAGATAGTAATATAATGTTTGTAGGGTCTGATCGACCACACGCTGCAATGCAGATCGTGAAACAGGTTAGGTTTCTATGGAGGTGACGACACTGTGGAAAGCGGTCAGGGCTTCTAGCGGTGCTGAATTAGGGTTTCTAGCGGAAGTTGGCTTAGGGCTTCTGGCGGTATGGAAGGGGATCTATGTAGAAGGAGGATTGCGGTTGTAGTTGCGATGCTTGAGATTTGTATAGAGATTTGTGATGCTTGAGGACGGAATATCCCATTGGTTGTGTGGCCGCTTGTTTTTTTCGAGAGAGGAGAGACCCCATCGGTTGTGGTAGCTGCTTGTTTGCGTGGCCGCTTGTTTTTTTCACTAACTTATCCCTACCCTTGCTAAAACAGAGCGGGGGTAGAGGATTTACTGTGCTTTTCTCTAAAGCTATCGACTTCGGGCAATAAGCAATATGCCCAACTGGTAAAAATAATATCACCCTTAAGGCGAACTCTGACATTTTCTAGGCACATGCCGCTGCTTTTTACACTTTCATACATCTGAATGAGGAACTAGCCTTCCCCACTGTAGTGTAAACACTAATCTCTCGCTTGACGTACTTGTTGACTTAACCTTTCACTTTTCCATTTATTAATCTCTACCTGCTCAACTACTGCTCTCTTGTATATAAAACTCATCATCTCTTTCGCCGTGTTACCAGTAACTGTCACTACATCTCATAAACTCAATAACAATACATTCTGGACAAAACTAGTTACTTCTATCAACCTTCTGGTGATATCATTCACCGCTTTTGTCATCTGTCGAAGGGCTAAAAACTCTTCAGTAATCTTATCTATTCAAGTTGATTAGTGCAAATTGCACCTCTAACACTTCTTTATACTGAGGCCTAATCGTTGCCTCCATCTGTACCTTCTCTTTCCTTGGTAACAGGAAAGTCTACAGGTCTTTTGCTATTTCACATAATAACTTTGAATCGTACATAACTTTTCATTTTACTTAACACCTAACTGTACGGAATGCCCCTTACGTCTCTGCTTGCTAATGATTACTTACAATCGAACCTGTAACCTCCTCCAAGAAGAGGTACTTTGCCTGCTAGAAATTTTTGTAAGTACACTCTAACTCTTATAACGGATACATTCTGGCTCTGATTCTCTCAATTCTCTAGACATATATCATAGAAGCCTACACCACTGCATCTACTCATTTCTATAGCATCAGTGACAATCTTTCTTACACTTACTCAACCAACTGAGTGCCTAAACAAAGAATGTTCATCTGTAGGACTTTACTCCAATTCTATAACTACTGTCTTCCTTACTCTACTGTTCTCATACTCTTGCAATTCCTCTATAGCTGGAATCTCTCTAGCAAGATTACCCGTAGGTCTAGTGATTGTAATAGGAATTGCATCTGTTTCATATCTGCCTCTAGCTTCCCGAGATCTACTTACCTCAGGCTACTGCGTTACTTACAAACTAACTCTTTCTACATGTTGAATTTAATCATAAAAATGGTAGTTTAGAAACCAAATGCACAAAGCATGTTGGAAGTTTACCTCTTTGAGAGATTCCTTTTGCTAAATATGGTTTTGGCTTATTTCAATAGAAGATTATGTTTAGTATTTGCCAAAATAGGAATTCATTTGCTTTGACTACCAAGCTTGTGATTTTATAAAAAATTTCTCAATTTTTATAAAAGTTTTTATAAAAATTATTTTATAAAAACTTAAACTCATTTAATTATTTATTTTGTAAGCTCATAAACTTTGAACGTTTATTTGTAGGAGACTTCAACATCGGCTTCTACTTGAACTCGGATCTTGACGATTGAAGCTTGGCCATTTGATGAAGCTTATTTTGTAGATCATAGATGAGAATATATTTGATTGAATATATATATGTATATGTGCACATATGTTAATGTTAGTACATACAATTATATAAACAAGTTACATATTTTTGTGTCAACAAAAGAGGATATATTTGTAAGCCTATTTTTCCCAACAATCTCCCCCTTTTTGTTGAAGACAAAAATTTATAACTTGTATAAGAATTGTATATATAACTTTAACATGTTAACATGTGCATATATACATATATATTTATATATTCTTCTATCTTCTATATATTCTTCTATCTTCTCCCCCTTTTTTGTCTTAAACAAAAAGGAGACTCCCCCTTGACATAAGCTCCCCCTTCACGTAAGCTCCCCCTTGAACGTGGAGCTCCACTTCTTGAGTTAAATGGAAATACTACCAAAAACTTGTCACGGAGATGTGAGTATGAACAATATTCTAATCATGCAATTATCACAACCCAAATAGCAAATAGCATAATGTAAGATGTCCATAGCAAGATGTAGTAAAGAAATAGCAATCTAGTAGATTAAGTCAACAAGCAATCATCAAATATAGAAAATACCGATTGTTGCAATAGTTAATGTCTGGTTAAGAAAATAAAAATAAAAATAATTGTTTTTACAATCCATTCAACCATAGAGAATCAAGATGGTTCACCCCCGTCTGTCCCGGCATTGCACCTAAGTGCATTCATGATTGACCGCAGCATCCCTTTTACCCCTTTGACTTCCTTCCGTAGAGATCGGGTTTCATTCCGCAACTCGTTGATGTTGCGATTGAGTGCAGCAATTCGTTCGTCGGTAGAGCCTTCAACCATGCCGTGATCCGGAGGAATTGAACCCTCCTCTTCACCCTCCTCCTCTTCACCAAAGGTGAATGCGTCAATTTCGGCTTCCGTATCTCCGGAGGATGATGAATGAGCTCGCTTCTTCCCTTTATGGGAAGACATCTTGCGAAGTGTCGCAAGGTCTATGGGAGCCGAGGAAGCTGGATTAGAAGCTATGCGGGAAATATTGGGTAGGTTAGTGAAGAGAATGGAGAGGAGACGGCCGTATGGAAGGTCCCGACGGCTAGTGACAAGGCCACTCATGCGTTTAGCAAGTATGTGCATGATGTTGACCTCAGATCGCGTTTTGAGAGCATGAAGGAGGACGGCTTGAATGGCGCTAATTTCCGAATGATTCCCGGATTTTGGAAAGATGTTGGAATCAATTATCTTATTCCACACAGCGCATTCGGGAAGAAGATCCCTCCCAAATAGATTGGTCGTTGTGTGTGGAATATTTGGCCTGCAAATCGAGCCAAGGATCTCCGGGATGGAGAACGCGACAGGGAGATTTGTGAGGCTGTGAGATGTGGTGTAGAACTTTAAACCGGATGAGGGGATATGAAGGATCATGCCTAGTTGGACAAGAGTAAATGTGAAATCGGTTCCTTCAATTGCAAAGGTGACAACTTCATCATCTTCATTGTAGTTAAACGATGCATAAAATTCAAATATGCGAGACTTATATAAGACATTGGACAATGTAAGAAACGTGGACCACCCAATTGCGTCAAAGGTCGCTTGGGTGTGGAATTGGTCTAGTTGGTTGACAACAACCAACCGACCTTCATTTATCCCTCGTTTTTTGAGGGCATTGGCTGATTGGCGCGGAGTTGGATTGTCGGGTTTTCTTGAAGATGATGTACGTACACGTGGCATGATGATCTATAGAGACAATGATGATATGATTAAGTACAAATATATAGCATTATGACTAGTGTGTGCCTAATGTGTACGACATGTTCAATTTATCTAGTCATGAGGAAATTTATAACTAGATATATGATATTTCAATGTAGATGAGACATATTTGAAAGTGTGCTTAAAAAAAATATAGCAAACTCTTTGAGAATATGTCCATGCGATGTGGTTGTGTCCTAGATGTGAGAAAATTTTGATGAATCATGTGGTTACTAAGGTTAGTTGATGTAGATTAAGCAAAACTATATTGAGTTTGGACATTAAAAGTCAAAACATAAACATTTAAAAGTTCAAAAAATTTCCAGTGGGCTTACGGTCGATGCACGGTATCGACCGTGGATCGACTGTCGTTGGTCTGGATTTTTGGTGATATGTTGCGGTAGAAGTACGGTCGACCGTGGTTCGACCGGCAGTGGACGGTTTTCAAGTTTTCATTTTTGTCCCTTTTTGACATGATATGCATACACTAATTGAATCTTATAATAATAACTTAGACATCATCTATATTTAAAACTGAACCCATCATTTTCATATACCATTTACTACTCAACAAACCTAACATATTTTCTTTTCCAAAAATCAACATAATCCTAAGATCCACATGATTCTTTGGTGCAAAGAGAGAGCCCTAAGAAAAGGAAGAAGAGATAAACTTATACCTTGAACAAAAGAATTCGTGAAGAAGAGAAAAGCAAGAGAGGATGAGTCATCAACCGTGGATCAACCGTGAATCCAACCGTGCCTTCGATCACGGCTTCAACCGTAGTAAAAATCTTGATTTTTGAGGTAATTTTTAAGCTCTTAGTTGTTAATGGCAGCTAGGGTTTGTGTGGGGAAGATAAAGTGTAAGAGAGAGAGAGAGTAAAATAGGGTTAAAAATCGTCAGGTACCCTACGGTCGATACACGGTCGACCGTGATATCGACCGCGCCCTTTTTAAGTCTGTTTTGGTATTTTTGCAGTACCCCGACGGTCGAGACACGGTCGACCGTGGTATCGACCGCGTGTTTCTCAAACTTTTGGCAGTGCCCCTACGGTCGATACATGGTATCGACCGTGGTTTGACCGTGGAGCCACTGGATAGCATTTTTTTGCTGTTTTTCAGTTTTTAGGTGTTTATCTCTTAAGGTACATGTTCCATCCTCCCCAAACCAAGTCTTATTGTGTCAAATACTTCCTTTTTTAGTGGTTTAGTGAATATGTCAGCAATATTTTCACATGACGTAACTTTTTCTAAGCTTATATTGCCTTTTTGCACATTATCACGTAGAAAGTGATGTCTAATTTCGATGTGTTTAGTTCTTGAATGCAATACAGGATTTTTACTTAAATCAATGGCACTTTTATTATCACACATAATAGGAATTTCGGATAGATGTACCTCATAGTCCAATAAAGATTGTTGCATCCATAAGACCTGAGCGAATGCTCTTCCGGCGGCTACATATTCGGCTTTGGTTGTTGACAAGGCAACGGATGTTTGCTTTTTCGAGAGCCATGAGGTAAGTGCCAATCCAATAAAGGCACATACTCCACTTGTACTTTTTCTATCCAAGTAGCATCCACCGAGATCCGAATCCGCATAGCACATTATATCTAAGCCGCTCCACTTTGGATACCACAATCCCAAGTTGATTGTTCCTTTAATGTATCGGAATATTCGTTTGACGGCCTCATAGTGTGATTTATTTGGATTTTCCTGAAAACGAGCACACACACATACACTATACATAATATCGGGACGACTTGCCGTTAGATAAAGCAAGCTCCCGATCATACCACGATATCTTGTACTATCAAATCTTTCACCCTCTTCATCTTGTGTCAAGTGTGTGTTTGTAGCCATAGGTGTACTCATTGGTTTCACATTTTCAAAATCGAATTTCTTAAGCATGTCTTTAATATACTTCTGTTGATTTATGAATGTACCATCTTCATATTGTTTTATTTGAAGTCCAAGAAAGTAATTCAATTCACCCATCATACTCATTTCAAATTCATTATGCATAAGTTTTGAAAATTCATCACACAAGTCTTGGCATGTCGATCCAAATATGATATCATCCACATAAATTTGTACAAGCAAGATGTCATCTTTTCTTTTCTTTGTGAACAATGTATTATCAACTTTACCCATATTATATTCATTTTTCAACAAGAATGATTTTAATCTATCATACCAAGCTCTAGGAGCTTGTTTAAGGCCATACAATGCTTTTCTAAGTTTATATACATAAGATGGATGAATGGGGTCTTCAAAACCGGGAGGTTGACATACATAAACTTCTTCATTTATAAACCCGTTTAAAAAAGCACTTTTGACATCCATTTGATATAGTTTAAAATTTTGAGCACAAGCATAAGCAAGTAGAATCCTTATGGATTCTAATCTAGCAACCGGAGCAAAGGTTTCATCATAATCTATCCCTTCTTGTTGGTTATATCCTTGGGCTACTAGTCTAGCTTTGTTTCTAGTGATATTTCCATTTTCATCAACTTTGTTTCTAAAAACCCATTTAGTTCCAATTATTGTGTGACCACTAGGTAAAGGTACTAAGTCCCAAACTTGGCTTCTAGTGAATTGATTTAACTCTTCTTGCATTGCCATTACCCAATTTTCATCTTTAATTGCCTCTTTAATATTTTTGGGTTCTATGTGTGACACAAAGGCAAAGAAAGTATTAAGGTTTTGGGCTTGGGATCTAGTGAGTCTTTGATTCAAGTTTCCTATGACTTGAGTTATTGGATGGTTCCTATTTTCTTTAATTTCATTTTCATTACTTGTGATTTTGTTATCTATTATTGGGATTTGAACACTATGATGATTTATGTCTAATTTTGAGAGTTGTTGTTCTATGGCTTCTTCTTCTAATTTGTCATCATCTACTAAGGGTTGAGTCTTAGGAGGAAGTGGAGATTCATCAAATGTGACATTAAGGGATTCCTCCACAACCATAGTGGATTTGTTTAATACTCTATAGGCTTTACTATTCAAGGAGTATCCTAAGAAGACACCCTCATATGCTTTAGGATCAAATTTTGTCAAGTAGTCTTTGGTATTAAGGATATAGCATTTACTACCAAATACCTTAAGATGTCCTAAGGATGGTTTTCTACCTTTGATGATTTCATAGGGTGTTTTATTTAGCATTGGTCTAATCAAGACTCTATTTAGGATGTATGTAGCCGTTGAGACCGCATCGCACCAAAACTTTTGTGGAATGGATTGTTCATTTAGCATTGTCCTACTCATTTCTTGTAAAGTCCTATTTTTCCTTTCAACAACCCCATTTGATTGGGGAGTGCGAGGAGCCGAAAAGTTATGAGACACTCCATGTTTTTCACAAAATGCTCCAAATTGCGCTTCATTGTCAAATTCTCTTCCATGGTCGGTACGAATTGAAATGATCGTACAACTAAATTGGTTTTGAATTTTCTTGCCAAGAGTTTTAAATTTGTCAAAAGCTTCATTTTTGTTTTTCAAAAATAGTGTCCATGTATATCTAGAAAAGTCATCTACAACAACTAGTGTGTAGAAGTTTCCCCCATAACTTTGAATTGATGAAGGGCCAAAAAGATCCATATGCAATAGTTCAAGACATCTTTTTGTAGTTATAGCATTTTTAGATTTATGAGATGAATGTACTTGTTTTCCTATTTTACATGCATCACAAAAATGATTATCGAATTTAATATTTGGTAAGTCTCTAACAAGCTCATTTCTAGTCAACGTTTGTAGTAGTCTCATGTTGGCATGACCTAGTCTTCTATGCCATAATGTTGAATTATCAATTATAGATGCAAGACATACTTGTGTGTTAGGATTATCACCAAGTCTACATGTATATAGTCCATTTCTCCTAACACCTTTTACTAAAACTTTATCATCTTTGCATATTAAGCTTTCATGTTTGGTGAATTTAACATTTAGATCTTTATCACATAGTTGACCAATACTTATTAAATTGTAAGCTAAACCACTAACATGCTCAACATTCAAGAATTTGATATTGTCATGAAGAATGTTACCTTTACCAATCACCTTTCCTCTTAGATTTCTTCCAAACACAACATGTCCTCCATCATACTCCTTGTATGAGGTGAAGAGTTCTCTATTACCGGTCATGTGTTTTGAACAACCACTATCAAGAATCCATTCATGAGACATATTCTCACTTTTATTGCAGCCCTACACATATGAAGTTTTCATTCAAGCTTTTGGTACCCAATGTTTCATGGGTCCTGGATGGTTAGCATCAAAAACTCCTATTCTAATCCATCTTTGTGTGATTCTAAAACTTTTATAATACCATGTGTTCTTAGGGTTTATGGATTGAGAGTATTTTGGTTTTTGAGTTACATTTGATTTGGGTTTCTTGAATCCAAGTCCATGCTTTGTTGTTGGAGTATAAAACTTTCTTATTAACTCATTACTTGCAACCTTGGGCATACAAGTGGAAGAGCTAGAGACAATGTTTACATTTTTGTTCTTTTGAAAATTCCAGTGACCCGACGGTCGATGCACGGTATCGACCGTGGGTCGACCGTGGAGGTCCTGGATTTTTTCTTTCCCTTTTTCTTTCACAAATTGGATGGTTTTCAAGTGACTTATTGGCATGTTGTTTGAGTGCCCAGAGAATCCAATGCCACCCTTATCTTTTGATGATTTTTGAATCTTTAACATTTCATCTAACTTTGTTGAACTATTCTCAAATTTTGACAGTGTGGTTGTATCCAAGTTTGTTTTTAGCTTACTCTCCAAATCTTTTATGCTTGTGTGTGTATGAGATGCAATTTTGTTTTCTAGATCTTTTATCTTTATAACTAAGTCATCATTTTCATTTTTCAACTTGATATTTTCCTTTTTCAAACTTTTATTCTCATTTTTTAACTCCTCATTTTTAGTAAGTATTTTCGAGCTAAAATCACATAATTGATTATATTGATGGCCATTATTGTCACTATAGTAGCTAGAATCGGAGTGTACCTCACTTGTCTCAAAGGCCATGAGACATTTTTCTTCTTTTGTTTCTTCTTGGTTTTCATCACCACTATCACTCCATGCACCTCCTAGGAAGGCTTTGTGATTTTCCTTTTTCTTTGAAGCTACCTTTGGACAATCACTTATGAGATGTGAAGAGTCTCCACATCCATAGCATTCTCTAGATGATTTCTTTTCTTTCTTGGCATCCATGGCTTGCTTGTACTTCTTAGGATCAAATGGAGCTTTCACATGCTTGCCTTTTCTTTTGAAGAACTTTTTAAAGTTCCTCACCATCATGGCATACTCTTCATCCTCATCACTATTTGTTTCATCTCCTTCATCACTAGAGGAATCTTTGATATGTTTGGCTTTAAGTGCAATGGACTTGCTCTTCTCTTTCTTTAGCTTGACAATCTCATCATCCTTTTGCATGATCACTTCATACACTTTGAGATTTCCTATTAGCTCATCCATTTGAAGTATGTTCAAATCCTTTGACTCCTCAATAGCCGTCACCTTTGCCCTCCATTTTGGTGAAAGAGCCCTAAGAAACTTTTTTACAATCTTTTTGTTAGAGTAAGTAGTCCCAAGTGACTTGAGACTAGTAACAATAGTATTAAACTTTGCAAAAGCCTCATCAATTTTCATATCATCTAGTATTTGAAATTGTTCATATTGTTGCACAAGTAGTTCAATTTTGTTATCTAGAACTTGGGCATTTCCTTGATGTGTGGTGACAAGAGATTTCCAAATAGCATTTGTACTTTCACACATAAACACTCTTTCAAATTCTTTCCTAGGCAAAGCATTGTAAAGAAAGAGTTTTGCTTCAAAATTTTTAGAAACCATTTTCTTATCCTCTTGACCCCATTTTTCTTTAGGAAGTGGAACAAAGGCATCTTGTTTGGAATCAAAGGTTTTTGGTACATAATCCCCTTCTTCAATAATATCCCAAAGATCAACATCTTTGGCTTTGACATAAGTCATGAATCTTTGTTTCCAATAACAAAACCCTTCTTCTTCAAGAAGTGGAGGTCTAACCATAGAATTCCCCTCTACATAATTTTGTCAACTCAAAAATTTTTGAAAAATATTTTTAGAAGATTTAAACAACTTTTCAAAAAATTATCTAGAGCAACTTGCTCTGATACCAATTGTTAGAACCTAGAGGGGTGGTGAATAGGTTATATGCCCACTTTTTGAAGTTTTTAGTAATATTTGCAAATAATTAAAGAGTTTAGGGAAGGAAGATATCACCAATGAAGTCGTTTGGACACAATGATTTATAGTGGTTCAAGCAAGGGTTAACAACCTTGCTCTACATCCACTCCTTGGCCTCACCCACCAAGAGTTGCTCCACTATCTTCTCTCTTTGAAGGTAGAGATAAACCTTTTACAACTTCTCTCTTTAGCTTACAAGAATTACACTTCACTCTTGCAAACAAGGTTAAGATAAACCTCACTTCACTCTAATTGGAAAGGCTAGAGTTGATCCTCACTTCTCTCTAATTCTATAGGCTAGAGATTATCCTAACACTATTACAAATGTATATGAATGTAATGAAGTATATGAACTTGAAGACTTTCACTCTTGCTTGATTCTTGATCTTGAAAGATTGAATTATCAAGGAATATGAGCTCACAAGATTTTTATGTATTCTGTGTTTTTTTTATTGCAAGAGGTGAGTAAAACACAAGACTTGAGTTGCTTTAAATAAGGAAAAAGTTTGATGCTCAAAAAGTGTCCAGACGATCCACGGTCGATCCACGGTCGACCGTGGCATCGACCGTCGGTCTGCTGGAGATTTTTGAGCCTTGTGCATATAGACGTTGGGCTTTTACCAAAACCACACACAACCCATTTTTACCATAAAAATGCACTGAAAAGAAGCTTAAGAAAAGTTGGGTTAGTGTCATACTTCTTAATTTTGAATTTAATCATAAAAATGGTAGTTTAGAAACCAAATGCACAAAGCATGTTGGAAGTTTACCTCTTTGAGAGATTCCTTTTGCTAAATATGGTTTTGGCTTATTTCAATAGAAGATTATGTTTAGTATTTGCCAAAATAGGAATTCATTTGCTTTGACTACCAAGCTTGTGATTTTATAAAAAATTTCTCAATTTTTATAAAAGTTTTTATAAAAATTATTTTATAAAAACTTAAACTCATTTAATTATTTATTTTGTAAGCTCATAAACTTTGAACGTTTATTTGTAGGAGACTTCAACATCGGCTTCTACTTGAACTCGGATCTTGACGATTGAAGCTTGGCCATTTGATGAAGCTTATTTTGTAGATCATAGATGAGAATATATTTGATTGAATATATATATGTATATGTGCACATATGTTAATGTTAGTACATACAATTATATAAACAAGTTACATATTTTTGTGTCAACAAAAGAGGATATATTTGTAAGCCTATTTTTCCCAACAATCTCCCCCTTTTTGTTGAAGACAAAAATTTATAACTTGTATAAGAATTGTATATATAACTTTAACATGTTAACATGTGCATATATACATATATATTTATATATTCTTCTATCTTCTATATATTCTTCTATCTTCTCCCCCTTTTTTGTCTTAAACAAAAAGGAGACTCCCCCTTGACATAAGCTCCCCCTTCACGTAAGCTCCCCCTTGAACGTGGAGCTCCACTTCTTGAGTTAAATGGAAATACTACCAAAAACTTGTCACGGAGATGTGAGTATGAACAATATTCTAATCATGCAATTATCACAACCCAAATAGCAAATAGCATAATGTAAGATGTCCATAGCAAGATGTAGTAAAGAAATAGCAATCTAGTAGATTAAGTCAACAAGCAATCATCAAATATAGAAAATACCGATTGTTGCAATAGTTAATGTCTGGTTAAGAAAATAAAAATAAAAATAATTGTTTTTACAATCCATTCAACCATAGAGAATCAAGATGGTTCACCCCCGTCTGTCCCGGCATTGCACCTAAGTGCATTCATGATTGACCGCAGCATCCCTTTTACCCCTTTGACTTCCTTCCGTAGAGATCGGGTTTCATTCCGCAACTCGTTGATGTTGCGATTGAGTGCAGCAATTCGTTCGTCGGTAGAGCCTTCAACCATGCCGTGATCCGGAGGAATTGAACCCTCCTCTTCACCCTCCTCCTCTTCACCAAAGGTGAATGCGTCAATTTCGGCTTCCGTATCTCCGGAGGATGATGAATGAGCTCGCTTCTTCCCTTTATGGGAAGACATCTTGCGAAGTGTCGCAAGGTCTATGGGAGCCGAGGAAGCTGGATTAGAAGCTATGCGGGAAATATTGGGTAGGTTAGTGAAGAGAATGGAGAGGAGACGGCCGTATGGAAGGTCCCGACGGCTAGTGACAAGGCCACTCATGCGTTTAGCAAGTATGTGCATGATGTTGACCTCAGATCGCGTTTTGAGAGCATGAAGGAGGACGGCTTGAATGGCGCTAATTTCCGAATGATTCCCGGATTTTGGAAAGATGTTGGAATCAATTATCTTATTCCACACAGCGCATTCGGGAAGAAGATCCCTCCCAAATAGATTGGTCGTTGTGTGTGGAATATTTGGCCTGCAAATCGAGCCAAGGATCTCCGGGATGGAGAACGCGACAGGGAGATTTGTGAGGCTGTGAGATGTGGTGTAGAACTTTAAACCGGATGAGGGGATATGAAGGATCATGCCTAGTTGGACAAGAGTAAATGTGAAATCGGTTCCTTCAATTGCAAAGGTGACAACTTCATCATCTTCATTGTAGTTAAACGATGCATAAAATTCAAATATGCGAGACTTATATAAGACATTGGACAATGTAAGAAACGTGGACCACCCAATTGCGTCAAAGGTCGCTTGGGTGTGGAATTGGTCTAGTTGGTTGACAACAACCAACCGACCTTCATTTATCCCTCGTTTTTTGAGGGCATTGGCTGATTGGCGCGGAGTTGGATTGTCGGGTTTTCTTGAAGATGATGTACGTACACGTGGCATGATGATCTATAGAGACAATGATGATATGATTAAGTACAAATATATAGCATTATGACTAGTGTGTGCCTAATGTGTACGACATGTTCAATTTATCTAGTCATGAGGAAATTTATAACTAGATATATGATATTTCAATGTAGATGAGACATATTTGAAAGTGTGCTTAAAAAAAATATAGCAAACTCTTTGAGAATATGTCCATGCGATGTGGTTGTGTCCTAGATGTGAGAAAATTTTGATGAATCATGTGGTTACTAAGGTTAGTTGATGTAGATTAAGCAAAACTATATTGAGTTTGGACATTAAAAGTCAAAACATAAACATTTAAAAGTTCAAAAAATTTCCAGTGGGCTTACGGTCGATGCACGGTATCGACCGTGGATCGACTGTCGTTGGTCTGGATTTTTGGTGATATGTTGCGGTAGAAGTACGGTCGACCGTGGTTCGACCGGCAGTGGACGGTTTTCAAGTTTTCATTTTTGTCCCTTTTTGACATGATATGCATACACTAATTGAATCTTATAATAATAACTTAGACATCATCTATATTTAAAACTGAACCCATCATTTTCATATACCATTTACTACTCAACAAACCTAACATATTTTCTTTTCCAAAAATCAACATAATCCTAAGATCCACATGATTCTTTGGTGCAAAGAGAGAGCCCTAAGAAAAGGAAGAAGAGATAAACTTATACCTTGAACAAAAGAATTCGTGAAGAAGAGAAAAGCAAGAGAGGATGAGTCATCAACCGTGGATCAACCGTGAATCCAACCGTGCCTTCGATCACGGCTTCAACCGTAGTAAAAATCTTGATTTTTGAGGTAATTTTTAAGCTCTTAGTTGTTAATGGCAGCTAGGGTTTGTGTGGGGAAGATAAAGTGTAAGAGAGAGAGAGAGTAAAATAGGGTTAAAAATCGTCAGGTACCCTACGGTCGATACACGGTCGACCGTGATATCGACCGCGCCCTTTTTAAGTCTGTTTTGGTATTTTTGCAGTACCCCGACGGTCGAGACACGGTCGACCGTGGTATCGACCGCGTGTTTCTCAAACTTTTGGCAGTGCCCCTACGGTCGATACATGGTATCGACCGTGGTTTGACCGTGGAGCCACTGGATAGCATTTTTTTGCTGTTTTTCAGTTTTTAGGTGTTTATCTCTTAAGGTACATGTTCCATCCTCCCCAAACCAAGTCTTATTGTGTCAAATACTTCCTTTTTTAGTGGTTTAGTGAATATGTCAGCAATATTTTCACATGACGTAACTTTTTCTAAGCTTATATTGCCTTTTTGCACATTATCACGTAGAAAGTGATGTCTAATTTCGATGTGTTTAGTTCTTGAATGCAATACAGGATTTTTACTTAAATCAATGGCACTTTTATTATCACACATAATAGGAATTTCGGATAGATGTACCTCATAGTCCAATAAAGATTGTTGCATCCATAAGACCTGAGCGAATGCTCTTCCGGCGGCTACATATTCGGCTTTGGTTGTTGACAAGGCAACGGATGTTTGCTTTTTCGAGAGCCATGAGGTAAGTGCCAATCCAATAAAGGCACATACTCCACTTGTACTTTTTCTATCCAAGTAGCATCCACCGAGATCCGAATCCGCATAGCACATTATATCTAAGCCGCTCCACTTTGGATACCACAATCCCAAGTTGATTGTTCCTTTAATGTATCGGAATATTCGTTTGACGGCCTCATAGTGTGATTTATTTGGATTTTCCTGAAAACGAGCACACACACATACACTATACATAATATCGGGACGACTTGCCGTTAGATAAAGCAAGCTCCCGATCATACCACGATATCTTGTACTATCAAATCTTTCACCCTCTTCATCTTGTGTCAAGTGTGTGTTTGTAGCCATAGGTGTACTCATTGGTTTCACATTTTCAAAATCGAATTTCTTAAGCATGTCTTTAATATACTTCTGTTGATTTATGAATGTACCATCTTCATATTGTTTTATTTGAAGTCCAAGAAAGTAATTCAATTCACCCATCATACTCATTTCAAATTCATTATGCATAAGTTTTGAAAATTCATCACACAAGTCTTGGCATGTCGATCCAAATATGATATCATCCACATAAATTTGTACAAGCAAGATGTCATCTTTTCTTTTCTTTGTGAACAATGTATTATCAACTTTACCCATATTATATTCATTTTTCAACAAGAATGATTTTAATCTATCATACCAAGCTCTAGGAGCTTGTTTAAGGCCATACAATGCTTTTCTAAGTTTATATACATAAGATGGATGAATGGGGTCTTCAAAACCGGGAGGTTGACATACATAAACTTCTTCATTTATAAACCCGTTTAAAAAAGCACTTTTGACATCCATTTGATATAGTTTAAAATTTTGAGCACAAGCATAAGCAAGTAGAATCCTTATGGATTCTAATCTAGCAACCGGAGCAAAGGTTTCATCATAATCTATCCCTTCTTGTTGGTTATATCCTTGGGCTACTAGTCTAGCTTTGTTTCTAGTGATATTTCCATTTTCATCAACTTTGTTTCTAAAAACCCATTTAGTTCCAATTATTGTGTGACCACTAGGTAAAGGTACTAAGTCCCAAACTTGGCTTCTAGTGAATTGATTTAACTCTTCTTGCATTGCCATTACCCAATTTTCATCTTTAATTGCCTCTTTAATATTTTTGGGTTCTATGTGTGACACAAAGGCAAAGAAAGTATTAAGGTTTTGGGCTTGGGATCTAGTGAGTCTTTGATTCAAGTTTCCTATGACTTGAGTTATTGGATGGTTCCTATTTTCTTTAATTTCATTTTCATTACTTGTGATTTTGTTATCTATTATTGGGATTTGAACACTATGATGATTTATGTCTAATTTTGAGAGTTGTTGTTCTATGGCTTCTTCTTCTAATTTGTCATCATCTACTAAGGGTTGAGTCTTAGGAGGAAGTGGAGATTCATCAAATGTGACATTAAGGGATTCCTCCACAACCATAGTGGATTTGTTTAATACTCTATAGGCTTTACTATTCAAGGAGTATCCTAAGAAGACACCCTCATATGCTTTAGGATCAAATTTTGTCAAGTAGTCTTTGGTATTAAGGATATAGCATTTACTACCAAATACCTTAAGATGTCCTAAGGATGGTTTTCTACCTTTGATGATTTCATAGGGTGTTTTATTTAGCATTGGTCTAATCAAGACTCTATTTAGGATGTATGTAGCCGTTGAGACCGCATCGCACCAAAACTTTTGTGGAATGGATTGTTCATTTAGCATTGTCCTACTCATTTCTTGTAAAGTCCTATTTTTCCTTTCAACAACCCCATTTGATTGGGGAGTGCGAGGAGCCGAAAAGTTATGAGACACTCCATGTTTTTCACAAAATGCTCCAAATTGCGCTTCATTGTCAAATTCTCTTCCATGGTCGGTACGAATTGAAATGATCGTACAACTAAATTGGTTTTGAATTTTCTTGCCAAGAGTTTTAAATTTGTCAAAAGCTTCATTTTTGTTTTTCAAAAATAGTGTCCATGTATATCTAGAAAAGTCATCTACAACAACTAGTGTGTAGAAGTTTCCCCCATAACTTTGAATTGATGAAGGGCCAAAAAGATCCATATGCAATAGTTCAAGACATCTTTTTGTAGTTATAGCATTTTTAGATTTATGAGATGAATGTACTTGTTTTCCTATTTTACATGCATCACAAAAATGATTATCGAATTTAATATTTGGTAAGTCTCTAACAAGCTCATTTCTAGTCAACGTTTGTAGTAGTCTCATGTTGGCATGACCTAGTCTTCTATGCCATAATGTTGAATTATCAATTATAGATGCAAGACATACTTGTGTGTTAGGATTATCACCAAGTCTACATGTATATAGTCCATTTCTCCTAACACCTTTTACTAAAACTTTATCATCTTTGCATATTAAGCTTTCATGTTTGGTGAATTTAACATTTATATCTTTATCACATAGTTGACCAATACTTATTAAATTGTAAGCTAAACCACTAACATGCTCAACATTCAAGAATTTGATATTGTCATGAAGAATGTTACCTTTACCAATCACCTTTCCTCTTAGATTTCTTCCAAACACAACATGTCCTCCATCATACTCCTTGTATGAGGTGAAGAGTTCTCTATTACCGGTCATGTGTTTTGAACAACCACTATCAAGAATCCATTCATGAGACATATTCTCACTTTTATTGCAGCCCTACACATATGAAGTTTTCATTCAAGCTTTTGGTACCCAATGTTTCATGGGTCCTGGATGGTTAGCATCAAAAACTCCTATTCTAATCCATCTTTGTGTGATTCTAAAACTTTTATAATACCATGTGTTCTTAGGGTTTATGGATTGAGAGTATTTTGGTTTTTGAGTTACATTTGATTTGGGTTTCTTGAATCCAAGTCCATGCTTTGTTGTTGGAGTATAAAACTTTCTTATTAACTCATTACTTGCAACCTTGGGCATACAAGTGGAAGAGCTAGAGACAATGTTTACATTTTTGTTCTTTTGAAAATTCCAGTGACCCGACGGTCGATGCACGGTATCGACCGTGGGTCGACCGTGGAGGTCCTGGATTTTTTCTTTCCCTTTTTCTTTCACAAATTGGATGGTTTTCAAGTGACTTATTGGCATGTTGTTTGAGTGCCCAGAGAATCCAATGCCACCCTTATCTTTTGATGATTTTTGAATCTTTAACATTTCATCTAACTTTGTTGAACTATTCTCAAATTTTGACAGTGTGGTTGTATCCAAGTTTGTTTTTAGCTTACTCTCCAAATCTTTTATGCTTGTGTGTGTATGAGATGCAATTTTGTTTTCTAGATCTTTTATCTTTATAACTAAGTCATCATTTTCATTTTTCAACTTGATATTTTCCTTTTTCAAACTTTTATTCTCATTTTTTAACTCCTCATTTTTAGTAAGTATTTTCGAGCTAAAATCACATAATTGATCATATTGATGGCCATTATTGTCACTATAGTAGCTAGAATCGGAGTGTACCTCACTTGTCTCAAAGGCCATGAGACATTTTTCTTCTTTTGTTTCTTCTTGGTTTTCATCACCACTATCACTCCATGCACCTCCTAGGAAGGCTTTGTGATTTTCCTTTTTCTTTGAAGCTACCTTTGGACAATCACTTATGAGATGTGAAGAGTCTCCACATCCATAGCATTCTCTAGATGATTTCTTTTCTTTCTTGGCATCCATGGCTTGCTTGTACTTCTTAGGATCAAATGGAGCTTTCACATGCTTGCCTTTTCTTTTGAAGAACTTTTTAAAGTTCCTCACCATCATGGCATACTCTTCATCCTCATCACTATTTGTTTCATCTCCTTCATCACTAGAGGAATCTTTGATATGTTTGGCTTTAAGTGCAATGGACTTGCTCTTCTCTTTCTTTAGCTTGACAATCTCATCATCCTTTTGCATGATCACTTCATACACTTTGAGATTTCCTATTAGCTCATCCATTTGAAGTATGTTCAAATCCTTTGACTCCTCAATAGCCGTCACCTTTGCCCTCCATTTTGGTGAAAGAGCCCTAAGAAACTTTTTTACAATCTTTTTGTTAGAGTAAGTAGTCCCAAGTGACTTGAGACTAGTAACAATAGTATTAAACTTTGCAAAAGCCTCATCAATTTTCATATCATCTAGTATTTGAAATTGTTCATATTGTTGCACAAGTAGTTCAATTTTGTTATCTAGAACTTGGGCATTTCCTTGATGTGTGGTGACAAGAGATTTCCAAATAGCATTTGTACTTTCACACATAAACACTCTTTCAAATTCTTTCCTAGGCAAAGCATTGTAAAGAAAGAGTTTTGCTTCAAAATTTTTAGAAACCATTTTCTTATCCTCTTGACCCCATTTTTCTTTAGGAAGTGGAACAAAGGCATCTTGTTTGGAATCAAAGGTTTTTGGTACATAATCCCCTTCTTCAATAATATCCCAAAGATCAACATCTTTGGCTTTGACATAAGTCATGAATCTTTGTTTCCAATAACAAAACCCTTCTTCTTCAAGAAGTGGAGGTCTAACCATAGAATTCCCCTCTACATAATTTTGTCAACTCAAAAATTTTTGAAAAATATTTTTAGAAGATTTAAACAACTTTTCAAAAAATTATCTAGAGCAACTTGCTCTGATACCAATTGTTAGAACCTAGAGGGGTGGTGAATAGGTTATATGCCCACTTTTTGAAGTTTTTAGTAATATTTGCAAATAATTAAAGAGTTTAGGGAAGGAAGATATCACCAATGAAGTCGTTTGGACACAATGATTTATAGTGGTTCAAGCAAGGGTTAACAACCTTGCTCTACATCCACTCCTTGGCCTCACCCACCAAGAGTTGCTCCACTATCTTCTCTCTTTGAAGGTAGAGATAAACCTTTTACAACTTCTCTCTTTAGCTTACAAGAATTACACTTCACTCTTGCAAACAAGGTTAAGATAAACCTCACTTCACTCTAATTGGAAAGGCTAGAGTTGATCCTCACTTCTCTCTAATTCTATAGGCTAGAGATTATCCTAACACTATTACAAATGTATATGAATGTAATGAAGTATATGAACTTGAAGACTTTCACTCTTGCTTGATTCTTGATCTTGAAAGATTGAATTATCAAGGAATATGAGCTCACAAGATTTTTATGTATTCTGTGTTTTTTTTATTGCAAGAGGTGAGTAAAACACAAGACTTGAGTTGCTTTAAATAAGGAAAAAGTTTGATGCTCAAAAAGTGTCCAGACGATCCACGGTCGACCGTGGCATCGACCGTCGGTCTGCTGGAGATTTTTGAGCCTTGTGCATATAGACGTTGGGCTTTTACCAAAACCACACACAACCCATTTTTACCATAAAAATGCACTGAAAAGAAGCTTAAGAAAAGTTGGGTTAGTGTCATACTTCTTAAGTTTGAATTTAATCATAAAAATGGTAGTTTAGAAACCAAATGCACAAAGCATGTTGGAAGTTTACCTCTTTGAGAGATTCCTTTTGCTAAATATGGTTTTGGCTTATTTCAATAGAAGATTATGTTTAGTATTTGCCAAAATAGGAATTCATTTGCTTTGACTACCAAGCTTGTGATTTTATAAAAAATTTCTCAATTTTTATAAAAGTTTTTATAAAAATTATTTTATAAAAACTTAAACTCATTTAATTATTTATTTTGTAAGCTCATAAACTTTGAACGTTTATTTGTAGGAGACTTCAACATCGGCTTCTACTTGAACTCGGATCTTGACGATTGAAGCTTGGCCATTTGATGAAGCTTATTTTGTAGATCATAGATGAGAATATATTTGATTGAATATATATATGTATATGTGCACATATGTTAATGTTAGTACATACAATTATATAAACAAGTTACATATTTTTGTGTCAACAAAAGAGGATATATTTGTAAGCCTATTTTTCCCAACAATACTATAACAGCTTTCTCTGTACCATCGTAGGTATACTACTCTACATACATAAATCATCATGCTATCAAACACATAATCCGCAAGGCCCATCATGATCTTGTTGAGCTCAAGTATGTACCATGTGTTTATAATAATATGGGCCCTACATTATTATGAACACACTATACCTTACCTGTTCTCAACTTAACCAGTCAGATTCCACTTCATAACATGAACAAGATTTTCCGTTTGTTTAATTAAATAAACAAACACGAACAGAGCTCTCGTTCGTTCATTTATGTTCGTGAACGTTCAGTTATCCGTTCATATATATATATATATATATATATATATATATAGTGTAATAATGTTGGACTTGCATTATAGTGTGTTTATTTCTTTTACTCCTGCTTATTATTTAAATGAACGAACAAAATGTACATGAACTAATCAATATTTTAAATAGTGGAACACAAAAGTTTGTTTGTTTATCGTTTGTTTTTGTTCATTTGTTCGGCTTAATTTAAACGAATGCACATGACCACAAAAATCCGTTCGTTTATCCATTCGTATACCTTTATTTGTTCGTTTAAAGTTAAAAGAAGTTCGTTCGATTAATTTACAAGTCTACACATCATAGAATAACCCGAAAACCGAACAACACCTCTAGCACTAGCTTCAGAATCTAAGCCTTCAATTGCGAGAAACTCATCGGCGGCAATATGTTACTATTGTCGTTGGAACTAAAACAACATTACCCTCCTCACCACTCCCCCTCTTTCCATAATGCTTTTCACGCCAACCCGTCACTCTACACCACTCTAGTGACTGGCCTCTTGCTCAACATCGTTGAGCCTAGGGTTATAAACAAGTCAAACTTGTATTGAACAATTAGAGCTCGGCTCGAGCTCAAACTCGTTACAGTCGAGCTTGAGCTCAAAACGTAATAAGATGAACTAAATCTTTTAAGGGCTTTGTTTTAGCTACTTTTGGAGTTATGTATAATATATAGATGTACATGTAACTATATAAACTTAAATTCACAACACTACCCCTCCCCACCACACTACAAACACCTTAATATCATCAACTAAGCAGTCACTAGTGAAACAAAAGTTTTGTAAAGTCAATTTATTATTTATGGGACCACAGAAATTTAGCTCCTACCACACCACTTATATGAATGCTTAACCGTCCAATTCATCAAGTGAGCCATAGCAATGCAATGAACCATGACTTTTGTTAACCACTTGATTATAAAACCATCTTGTATCTTATTATAAAACCATGGCCAATTCGTTACATAGTTTCTTGTAGATAAAGACAACAATTAAATTACGAACAAAACATTCTGTTATGATTCCCTATAAATATCAACACCTTCCGCTCTTTCCCTCCTCAGAAACGTACCTGAATCTTTTCTTTTGTAAGGTTTTGCAATTTATTAGGGTTTTAAAAATGCTACTCATGAACTCAACTGATCCCACATTCATGGTTTCCACAGCAAACCCCCGCAAATTGCCCTCACGAGATCGCGATTACATCCATCAAAGCTTGAAATCACCGCCATTTTCATTGAATTTCTCTAGGTCACTAAACAATGAGTCTAAAAATATGATTGATTCAATCGCTATTTCTTACTCCAAACCTACAATTTCCCCGAGCAATCATACACATTGTATGGCTTCTTACATAGACATCGAAGAGGATTTACCAGCAGAGGATCGCGATAACAGAGATTCGTTGTTTGGAGTTCAGGTTACGGTGGATTGTACCGGCGGAAACGACGGCGACGGGAGGATTTACGGAGGCGGAGATGATGATGATGATGCAGATTATCACGAGAATGACGGTGCAGATGTGTATTATCAGAGTATGATCGAAGCGAACCCTAAAAACTCATTGATTCTCGGCAATTACGCTAAGTACCTCAAAGAGGTATGTCTATAGATCTACAAATCGATCTTCCTCAATCACATATGTTCATAGATCTCTGTTTTACCAGATCTAATTTCATTACGATCAATGTGAACAGGTGCGAGGTGATTTCACGAAAGCTATGGAATACTGCAGCAGATCGATAGTAATTAATTCAAGCGACGGGATTATACTGTCGATGTATGCTGATTTAATTTGGGCGACAGAAAATGATGCGGTGAGAGCAGAGATTTACTTCAAACAAGCAGTTGAAGCTTCCCCCCATGACTGGTAAGATGATGAGCATGAATGTTGTTCTTGAAGCTTCAGTTTTGTTGATTGAATCATGATTGTTGTAGTGATGAATATTGATTTTGTTTTTGATTTGATGATGAAACAGTCATATTTTGGCTTCTTATGCTGGGTTTCTTTGGGACGCTGAATGAAGACGAAGACAGCGTCAGCGTGTTACTATTCTAACACATTAGGATAATAACATATACCGTAGAGTTTAAACGATAACTGTTTTTCGTACAAGAATTGTGAGAACCAATTTTGACCGTTCATTTTGGATAATGGAATTGATGGATGAAGAGCGTGGGGGATTGAGTGTGGCATGATGCATGTAAGGAATTCATGGGTAGACAATCGAATTGAAGGAGGGGGATTTGGACAGCTAAGATTAAATTCTCGCAGTTATTGTACGAAAAACAGTTCTCGTTTAAACTTTTGCCTAACATATATAATAGGTGTTGTTAACTATATTAAACATTTTCCCCTATTAGCAGAGCTTAATTTACTTTTCTTTCATATGTAATTATGTATATAAGATAGCTACATGTTTAAAAAGGTAAAAATATAGTGTTTTGTTGTAATTATCAGCCATACAATTTTTATAATTTTTTTGATATGTCTACTATCTAGTTTTTCTATAATAAACTAACATGGTACCCGTGTAATTGAACGACAGAAATAATTTTTTTCTCGATAATATGTCCGTTCTTAAAAAATAAAGAGTATTAAGTTTTTTTTCTAAATTATTGTTGGGCAATAAAATTTCACATATGTTGGTAAAGTTGTAGCAATTGTGTTTGTATGAGGGATTATGGTGGTGTTGAGACTGTATTTGTCAACTTTTTATAAAATATCGAGGCTATATAAGTCGTGTAGAGAGTGTATCAAATACACGTTGAATCAACCTCTTGTTTAGGGGTCGGCGGAAATCACCACACAAAACGTATAACAAAAACTCACACCGATATGAGATAGTAACGTAATGTTTGTAGGGTCTGATCGACTACACGCTACAACTCAAAACGAGAGAGAGGTTATGTTTCTATGGAGGTGATGGCACTGTGGAAAGCGGATTAGGGCTTCTAGCGGCGCCGGATTAGGGTTTCTAGTGGAAGGCGGCTTAGGCTGCGTTCAATTTCAAAAAAATCCTTCATTTTTTCAGAAAAATTTTCTAAAAAATTGAAAATCAGAAAACATGTTCACTTGCATATTTTTTAAGAAAACTCCCTCACTTTTTCACATTTTATTTTTCCAAACTTTCATATTTTTTTAAACAACTTTTCAAAGAAAACACTTGAACCAAACATGTTTTTCATTTTTTTAAAAGGAAAACTCCAACCCTTTATCTAAACACGTTTTCTATTTTTTTTTCAGAAAATGAAAACTCCACAATTTTTCACAGAAAAACAGAAAACAAAAAAACAGAAAATTTTTCTCCTGCTAAACGCAACCTTAGGACTTCTTGCGGTATGGAAGGGGGATCTGTGTAGGAGGATTGCGGTTATAGTTGCGGTGCTTGAGATTTGTGTAGAGAATTACGGTGCGTGAGGACGGAATATCCCATTCGTTGTGTGTGGCTGCTTGTTATTTTCTAGAGAGAGGAGAGACCCCATCGGTTGTTGTAGCCGCTTGTTTATGTGAGTGAGAGAGGAGGGAGAGAGAGCGTGAGGTATAATATGGAGAGGGTCACAATGGGATGTTAAAAGGGGAGAGTGTTTGTTTGACATTTTTACCCTTTCTAGTTTGAAAATAAAAGCATTATGTTTTCTTATAATTACAAAATTGCCACAAGTACCTAGTCTCTTGATTCAATCATCTAATAGGTGTAGATGCTTATATATATACTAGCATCATACTGCGCAATGTTGTGGCGGTAAATAGATTTTAGTTTACAATATGTCGCTTTAAAAAATGTAATGATATGTTATTCGCGCGATTCAATGTCACGAAAAAGTTTTCTACAACAACATATCCGGTTTTTTTCAAATTTTCTTTTATTTACATTTAACTATTTTATTAATTTTAGAAATAATTCTAAAAGACAATAAAATAAGAAAAAAGATTTATATTGATGAAATAAAGAGAAGAGTTAATAAGATTTTAAAAATTATGTTGATGTGAGTGGATAATTGTGTTAGTATGAGAGAATATATTTTGAATAAAAAGTTAAAGTAAATTAGAAGAGAATAAAATAGTTAAAGATTGAGTGGATGAGATTAATTTAGATTAAATGAAGGGTCAAGATTATATATTGATTGAATTTTAAGAAGTCTTAAAATTTAAGAGGAGAGAGAATGTTAAATACTTTATATAATAGTATATATATAGAGAGAGAGAGGGGACAGTTCAAACAAAAACTATATTTCGTATGAAAATTTTGAGAACAAATGTGGACCAATCAGTTTATTTTTTTGTCTAGTCGTCTTCAATCTTTTTCTAAAAATAAATAAGGCATTTCAATCAAATTCGCCTTTCTCTCACAAGTCCCCAACATTTCAAATCTAGTCGAAAGAAGTCACCGCTCAAATCCTTTCCTCACTTTAAATATCCTAATTTAAATATAACTAGCGACCATTACCGCCATCAACACCGGCATCCATCACCGCCATCCACATGCGACCACCGGTACATCTCGTAGTTGATTATCTTTGTCTGCCGCTTTCCTCCACCTACAACCACCTATAAACACGTAGCCATTAACACCAACATTGTGGAGCCTAGCATTGCAAACTAGACGAGCTTGTATTGAGCTATTAAAGCTCGGCTCGAGCTTGAACTCGTTCGAATCCAGCTTGAGCTCAAAACATATAATAAGACAAACTCAAGCTTATAAGGACTTTGGTTGAGGTTTTTCCGAACTTTAGAGTTATGTATAATATAAAAATATTCGTAACCCGTATTTTTAGTTGACCCGGTCTCCTCACCGGTTCGCGAGTCAACCGGTTCGCCTGACGAGTCAACCCGGTCAACCTGTATGATTCTTTCTTTTCTTAAATAATTCCTTATTTTTCTTTCCTTGCCGGAAGCATTCCTTCAGAAACATAACCTAATGTAGTTTTTTCATCCAAATCACACAAACGTAAATGCCTTAACAATGGAGTCTTTACTTTCAACGTAATTAAAACATTATTCCAAAAATGTTTATTCATGCAATTTGTTTATATTGCATTTCCCACTTTTAACATCTTCTTGGATAAGGCTGTCAATTTGGGTCGGGTTCGTGTCGTTCGGGTTCGGGTCAGTTTCGTGTCGACCCAATTTCGACCCATTTATTTTCGTGTCAAATTCGGGTCGGGTCAGTTTTTTTCGTGTCGGGTTCGTGTCGACCCATTTAGGCCAAATGTCATCAACAAGAATTTTTTCGGTTTTCGAATACGGATTTGGGTACGATTTCCGAATCCGGTTTTCGGGTACGATTTTCGAATACGGATTTCGGGTACGATTTTCGAATACGGTTTTCGGGTACGATTTTTTAATACGGGTTTCCCTTTCAACTACGATTTTCTTTATCAATATTTCAAATTCCATGTTTGTTTTCCAACGTTCGGCACAAATTTCGAAAATAATTTTTATTTATATTCTAACTTTAATAATCAATGTTTGTTTCGTTGTATTAGAACTTTAAATTTGGTATTTATTTTAGTTTGATTGAAAATTTGATTTTACTTTTTTATTTGCTTATACAAATGAATATAATAAAAACTATGGTGTATTACTATTCTATACAAATAAATAATGTCATTGAACAACTGAATAATATAAGATTATTCATCATTAAAATAGAATTATGAATCGATCCAAAATACTAAAGTATCACCTATCAAATAATCAAATGTAAAATTATCAAAATCATATAGTAAAAATAACAAATACTAAAATAATGTACTATTGTTTTAACTGTAAATCTTTTATTGTTTATTTTGAGTTTTTAACGTTTAAGGGTTTTGTACTTTTTTTTGGCGGATTTTATTGTCCTAAAATGTCACTCTCTTATTTGAATTCATAATCTTCTTTTCAAAATTTAAATTTCAAGTATTAAAGAAAATTTTAAAATGTTATAGTTTTACTTATAAACGGGTCATTTTCGGGTTGGCGGGTTGACCCTAACCCGACCCATTTATTTTCGTGTCAACACGCTTTTGACCCGTTTCGGGTTCGTGTCACTTTTTTCGTGTCGGGTTTCAGGTCGACCCAGAAATTGTCAGGCTTATTCTTGGATATGACCATAACTTGCAAATTAGCTTTATGTCATACAAATATTTCAATGCAATAAATGTAGTACCAAAACGAGTAGCACCTAAATGGATGATTTTTGTCCAACTAGGTCTTTTTCTTAACTAATTCAGGGGACACTTGTGATTATTAACAAAAACATAAATCCTAGGTGCAAGAGTGACCAAATTGTTCACATTTTTAATTATGAAACATCCTTTAATATAAGATTAAGACAATGTGCTACACATGGAGACCAAGTAATAGCCTCAAATATTTCAAATAACATATTATCAACAAGTTTGTAATTAGCACATTCTTTGCTCCAACCATTTCAACAATCTCAATAAACAAATTACAGAAATTTGTAGCATTGCTCTTTATAGCCGCTACATCAATAGATTTAAGAAATGATATCCCTCTAGAACAATAGACAAAGAAATTTAAGAGATGTCATTGCCTAATATCCCTCCAACCATCACTCATAACCATGCAACCACATTCAGTCCATTGACATGAACATCTTATGGTATGTTAGTGCAATTTCATATGTATGATAAGAACAATTAGAGTTTAGATTTGAACTTTGAACCACGTTTTTGTGTACATGTTCTGATTTTGTTTGGATTGAGCGTGTATCTTCATCTCATTTGATTTTTTCATTTGAAAGCTTTGACTTCATCTCATTTGATTTTTTCATTTGAAAACTTTGACTGTTCTTCATTTTGAATTTTGGCATATTGATCTTTTGAAGATAATACACATATGGCAGTTATTTAGTGAGGTGGAATAATTAAAAATTGAAAGAAATAACTTGCTACCTGAAGATTAGGTTACCCAATACCTTAGATAGTAACTTTCAAAAGCTTGATACATTAAATGGTAAGTTTGAAAGTTCGGTACATACAATAGCAAAAGGTGACAACTTTGATACATTTTCACGAACTAAACCCTTAAAAATATGTAGTCTTAAAAAGTTGAGTAAATAGTATGTTAAAATGCATTAAACTACAGCTAAGATATGTTAGATTTTAATTTAATTTCTATCTATATAATTATTGTCAAAAGTTTAATTATCAATATGATATATAATGATCTAATTAATTTTATATTTCTATTTAGTATTTTATGAGAGGTAAATTGTAATACCCGAATTCTTGCATATAAATAAATAGAATATTTTTATGGATATTATGGTGACTTTCATATATATATATATATATATATATATATATATATATATATATATATATATATAGTGGTTGGAATTATTAATTCAATGGGCTCTTATATATATATATATATATATATATGAATCCATAAGGGGTTTACTAGTTGTGTAGTGGACTTGTGTATCAATCCAATAAGAATTTTAATTGGAATTGGGCTTAGGCCCACAAGAGAGTCTCTCATGTGTATAAATAGAGAACTAGGGCAAAGCCTCCCATATTTACAATCAAAATTACTGTTCCATTGAGGAGAGAGAGAGAGAGAGAGAGAGAGAGAGAGAGTGTGCTTAAACCCTATGAGCAAGAAGAGGAAGGAGCCATCAAGAAGTGTTGGAAACTCAAGGAATTGGCAAAGAAATCATCAGGTAATGATTCATATCTCATTGTGGTAGTATAGCTACAAATTTTATCTTGTTTGAATGATGTTAGCATGAGTTTTAAGCTGGGTTTTTGAAGTTATGGGTTTATGAAGAACTAGAGAGAGAATTTATGATATGATCTTTGTTACTTGACGAAGTGTAGTTAAATCTTGAAATAAGTGTTTAAATGAATGGAGAAATGTCTTGAAACAAAAATAAAGTGATTTGGTTAAGTTTTGAAGGAGTTGGATTTTGGCCATGGGGTCTGGGTTTTGGAATATTATGAACTGATGAAGAAGATAATGTCCATGCGACTTTTGAATGCTCCATGCGACCTATGTGTTAGTTTCATGCGACTTTCTTTATGCTCATGCGACATTGCATGTGACTTATGATATTTCATGCGACTTTTGTGATTGCCATGCGACTTATAGTGCTTCATCCGACTTTTGTGATTGCCATGCGACTTATAGTGTTTCATGCGACTTTTATGATTTCCATGCGACTTATAGTGTTTCATGCGACTTTTGTGATTGCCATGTGATTTACATTTTGTCATGCGACTTTCAATTGGCTCATGCGACTGTCGGACAGCTTGTCCATGCGACTTTCATGACTTTCATGCGACTTATAATTTGATTCATGCGACCTTCGGATAGTAAGTCCATGCGACTTATAGTGTTGGTTCCATGCGACTTTTATTATTCATGCGACTCTAGGCCCCAATCCGACAGTTGGGCCCGGATTCTTGAAATCCGACAGTTGGGCCCGGATTCTTGAAATCCGATAGTTGACGCCGGACTTTGAAATCCGACACTTTAACGTGACGCGACGCGTCCCCGGTTTTGTGGACTTTGATGATTGCATTCTGTGTTTGTAACGCCCATGATTTTTTTTCAAAATTTCTTAAAATTTCACCATTTATAAAAACCTTTAATTAATAGCAAAAACATGCAGCGGAAGTCTTAAAAGTCATAAATGGAAATAGTTGTTTTCGCCATAGAGGCGATTACAGAATCCTTCGTAATATAAACCACGGGGTTACGACCGCAGTCATTCAAAAAGTCAGTACAAGTTCAATGTTATGAATTTATTACATAACCAAATTGTTCGTTGATACCAAAATATAAACCAGAACTAATACTACCCTCCTCGCAGAACCACAACCTCCATGCCACCTTCGCGAGCACAAGACACATTTCGAAAGAAACAAGTGACAGCTTACACTAAGTGAGTCAATAGGAGTTATAATCAAAAACCATAAAACATGTTTGTAAGTAGAATATGACATGTAAATAAATACCATATCCCACCCTTAACGTATTTGACCCGTACCGAGAACCCGCAGATCACATAGCACCAAATGGGTCAAATATTCGCAAGTCATTTCATGAAGTCAATCGCACAAAATTGTAATCATACCGCATAATATTTCTTAGATCATATCGCATCATAATCGCATATATCATATCGCATAGATCATATCAATAGGATGATTCTATTGTGGAGCCTAAACCCACACTAGAAAACCCAAGGTTCACTACTTGCGTGCCCGGCCAACCTATGTTTTCAAGCGGGGCGCGACTCACACCCGAGAACATAAATCCCGAGACTCCGCTTTCGCTACTCCGATGGTGCGAGTACAAGTACTGCGTTGTCGTTCTAGTACGAGTCCAAACGAAGCCGATCGTATTTCAGCTTCTCCTCACACTCACGTGATGTATGATCTAGCCTCCTTGGCCTACATCACTCCAGTACTTAAACACCGAAGTGTCCGCATACCATGTGTCAAAATAGTCGTCTAGAAAGACCAAATGACTCTTGTTGGCTAGCACTTTAATCCTAGAAGGTCAATCATGCCAACTAGGCCCGCAAATCCGCAATATGGGTAATATCGTATTTTACCCCCGCCACAAAATACATGCATGCAATAACTCGTAAGCATTCATATATAAATCGTAGTAAAAATCGTGAATAATCGTAACATGCGTATTTCGTGTTTGATCATGCATGCAACGAGTATTTGACTTAGAACACATAACATGTATCATTGATCAATATATAGATATATGTATAATCATCTTTATTTCGAAAATAAGGTTTTGTCTATGTACTCGGTTTTGTAAAAGTCTACTGAACTCACCTTAGTCCAGAAAATAAACACACGATCTAGATTCGACGAACTACACTCTCGGATCGTCAAGAAATCGACCTCAACCGTCTCGAATAACCTAGATATGTAAAATAATACTTTTGATCAAAGATATACGCGTCGCGAACTTAGAAAGTCCATCAAAACATGCTAGAACAACATGCATGTAGAATATCAAGCCACATGACCGAAACATTAGTATAAGTCTAGAAGAATATACCTCTCGGGGTCACCAAAGCGAAACCACAGTCAAATCTACTCCCGAAACGCTATCTCCGTTCACCCCGCACCTCGAATACGAGTTCTAACAAAACCCGAAACCATTAAAAGTTCACTAAACTTTATTTCTCTTGAAATTTGGGCAGAGTAACGAAATGGTAGAAGTGTGTGTGTGAAATTCGGATGAAGAGGTGCTTGTATTTATAGACCATTTTCTAGCCGACGCGTCGCGTCGCGACCCCCGGACGCGTTGCGTTGCGACGTTCTGACACACGCAACCGTACCTGACACACGCTACCGCCTGTCACACGCAACCGACACGTGTCCGCCCAGACGCGTCGCGCCGCAACCTCTAACGCGTCGCGTCGCGACCTCGTTTTTTCCAGAATTTTTATTTTTTCTTTTAATTTAATTTCCCTTCTTTTCTTTTACTTTTCTTTTAAATAATAATATTCCTTTATTATTATTATCAAGTTGAACTTCGAAAATAATATTCATTTCTCGATAAATATTATTAAAATATTCGGGTCGTTACAGTGTTACTACGTGTTTATATGAACTGGTGTTGCCCATCAGACTTGTAGAAGTTGTGTTACTAAATCTGGGGTATTGCCCGATATTGATTTGTCAGATTTGAATAATGTGACAGGTTAACGTTTAAAGTAACCAAGTAAAGTTTCTGTAAGAACCAAGTGACAAGGACAGCTGCCAGGTGAGTATTCTTACTTGCACACCAAACCAGTGGAGAACGTGAATGTGTGATGACCATCTGCTTCGGCAGCGGGCAGTTATGACCGTCTGCTTCGGCAGCGGGTAGTATGACCGTCTGCTTCGGTAGCGGGTAGTTATGACCGTCTGCTTCGGCAGCGGGTAGTATGACCGTCTGCTTGGGCAGCGGGTAGTATGACCGTCTGCTTCGGCAGCGGGCAGTTATGACCGTCTGCTTCGGCAACGGGTAGTATGACCGCCTGCTTCGGCAGCGAGTAGTTATAACCGTCCGCTGCAGCGGCGGGTAGCATGACCGTATGCTTCGGCATCGGGTAGATATGACCAACCACCTTGGTGGCGGGTAGAAAGTGCATGATTGTGATTGTTGTGAATTGTCGTAGGTTGTAGTAACTTACTCACTAAGCTTCACGCTTACCGTTGTTAATTTCCTATCTTTCAGGTCGGGACCATGGTAGAGCTCCAGGGCAGTGACGACAGCTTGCAGTCAAAAGAATTCCAACTTGTTTTAAAACTTATTCCTGTGAACTGATGTAGATTTCAATTTGGGATTTTGTAATTAACTCGTAATGCATTTTGATACTTCCGCATTTACTCTGATATGAAATGACGTTATATTTATGTGTGTTTTGCAAAAAAAAAAAGAAAAATTTGGGACGTTACAACTTGGTATCAGAGCCTAGGTTTAAGGGATTCGGATGCGCTTCTGCGTGTTTGAACTTAAAATCTTGGTTCTAAAGAAATTTTTAACAAATATTTTATTAACTTTTAAACGACAAATTTCGCGAAGAGCTGCCGACTGGAGCCTGGTCCCGATAAGCGCGAGGTGGAGTATGGTATGACACGATGATATTGATAAGAGTAACTGATGACTATCTCCGTGTTTAGGCAAATCATGGATACTATATACTGTGTACAATGATAACCGTACAAGTTTAGAGTGGATGACTTGACCTTATTTCATGTTCTCGTTTGATGTTGGGGTAGGGAAGAATCAAACACTCGACTGCTTATACGATTTAGCATTTTACACGGATGTATACATGATTTACTTAAACTAGGATATAGTGAATCGAATGCGAATATATTATGCTTATGTGATACCCTGGCAGTAGAAGAACTTACGGATGCACATACGTGAAGGAATACATTCTCAGCTAGTATACCTTGTTAGCAACAGATAGGCTAGACTTATACATGTGACTATACGTGGCAAGTGATACATGGCCTAAGCATGTGAATCAGGATTTCGAGGGGTAACGACAAGACCTGATATGGGTAATGTGCTGGGAATAAAAAGTATGGTTTGCGTCAAATGTTCTGAGGGGCAAGGCAAAGACCTGGTGGAACCTGCTAAGACAGTTGAAGGGGGAGGCGATTTCCACCATGACTTGGGAAGAGTTTACGGGGCTGTTCACTGAGCAGTTTGCGCCAAGGGTAAAACGGGAAAGGTTGCTGAATGAGTTCCTAAAGCTAGAACAAACCACTAAATCGGTGAACGAGATCACCGCAATCTTTAAGGAGAAAGTCCTGTTTTGCCCCGCCTATTTGACAGATGAGAGTTTGCAAATGAACCGTTATGCACAGATGCTGAAGGAAGAGATCCGAGAGTCTGTTACAACTGGTAGGTGCTCGACGCTAGAGGAGATTATTGAGGTTGCGAGGAAAAGGGAAATGGACTTGGAGTTGAGGGCTAAGAAGCGGATGGCCGATCGGGCTGCCTTGGGGCATGTGCAGGGAAAACAGTTTGCCAAGAAACCAAACACCGGTGGTACCGGGTCTGTAGGAAGGAATATGGGAAGAAGATGCCACAAGTGTGGAAGGGGACATGCCGGGCCATGTCGAATGGGTATAGGTATCTGCTTTCGTTGTGGAAAGAGTGGGCATCAAGGGAGAGACTGTAAAGCTTTCGTCAACGTGTGCTTTGGGTGCAATCAACCAGGGCACCGAATTGCAGAGTGTCCCCGAGCAGCAGGAGCGGAAAGACCAGCCGGACAACAGCCACTCCGGATTAATGATGGGAGGGAAGGCAAGAAAGCTGATGTGCCGAGAACAAGGGAACGTGCCTTCCAAATGACGGTTGAGGAGGCGGTCAAAGAACCCGACGTCATAGCAGGTACCTTTATTGTCAACTCTTCACCTGCACTAGTGTTATTTGATTCCGGGGCCAGAAGGTCCTTTGTATCTTCCTCTTTCTGTAAAAGTTTTGTAACTAAGCCGGTGATGTTAGAAACACCATTAGAGGTAGAGATAGCCGACAATAAGACCTTGAATGTGTTTACCATGTATAAGAGCAATGTATTAGTTATAGATGATGTAAAATTTCCTATAGACCTCATCCTAACGCCGATGCGAGAATTTCAAGTGATCGTGGGAATGGACTGGCTGGGCCGGCACCAGGCCATCATATTTGCACTATGGTAAAGGCAACCAAATATCTGCACAAGGGTTGTGAAGCCTTTCTCGCCCATGTGGTGAATAGTAAGATGGAAAAGGGGAAGCTGACAGTGGCAGACGTGCCGATAGTACGAGAGTACCAAGAGGTTTTTCCTGAAGATTTACCAGGAATCCCACCCGACCGACAAGTGGAATTTTGAATAGACCTGACGCCCGGAGTAGCACCAATTGCTAAAGCACCGTATCGCCTAGCGCCATGAGAAATGCAAGAGCTTATGTCTCAATTACAAGAACTGCTGGATAAGGGGTTCATCCGGCCGAGTAGTTCACCGTGGGGAGCGCCAGTATTGTTCGTAAAGAAGAAGGATGGAACCTTCCGGATGTGCATCGACTACCGGGAATTGGACAAGGTAACCATAAAGAATCGGTACCCATTGCCTAGAATCGACGACTTGTTCGACCAACTACAAGGGGCGGCTTGGTTCTCTAAAATCGACCTGCGGCCGGGTTATCACCAACTGAAAGTTCGGGAAGAAGATGTAGCAAAGACAGCGTTCCGCACCCGTTACGGGCACTTCGAATTCGTAGTCATGCCTTTTGGTCTCACAAATGCTCCCGCAGCCTTCATGGATTTAATGAATAGGGTTTGCCGACCGATGCTGGACAAGTCCGTAATAGTTTTCATTGATGACATTCTGATCTACTCCAAGACCCGAGGGGAACACGAGGATCATCTAAGAGAGGTATTGAGGACGCTAAAGAGCGAGAGGCTATACGCCAAGTTTTCAAAGTGTGAGTTCTGGTTACGAGAAGTGCAGTTCCTCGGACACTTGGTAAACAAGGACGGTACTAAGGTTGACCCAGCAAAGGTCGAAGCAGTGATGAAGTGGGAAGTAGCCAAGAGCCCGACGGAAATTAGGAGCTTCTTAGGGTTGGCCGGCTACTATAGAAGGTTCATTCAAAACTTCTCCAAGATTGTAGTGCCGTTGACTAAATTGACAAAGAAGAGCGTACAATTCATCTGGGGAAGGAAGCAACAGCAAGCCTTTGACACTCTGAGGGAGAAACTGTGTGAAGCGCCAATTTTGACGTTACCGGATGGAATGGAGGATTTTGTAGTCTACTGTGATGCCTCGCACGTAGGCCTAGGGTGTGTCTTGATGCAGCGAGGGAAGGTTATAGCATACGCATCCCGACAACTAAAGGCATATGAGAGTAACTACCCAACCCACGATTTGGAGTTGGCGGCAGTGGTGCTTGCGTTGAAAATTTGGAGGCACTATTTGAATGGGGTCAAGTGCAGGATCTACACCAACCATAGGAGCCTGAAATACTTCGCCGACCAGAAGAATTTGAACATGAGGCAGCGGAGGTGGTTGGATTTGGTCAAGGATTACGAGTGCGAGATTCTTTACCACCCAGGTAAAGCGAATGTGTTGGCAGACGCCTTGAGCCGTAAGACCGGTTATGAGAGGCTACCGGTGGCTTGCATGAGAATGACTGTTTCAACAACGTTATTTGAGTCGATTAGGGGCGCACAAGAGGAAGCGATGAGGGAAGAAAACCAGAAGGCGGAACGGATAAAGGGACAGGTAGTGCACATGACGACACATAATAGAGGGTTGATGGTTCGATACAACCGCGTTTGGGTGCCGAAAGCGTTAGGGATTCGCGATACGTTACTCGAAGTAGCTCATAAGTCCAAATTCTCAATTCATCCAGGGGCAACCAAGATGTATAGGGACTTGAAGACGGATTATTGGTGGCCGAGTATGAAGAGAGACGTAGTGAGGCACGTAGAAAAGTGTTTAACCTGTTTACGAGTGAAAGCCGAGCATCAGAGGCCTCATGGGAAATTGCAACCGTTGGAAATAATAGTATGGAAATGGGAGCACATAACCATGGATCTGATCACCAAACTCCCGAAGACGCCAAGGAACTTTGATGAAATCTGGGTCGTCGTGGACCGACTCACAAAGAGTGCTCACTTCATACCTATAAAGGAAGCGTTTTCCGCAGAAAAGATGGCAGAAGTGTACGTAAAGGAGGTGGTGTCGCGGCATGGAGTGCCAGTTTCTATTGTTTCCGACTGGGACGTACGTTTTACTTCCAGATTTTGGGAGAAGTTTCATCAAGATTTGGGTACCCGGGTCAACTTCGGTACGGCTTACCACCCTCAGACCAACGGATAGATTGAAAGAAGGATACAGACACTGGAGGATATGCTACGAGCATGTGTCATAGACTTCGGTGGAAGCTGGGATTCCTACTTACCGCTAGCAGAATTCTCCTACAATAACAGCTATCATGCGAGTATTGGAATGCCGCCTTACGAAATGTTGTACGGAAGGAAGTGCAGAACCCCCATTTGCTAGGGAGAGGTTGGGCAGAGGGAGCTCAGTAGCACGGAGATAGTAAGTTCGTGAAAGGTTAAAAGCGGCCTAGAGTTGTCAGAAGAGTTACGCGGACAGACGAAGATCCCCTTTAGAATTTCAGGTTGGGGATTTTGTACTTCTCAAGGTGTCCCCGTGGAAGGGCGTGATACGATTTAGGAAACGGGGAAAGTTGAATCCGAGGTTTATCGGTCCGTTCAAAGTGATTGCTAGAATCGGCAAAGTAGCCTATCGATTGGAACTACCCGAGGAATTATCAGGGATACACAACACTTTCCATGTGTCCCATTTAAGAAAATGCTTAGCCGACGAGACGGCTTTTGTGCCCTCAGAATATATCACTGTGGATGAGAAGTTGAACTATGTTGAAAGACTGGTTGCAATCATCGATAGAAAGACCATGTAGTTACACAACAAGCAAGTAGGGATGGTTAAGATACAGTGGGAGCACCGTAAGGGATCGGAATGGACATGGGAGTCCGAAGACGAGATGAAAACAAACTATCCAGCGTTGTTCGATTAAAGATTTCGAGGACGAAATCGTGTTTAAGTGGGGAGAGTTGTAATACCCGAATTCTTGCATATAAATAAAAAGAATATTTTTATGGATATTATGGTGACTTTCATATATATATATATATATATATATATATATATATATATATATGTAAATATATATATATATATATATGTAAATATATATATATAGTGGTTGGAAATTATTAATTCAATGGGCTCTTATATATATATGAATCCATAAGGGGTTTACTAGTTGTGTAGTGGACTTGTGTATCAATCCAATAAGAATTTTAATTGGAATTGGGCTTAGGCCCACAAGGGAGTCTCTCATGTGTATAAATAGAGAACTAGGGCACAGCCTCCCATATTCGCAATCAAAATTACTATTAGAGAGAGAGAGAGAAAGAGTGTGCTTAAACCCTACGAGCAAGAAGAGGAAGGATCCATCAAGAAGTGTTGGAAACTCAAGGAATTGGCAAAGAAATCATCAGGTAATGATTCCTATCTCATTGTGGTAGTATAGATACAAATTTTATTTTGTTTGAATGATGTTAGCATGAGTTTTAAGCTGGGTTTTTGAAGTTATGGGTTTATGAAGAACTAGAGAGAGAATTTATGATATGATCTTTGTTACTTGATGAAGTGTAGTTAAATCTTGAAATAAGTGTTTAAATGAATGGAGAAATGTCTTGAAACAAAAATAAATTGATTTGGTTAAGTTTTGAAGGAGTTGGATTTTGGCCATGGGGTCTGGGTTTTGGAATATGATGAACTGATGAAGAAGATAATGTCCATGCGACTTTTGAATGCTCCATGCGACCTATGTGTTAGTTTCATGCGACTTTTTTTGTGCTCATGCGACTTATGATATTTCATGCGACTTTTGTGATTGCCATGCGACTTATAGTGTTTCATGCGACTTTTGTGATTGCCATGCGACTTATAGTGTTTCATGCGACTTTTGTGATTGCCATGCGACTTATAGTGTTTCATGCGACTTTTGTGATTGCCATGCGACTTTTGTGATTGCCTTGCGACTTACATTTTGTTTCATGCGACTTTCATTTGGCTCATGCGACTGTCGAACAACTTGTCCATGCGACTTTCATGACTTTCATGCGACTTATAATTTGATTCATGCGACCTTCGGATAGTAAGTCCATGCGACTTATAGTGTTGGTTCCATGCGAATTTTATCATTCATGCGACTCTAGGCCCCAATCCGACAGTTGGGCCCGAATTCTTGAAATCCGATAGTTGACGCCGGACTTTAAAATCCGACACTTTAACTCGACGCGATGCGTCGGCTTGGGGGACGCGACGCGTCCCCGGTTTTGTGGACTTTGATGATTGCATTCTGTGTTACTACGTGTTTATGTGAATTGGTGTTTCCCATCAGACTTGTAGAAGTTGTGTTAGTAAATCTGGGGTATTGCCCGATATTGATTTGTCAGATTTGAATAAGGTGACAGTTAACGTTTAAAGTAACCAAGTAAAGTTTCTGTAAGAACCAAATGACAAGGACAACTGCCAGGTGAGTATTCTTACTTGCACACCAAACCAGTGGAGAACGTGAATGTGTGATGACCGTCTGCTTCGGCAGCGGGTAGTTATGACCGTCTGCTTCGGCAGCGGGTAGTATGACCGTCTGCTTCGGCAGCGGGTAGTTATGACCGTCTGCTTCGGCAGCGGGTAGTATGACCATCTGCTTCGGCAGCGGGTAGTTATGACCGTCTGCTTCGGCAACGGGTAGTATGACCGCCTGCTTCGGCAGCGAGTAGTTATAACCGTCCGCTTCGGCAGCGAGTAGTTATGACCGTCCGCTACAGCGGCAGGTAGCATGACCGTATGCTTCGGCATCGGGTAGATATGACCAACCACCTTGGTGGCGGGTAGAAAGTGCATGATTGTGATTGTTGTGAATTTTCGTAGGTTGCATTAACTTACTCATTAAGCTTCGCGCTTACCGTTGTTAATTTCCTATCTTTCAGGTCAGGACCATGGTAGAGCTCCAGGGCAGTGACGACAGCTTGCAGTCAAAAGAATTCCAACTTGTTTTAAAACTTATTCTTGTGAACTGATGTAGATTTCAATTTGGGATTTTGTAATTAACTCGTAATGCCTTTTGATACTTCCGCATTTACTCTGATATGAAATGACGTTATATTTATGCGTGTTTTGCAAAAAAAATAAAATTGGGACGTTAAATAAATTAGTAATTTTAAATTATTTAAAACTAAGAGATCAAAACAACAAAATAAAGTAGCACATCATAATTTTATTTTATTTATAAGTTATTTAAAAAAATCTAAAAAATGTTAACTAAGAGTAGGTTATTTACATTATGATCACTTTAGTTATATATATTTTCTAATAATTAATCTATAATATTCAAAATGAATTATTTAGCTATAAAATATTTTTATAATTAGATTAATTTGCATTGATTTAATTTTTTTTAAAAGTTATTATGAAATTTTGTGATATTTAAGATACATAATATCTAGGGTAAATTGCACGAAAATACAACAAACTATGCCAATTTTACCATTGTATGTAACCAAGTTTATTTTGTACCTAAAAATACATACAACTTACAAATATTGTTTATTGTATGTAAGTTACCTATGACAAAAGGTAACTTACCTGTAATCTAGTAAAAAATAAAAGAACTTTGGTGCCTAAAAATACAAAAAAACTTTTAAATTTTATTCATTGTATATAATTGGCAACCGGTAACCTAATCAGGTCACCTATTGCATACAATGAATCAAAATTGTAAGTTGTTTGTATTTTTAGGTAGAAAATAAAGTTGGTTGCATATAATGACAAAATTGACATAATTTATTGTATTTTCGTGTATTTTGCCCTAATATCTAATACTTACTAATCTATGTAATAGTTTTTGCTTGATATTGTTTATTTAAACATTAGGGTGTGCATTTTACGAGGTTTACCGTGAATTTATTGTCATGAATTGTTTTTGCCTTTTTCTTATAGAATTTATGAATATTAATAAATTTTACGATAATTGTCACTTACGAAAACTAAAACATCTCATCCATAAAAATTTGTATATTTTAAAAATAGTATAAAATCTTGAAACATCCATCAAGTTTGAAAGTGAGAGTGAGTATGTAATATCTTTATTTTTACTTTATATGAGAATAATATGTTAGTCTATTAGAAAACTCGCAAAAAATAAATACTAAATATTATAAAAAAAATTATTCTTCACCACTCCCATACATAAGATTGTATCTTGAATTAATTTTGCTAATAAACGTATTTAAATGCAATTTAAACTATAAAAAATATAGCCTTGACTTTGTTAATTATGTATCCGCATATTGGTGGAAACATTGACTTTCCTTTAAAAAAAATTATTTGTTACACTACTATAAGTGGAAATATTGAATTTTCTATTATTATGATTCTTATACCGATAAAAAAAAATTATTACATTAGATATGGAAAGGGGTGAACCATAGTTTGGTAACTTCAAAACACTTAAAATTATAATATAATATAGATAAAGTCATATATCATTGTACATGTTTACCTAAAATTTCATTCCTGCTTCTTTCTTCTTTCATTTTTTCAATTTTCTTTTCGATTTTATTACCGGCAATCTTTCTTGCACTATATTGTAGCAACAAGGTTTCACAACCCCGTGCTCGAGCCTTCCCTTTTCAACTCCTGCAGGAGGGTAACATATTTTATTAAGCACGGGGCTTAGTGAGCACATAATCTAAACCATCAATGAGATGTAGCACAATGTATACATCAAATAAAGCATTATCATCACATATGTGGTCCCCCACCACTCGTAGTCCCCGCCTACCGGAAGTTACATCGACTTCTGAGATCACATCGAAATATGGGTCCTACATCAACATCTTGCTAGTCTCAATGACTAGCTACATGTGACACTCAGGCTTCATCACATCATCATCATCATCATCATCATCATCATCACATAACACACAATAAACATATGCACATACATTTTACTTAATAGGAGATATCATGTAACTCACCTCTAATGTCTTTGAATTTGAGTATTAACTCCAAAAAGTTTGTTCTCACACAATTCACCGATCCCTATAAATATTATTACGTAATTTAGAATCTTAAATATGTTTTCTATCTTCTGTGAACGGTGCCTACACGGTCTGTGTAGATCTATACAACAGCCTAGCTACATGCTTACACCGGTTGTGTTGAAATGGTCTTCAACCCTAACCCTACACGACCTATGTATCTTAGTCAAACATGGTCAAAGCTTAGCTACATGGCCTGTGCCACACCAAGGGCTATCCACGGCCTATGTACCTCTACACAATGCTACCACACGGCTGGTATTTATGTACACAGCCTGTGTAGAACAAATGACAACAAACTATTCGACTTGAACACTTGCAAAAACAACCAAACGCAATACCACATTAATTCTAAGTATTTCCAACACTTGTTTAAGACCCAAATAACACTACAAACAAATAAACAACCACAATTTGACTAAAATTGATCATTTTTTTGATTAAAATTCAATAACACCAACCCATTTGTATAATAATTCATAAATTCACCACAATTCTAATATTAATTACTTTATAAAACCCAAAATCAGAAACAAAACTTACTTGAAACATCTCCATGATGATTTTCAATGACCAACACTTTCAATAACATACAACTAGTATTATACCCGTGCGGTGCTCGGGTACGTAAATAAAACTTTTATATTTTAATACTTTTTATACACTCTTTTTAAAAAGGCATAAAATTATATTACACGTCTAAATTTTTTAGTATAATATTAATGTGCTTCTTTTGATGGAACTTTATCCCAATATTGTAAAGACATAACAATAATATTATTGTTGATGTTATAATATTAAGTGTTTAAAATACAGTTTTATTAGTCAATTATATATTTAAAATCGTTGGAATTGTAAACTAAATTTGTTAAAATTAAATAATGATGCTAAATATACACAAATTAGATCACATAAAAATAAGATCTTAACATAGAATAGATTATATTTATACATGCGTAAATTGCCTAAGTAAAATTTATTATTTAATTAAATATAATTGAAAACATAAGATAACATTGAATTAAAATATCTAATAACCTTAATTTTATGTACCAAGTTATTAGTTAAAAAGTAAGAAAACTTAGATAATTAAAATCTTTATATAACATTTCAAGTTGGGGTTTAGTTCACCAAAATATTTTCAACTTGTCAAGTTTTGTTATTGTGTGTATTGAACTTTAAAAGTTTCTATTGTGTGTATCAAACTTTTAATTTATTGTTATTGTATGTATTTTGATTGCGTAAAAAAGGAAAAAATGTATAAGTTTAGTACATACAATAGAAAGTTTAATACACACAATATCGACAAATTTTATGTTCGATATACACTATAGAAAATTTTAAAGTACGATACGTACAATAGTAAAATTAACGTGACAAGTTAGATACATTTTGGTGAACTAAACACATTCAAGTTGTATGTGTAGTTACAAAACACACTAACATGAAATGATTGTTTCATTACACGGTAATTGTGGAGAGTAATAGTTTCTTACGATTATTTACTCAAATACTAACAATCAATTTTAAAGAGCCCTAACCTCGTAGTGGTAGTTTTGTAAACAGCTCTATGCCACAAACCAATGGTTTTAAAAGACTCACTAATATATAAATTTTATCGTAATACGACAAAATTTTTAAAAATAGTATATTTTTAATTCCTTTTATCGAAAGACCAAGAAATAAGTGATTATATCGACTATATTATGTAGAGAGAATAAATATAAAAAACGAATAAAATATCCAATAATTACCTACCCGTTGCTCTCGATGGATAAAACAATTAAAATATACTAATTAAAAAAAAGGTCATATTACGATAAAATTTATATTAAAACGTAGATAAAAATGAGACTGTCACAAATATATAACTATTTTTTCTCTAAACAAAATATATCCAAGTTATTAAACAAAATTTTCAAACAACTTATAATTAATTATATTAATATACAATTTTCTTAAAACCACCTGACATATTTCATACAACCCCCTCACAATTTACATCCAAACCCTCTTGAATTAAATGTAACATATTTTCCTCCCATTATCTACCAATCACAGCGTACTATTTGTCCATGTCATAATTAAACGTCATCAATGACGTCATCATTTTTTTGCCACTTCACACTTTCTCTCAGCTCCGTCAACAATATTTATATATATATTAAATATTTAAAATGGAAGAATTTCACATCTATTAGTATCAAATTACTCAAAACGCATACCTTTTAATCTTGATTTTCATGTTTTAAACCCCAATTCTTCACAATTTAAACGGCTTTGGCCGACATGATGATAATTAATTATGTATTCCATTGCGACTTAATTATGTATTCTACCGCGACTCTTTTGGATTATAGATAAAAAAAGTTAGTCACGATTTTTGAGAAAACCCGGCGTTACATCCAACCTACCGGATGACCCATTAATACTTTTGATAATCCTTACTTACAGAGCATCTATTTCCATGACAAAATGAAACCAACATTTACCCAAAAGACTTAATTAAGGTCCCCAATGTTGAGACCTTCTAACTTAGTGTATAAAACATTTTTTTCTCATTTAACCCATGAAACCTTTTTGTTTTTGAAGTCCCCCCCCCCCTCCCCGAAAGAATTTTTTCTGAAACTTTCTAGCACTTTAAGAATATATACCGGTTGCATCATGATAGATTGAGAAAAGGTATAAAGGCAAACCGGACAATATCGATTTGATTAGAGTTAACCATCCTCCACTTGAGTGAAGTTTTTCTTCCAGGATGCTAAGTGTGTAATTCGAATTTCTAAATGATATCTTCCTAGTGAGACTTACTTTTCATGCTTGAATTTATTGGCATACCTAAGTATGAGAACGTTGTTTCTCCAACCCGAAAACCGATCCTAAGTATGAAGTTTCTTATATCTTCTAGGTTTACCCCAATACCGAACAATCTACTCTTATTTAATTTATTTTCAATCCTAAAGTATCTTGCCAACACTTGAGTAGGGAGATACGAGTTCTAAGGTTCTTGAAACATCACTTACCGAAAATTATGGTGCCGTCTACACACTTTAAAATATTCAATTTATTTAACTCTTAAATGTTTGTTAAAAAATGTTTTATCCCTTTAAGTTTTGGTAAGTTTTTAATAAAACTAACATGCATAGCTAAGTAGAGAGAGTAAAATAAAAAATCGTACAAAACCTAAGGGATTCATTAGTTTTTTAACAAAACTTCAAGATTTAAACCATTTGAAGAAAAACTTTGAGAATGAAATCATAACAAATTCAAAACTTTATCGAAAAACAGTTTAGAATAAAACTTTGATTAAACCGAAACTGAGTAATGTTTGTTAAACCATTATTGACCCATATTATTACGATGTCATACCAATTTTAGGTTCAAGTTCTAATTACGATTGACTTGGATAAAGTAATCAAACTCCTACATTACAGTTATCGTTAGGGTAACACTTACAGTTATTTGTTTATCGTTCTTTGAGAAATATTATTAGGAAAATTATATTTCTTTTCACTTTATCCTTTTATTTTCTAAATGATGATATATAGAATCTATTAATGAATTATCTTTCTTCATCTTCACTCTTAATTTTGACACATGTCGGAATCTAGTGAATAGAATGATAAGTAGAAATATAATTAAAGTAAGAGGATATATGACATCTCATATTATTATTATTATTATTATTACTACTACTACTACTACTATTATTACTATTACTATTACTATTATTACTATTGTTATTATTATTGTTATTGTTGTTATTGTTTTTATAAACTAGTATCTTATCGCCCTTCCATTGTAGTGGGTTTATAGACTTTGAAATCTTATTATCATAATAAAATATATAATTAGAGTTAAGTTTCTTCAATGTTGTGGTTAATTATGGCATGTCATGGTTTTTACAAACACGAGAGGTAGACCTAAAAAAGGAACTATTTTTGACTTAAAATAAGAAATACACTCTTATGTTTGTAAGAGAACATGATAGGTAACGTTTGATTAGTACATTCATTATCTTTTTAATTTCTCTTACACTTTCCAACACATCACCTCCCTTCTTAATTCACCTATTCTTAATTCAACCAGCACTTACCTTCTTATTTCCTCAAATTCTTAATTCCCATGTGTTCTCGATGAGGTGTAGATCTTTAGTGGTGTAGAGGATTCTTTATCTTTTCTTTTCTTCATCGGTTGATTATACAAAATACTTTAAGCAAACCCAAAAATCTGTTGAGAAACCTAGATCTATCCTTGTTCTTCATTGATGGGTTCTCCGGTTGAAACCCAGATCTATAATGAAAGCGGGACCCGATCTGAAACCCAAATGAGGCGGGACACAATCTAATTTTTGGATAGTTTAATGTATTAATCTTAATAAAATATAGTTTGTTACACAATATTAAAAAATATATATTTTATTATATTTTGGTGTATATAACCCTTTGACAGAATGGTGTGAAGATTGTGTTTGAACATGAGAGGCAAAGAGTTAATCCTTCCTAAACTCTTTTGTCATCCTTATGTAGCCACTCGATTACTAAATACTCACTTTAGTCCTTATCTTTATCGTTTATTTGAAACTCTTTCACCTCTTCTTAGTTAACCAGCTATTAAATTTTTATTAAACGACAATTTAACCTACTAAATATTTCATTTTTAATCCTTTAAATTTGTTATTAATTTTATTTTGATCATTTAATGAAATTCAATCATATTTAGTCATTTATATATTACTAATTATATAAGATGTTATAGTAGTAGTAGTCGGTATTTTAAAAATCGGTCTAAGCGGCCGATTAATCGCTGTCTAGGTGGTTATCAGTAATCCACCAACCACAAAATCACATAATCGGTCAAGTTTATCGATTATGGTCAAAATTGGTCAAATCCAGACAAAATTGGTCCTGATCGGCTAGACAGTCAACGAAAGTCAAAAAAATCTAAGCTTCTACAACACATTATGTCAAAGCCGACAAGGTTAAGAAGCTTACCTGCAATGGTCAAGGTCGAGGAGATGAAGTCCTTGGTCAAGGAGACGATGGCCTTTGTCACGGACTTGCCTTCAATTTTTGTGGAGAAAGCATCGGCGATGTAACAAGGGAATGAAGTTGCCGGCGATGTTGAGCTGCCGAGCCTCCGTTTGAAGAGAGAGAAAGAAATGTAATTTTGTTGTAGGCGGCTATGCAAAGGAGGAGGTTTTTAAGGTTTTAAATTTATATTTAGGTTTTCTTTTACTTTATTTATTATTTACTAATAATAATATAAGGTAATAATCATAGGGTAGGATAAATAGATTTTCTTTTATTTATATTATATATTTTTATTAAAAGGCTAATATAAAATATGTAAGTAATATATAGAATACATATACATATATATACATATAAAATTTTGTAATTTTTATGAAAAATCATAGTCATAGTTTTTTTTACGTTTATTAAACTAATTATAAATTTATGGCTTTTATTTTTCGAGGGTGTTAAAACCTTTTGTTATAGTTAATGACTTATTTTGTTAGAATATTTTAAATATTTATTTTTTAAAAATAAATTCCTATATAATTTATGGTCTCCGCCAACAAACCGATTAATCGCTGCCAAAACCGATTAATCGTTTGGCGGTGGTCGACTACCGACATACCGTCGACTGATTTTTACAACCTTGATAGTAGTAATACTTATAATAAGTGTGTAGGTTAATTTGCTGTTAAAAAATATTATTAATTATTAATAGTAATAAACAAGCAAAATATAAATGTTATTCAAATAACCGTATTCTCATTTTGTTAAATAATTTTTTTCAGAAAAAATCGCATTTTAATTAATTTGTTCATACTCTTGATATATATCTAGTACTTGTAATTCGAATGTTAATCTATTCGGTTATGTTAAAAGGGTAGAGATCAAGTAAAAAGAAAATTAAAGTAAAAAGAGTAAAAAGGATGATTATTTGATCATTTTTCGGTATATATATCAACTGATAATCGTTAGTTTATCATCTTTATTGATTAAAACTAATTTTTCATCAATTTCTTTTTGATGAATCCAACATATTCATCACTTTTTAGATGAAAGCATTTTGTTCATCAACAAATTATTCCAAAATTTTGTTTTCAAAATCTGTATTTGAAATCAAAAAGAAATTGATGAAGAATTAGTTTTAATCAATAAAGATGATGAACTAACGATTATCAGTTGATATATATACCGAAAAATGATCAAATAATCATCATTTTTACACTTTTTACTTTAATTTTCTTTTTATTTGATCTCATCTCATGTTAAAATAACTTATTTATCAAAAAGTATATATATTTCAAATATTCATTTATATTCTAACTTTAATAATCAATGTTCGTTTTCGTTGTATTTGAACTTTAAATTGGGTATTTATTTCGGTTTGATTGAAAATTTGATTTTACTTATTTATTCACCTATATATAAATGAGTATAATAAAAACCATGATGTATTACTATCTATACCAATAAATTATGTCATAAAACAACCGAATAATTTAAGATTATTCATCATTAAATAGAATTACGAATCGATCCAAAATACTAAAGTATCACCTATTAAATAATCAGATGTAAAAGTATCAAAATCATATAGTGAAAATAACAAATACTAAAATAACGTATTATTGTTTTAACTGTAAATCTTTTATTGTCTATTTTGAGTTTTTAACGTTTAAGGGTATTGTACTTTTGTTTGGCGGGTTTTATTGTCCTAAAATGTCAATCTCTTATTTGAATTCATAATTTTATTTTCAAAATTTAAATTTCAAGTATTAAAGAAAATTTTAAAATGTAATAGTTTTACATATAAACGGGTCATACGGGTCATTTTCGGGTTGTCGGGTTGACCCTAACCTGACCCGTTTATTTTCGTGTCGATTTCCTATCAACCCACTTTTGACCCGTTTCAAGTTCGTGTCACCTTTTTCGTGTCGGGTTTCGGGTCAACCCAGAAATTGTCAGCCTTACTCTTGATATATATCTAATACTTTTATTTCAAATGTTAATCTATTCGGTTATGTTAAAATAACTTATTTATCAAAAAGTATATATATATATATATATATATATATATATGTATATATATTTAAGCCCTGTTACAACCTGCGAGTTAATATATGGAAGTTATTTAGTTTATTAAAAAGTAAATAAAAATTAGTTATAAATAAAGAGTTCTACTAAAAACTAAAGACTTTAATTAATTGATACGTAAGATTACGTGAGATATTTACTGATTCACTAGACTCAGTTTCCTTTTTGTAAAAAGGTAATATCTCGATCATATCCCCTTCCTTATTTTAATTAATCGAACAGATCAGAATTGTACTTACTTGGGTTAATTAACAGTTCTTGAAAGTTTTAGATTAATTCATCATCGATCAATGGCTAGAATCAGCAAATCGAGAGAAAGAAGATGCCGGGAGAACATTGCTACGTTGTTGTCTTTAATTGGTTTCCATGATGATCATCCTCAAACAACAATTGAAGCCATGCGTAGAAGACTAGACGAGATCAAAGAAGAGGAATTGCAGAAGAAATATGGTGGCCTGAAGCTGATCAAGGACTTGATAAGAAGGAAGAGTGGGTCGGAGGCTAAGTTGGTTAAGTTGGTGATGGAGAAGAAGCTTTCAAAAACAGATATAACAAGTAACCAAGGACGCCTTTTGAAACCCGTCTTACAAGTCGAGAATATTGATTTCTTGACGACAAATGAGAAACACACACTTGAAGAAGAAGATTCAATCTTGATGGGTGAGAAGAAACCAAGCATAAGTGTTTGGGTATATGATCCAAAAGGGCGTAAATACACGTTGAATCTTGCACAATGGAATATGAAGAGCACCAATAACTATGTGCTGAAAACAAAGTGGAACAAAGTTGTGAAGACAAATGAATTAAAAGAGGGGATGGAGATACAACTTTTTTCGTTTAGGGTTGATAAACAACTTTGTTTTGCGATTAATGCTCCTGTTAATTAATTAAGGGGTTTAACTTAGGAATGTTAATATTCGGGTTAATTAGTTGTGTTGGTTTGGTCGATTAATTCTTGATATTCAATAAATAGTTAACACGGATTCCTTTGGCTCCCTTTTTTCCATGGATGAAGGTTTGCGATTTAGGGTTCAATCGCATTAGATCTGCCAACAAAGATGGTTCGATTTCAGGATTTGATACGAAGATGGTTCAATTCATGGTATGTGATGGTTCGATTTCATAATATTTGAAGAAGGTATGAACGGAAGACAACTATAAAACAGCTCAAAACCCTCAAGATTTCTCTCTCTTGAAAAAGAGAGGCTCTCTTTTAGTCAAACACGGTTAAAACTTAGCTACATGGTCTGTGCCACACCAAGGGCTATACACGGCCCGTATACCTCTACACGAGGCTACTACATAGCTGGTATTTATGTACACAACCCGTATAATGACAACAAGTTGTTTGACTTGAACACTTGCAAAACCGACCCAAATTAATACCACATTAATTCTAAGTGTTTCCAACACTTGTTTAAGACCTAAATAATACTACAAACACGTAAACAACCATAATTTGACTAAAATTGATCCTTTTTTTTAATTAAAACTCAAGAACACCGTATATTTGACCCATTTGCATAATAATTCATAAATTCATCAACAATTCTGATATTAATCACTTTATACAACCAAAATCAGAAACATTACTTACCTAATTCATCTGCATGATGATTTTCAATGACCAACACTTTCAATAACATACAATTGGAAGAATTTCACATCTATTAGTATCAAATGGGTCAAAACACAAACCTTTTAATCTTGAATTTAAAATTTTAAACCCTAATTCTTCACAATTTGCTTGAACTCAATTTGATTCCTTCCTTCTCGTTTCTTCTGGACAAAGAGCACACACACAAGTTTTGTTGACCAGCTTTGACTCTTTTGTGTTTTATGCGTATAATTTATGAGAATTGGCAACTACAACCCTTCTAGTTTGTTAATTTATTATTTCAGCCCTTCATTTAATATCCACACAATATATACAATAAATTATATATTTTATAATTTTAAATCCCTGTTCTTTATTATTTCTACCACATGCAACTAATTATATTTTTGGTATCACTTCTCTATTTTATAACCACATAGCATTATATGATATATAATAATTTAATTGAATTCGGTTTAATTTAAATAACTCATATAATTGTGGTGTTACATTAGGTGAACACTAAGGATGAATGATTACACATAGTTGACGAATATGGTTGTTAATAACGGTTGATAACAAATGAATAATAAAGAACGATTATTATACAACAGTTGATACAATTGAATCATAGGAACATGAAGATATGATTATGATGGTTTATTAAAGAGTTAATTGTACAAATGGTCCTTTAACTTAGGTAAATCTGCCAATTTAGTCCTTTAACTTTAAAAGTGGTGAAGACTATCCTTTATGATTCAATTTGTAGCGATATTAGTCTTTTCTAATGGTGGACGTTTGTTTTAGGCGTTAAGTTGCCCCACGTGCCTTGCACACGAGGGCTTTTCAGTCTTTTTACCCCTCCCCCTCTCTTTTACCGCCCAAATAAACGTCCTTAGTCTCTCTCTTTCACACTCATTCAAGAAATCTATCGAAACACACGAACACAGGGTGAGATTACGAAGGAGATCAAAAATAAACAATGGTGTTTTGTTCTTGTGGTAAGGTAGCAGTGATTCGCACCTCATGGACCTCCCAAAATCCCGGTAGAAGGTTTTATTCATGTCCATATCAGGTAAAAAAATCCTTAATTTGCAAGCCCTAATTCGTAGTTGGATCAACTTAAATAGCCACATTATGTAAATTTCTTTTTTCAGGGTTCAAGATGTAGATTTATTGGTTGGTTAGACCCTGTAATATGCGAAAGATCAACTGTGATCATCCCTGGTTTGCTAGATCGAAGAATTCTCTTGAATTGCAATTAAAGGAAAGTGAAGCACTATGTTGGAAATTGAAGTTTTATTTGCTACTTAGTTGATTGTTGTTTTTTGTATTTGCATTTTCCTATCTTTAAACCATAACTTGGTCAAAATGTGGACCTTTTTTGTACTTTTGGGTAGTTGGAGCTAGTATTAATGTTCAAAGACAGTGAAATTATGTTTTGGATTTAAATGCATTAATGAATGGGACTTCATTTACAGTGAGTTTGGTGTGTAATTTAAGCTATCATAAATGTTTCTCTATTTACATGGATGTGGTGGGTCATTGTTAACTAGACACACACACAAATACAACAATGGACCACGATCATACCCTAACTTCTTTCTACATCAAGTTTCAGAAGCATATTTGTAATACCCGTTCTTGATTTATGATTAATGGTAATAAAATCGTTTTATTGTCGTTTTGTATTATTACTATAGTGGTGGTATTTGAAAGGTGTTGGAGGCTGTAACGCCCCAATTTTTAAAACATAAATAAAACCATATCTCGAGTTTCTTTAGAAACAAAAGAGTTATTTTACAAATAAGCGGAAACAACAAAAACTGTTTTAAACCCTCAGGTTCATATAAAAGCCTGATAGTTACATATTTACATCAGAAGATACTTTCTCACTAAACAACCGGGCGTTAAGTTTCAAAACATTGTTTTACTTAAATACATGACAACCGTCAGATTGAAGTTTTGCCCATTGTCTTTGATAAAACCTGCAAAACATTTTAGAAAATAATATCTGATAAGCTGCGAGAGCTTAGTGAGTAAACTAGACTGCCAATCATATAAACACATGAATATAATCATATAATAAACACTGACAACAACTGGTAACAATCTCTGAGTAACTAACTGAGCCACTACTGCCCAAGGCAGTATGCTTTCTGATTCACATGATTAATTAACTGAGTCACAGTACTGTGCTATTTCTGAGCTACTACTGCACAAAGCAACATGATTATTAATACTGAGCCTTACTGTACATGGCAGTAAGCTTAACACACATAAACATATATACTGTAACATTACTGTAACACTACTGAACCTTACTGAGCATAGCACCCACATCTGAGTGACTTAACATATCAACAACCTGACGTGATAACATACATACTGTAAATATGAATAATAGTCTAGAAGACTCACCTTATAATAGTTAGGATATGCAAAGATCTCCAACTGATACTGATTTTGATACAAGGTCAATCACCTCCCTATATATACCATACAACAAAGTATCACTTAAAGCAATCTGATCTGAAACAGGGACTACACGGGCCGTGTACCCCTACACGGGCCGTGTCCCATAAACACTACACGTCCTGAGCTGGCTTACATAGCCAGTGTTGACCATTCATCATACACGGGCCGTGTACCCCTCCTGCTACACGGCCATGTCTTGGCTACATGGCCGGTGTTGACAACTCGCCTACACGGGCCGTGTAGACCCACACGGGCCGTGTACCTCATACTCTACATGACCATGTATACCAACATGGCCCTGTGACCGCCTTCTACTCTACACGGGCTGTGTACCTCTACACGGGCCGTGTACCATACAGACCAGTGACTGTTTGTTGTAACTCCGGCCAAACCATCAACAAAACTCACTTATAATTCAAGAAAACACTACTGGGGTGTTTTCCTACACCCCAAACAACTTCTAATCCATAAATAACAACAAAAACAAGCTTACTCCATGATTCACCATTGAATCACTTGAAAACCCATAAAACTTGAAGAACATGGTCAAGAACTCTTACCTCAAGTTGTATAGTTGCTAAAATCTGTTGTAGGCACTTGTTCTACTGTTCTTGATCAACAAACTGAAGTAATAGTTCTGGCCTTGAGAGCAAACGTGGGTTTGGTTCTTGCAATATGAAGACTTTGACATCAAATAGTAAAGATGGCAATATATATATATATATATATATATATATATATATATATAACTATGGACTAATTGCACAATTAGTCCCTCAACCTTTCCAAGTTCCGTTTTGACAGTTTTAGCCTCTCTAGTTTATAACCACATACTATCTCATATATCCATTCGTAACTCATATACCACTTGTACATTTCTCGCGTTAACTTAATAATAGAATTTCCGGGTGTTACAACTCTTCCCCACTTGAAATGATTTCGTCCTCGAAATCAACTGCTGTAAAGTTCTGAATAATATCATCATTTCCTGTACATGCCCTCATGCATATACTGACCCCTCTTTTATACTTTTACCAGTTCCTTGACCCTTCTACTCTGTTTATTAGATTTAACTGCTAAACATCTGCTGAAATATAACACGCGAAAGGTGTTATGAATTTATAACAACTCTTCTGGCAACTCTGATCTATAAACTGCTCTTCCCCACATATACAATAATTATGAATAACTGATTGAATTCCGGGCTTAGTCTTCTCTCCTTTCTGAATCTGATCATCTCTTTCCACAGTGCTACTGTCAATGATACATACCCCCTACTGAAGACTGGTGTGGTGATCTCTGTTTATCTGTATAACCCTTCTGTCTATTCTGAACATCTAACAATCTATTACATACCTTCTGAATCTGTTCTGTCTTTCGCTATACCATTTCTGTACTACCCCACTCTGTCTGACTCACATTATCCAATACACTAAAGTTCAATATTAATATCATACATTAGCATTCTGGTGCTGGACTGGTATCTATTATAACACGAATTTCTGTCAAACAAATTTATACCCCCGGTTTTCCTTCTAAATCAATAATACATTCATAACATATGCTTTCCATCAACTGTATCTTCCTTTCATTCTGACTGTACTGAGTCAAAACTTATCCCTCAACTCAATATGAAATCTGTTCCAAATTCTGAAAACACAACTGGCATCCCTGTCTGATTCAGTAGAAACTGATGTACTACCACAAGATACAATTTCTTTCACACACACCTCTGATAACTGTTCTGCATAATAAGTTTCTCTAATAAAAACAAGTTATATATCTTTAATGATATTTCCCCACTTGTCTGACTATATCTCATTTCACCTCTAGTTATCAATAATTCACTCTTAGGTATTCATACCCTTAGTAACTTCTAGCTACATCATCATTATAAACTTATGAATTTCATATAGGTGTGTCTTACACACACCCCCACAGCCTGATACTATTATACGACCATATCCCATTAACATATCATAACTGTTTTTAAGCTGATTAATTACTTGTTCCCCTTTTTATCTCTTCGTTGTAATACTTTTCACCTTTAATCACTTTTCATTGTACTGCTCTTAACACCTCTGAATGAGAGTATCGTCACTATCGTTTTAGATAATTAATTCACATAAGTATTATTTCTGGTTTCCTGTTCACAAACTGTGTGTGACCAGTGTATACATCGGAGCTCAGCCGGGAGGAATACGAACGCACCCATCACTGTTTTCCATCATTTTTTAAAGGAGAACGTACCACCAGGTGAACTCCCGTAACCTCTCGCGAGCATGTATGTACTTTTATTTCTTCAAAATGGTTCCGTTATTTCATGTTTGGGTCGGGAAATCGTCGATGTATTTGAACTGCTTGGGGTTGTCGACATGGATGAGCAAACTGTGAGCAAGAGCTCGATTTTTATCATGAAACAGTAAAACGATTTCTAATTAATCAACAAGGATGTACTACTAAGATGAATGGAAACTAATAGAGCTTGAGTCACTTAATTGTATTTAGTTTGGGAAGGATTTAGCCATGGCTGTGAGTTACCGAAACCGAGAACCCAAACTCGAGGGTTGGCTGTCAAGCTTTGATGGAATTGAGAGTAATCAATAACAGGGTATTAATTATTGTGTAAAACTTAAAGATAAGCTGAAACCATGGATTAGTTGAGAATTTATGTGCTATGAGTTTGGCAGTCGACGATGGGTAAGAAGCAGGTAGCCGGCGGCTACAGTGGGAAGGGGAGATCAGTTATTGGGCTTTAATTCATTTAATGGGCCTGAAATTAATTTCATTGGACTATATATGTATACTACTATATAAAGCATTTAACATTCTCTTTCCTATTAAATTTTAAAACTTCTTAAAATTCAATCAATATAAAATCTTGACCCTTCATTTAATCTGAATTAATCTTATCCACTCAATTTTTAACTATTTTATTCTCTCCTAATTTACTTTAACTTTATTCAAAATATATTCTCTCATACTAACACAATTATCCACCCACATCAACATAATTTTTAAAATCTTATTAACTCTTCTCTTTATTTTATCAATATAAATCTTTTTGTCTTATTTTATTGTCTTTTAGAATTTATTTCTAAAATAAATAAAATAGTTGAATATAAATAAAAGAAAATTTGAAAAAAAACCGGACATGTTGCTGTAGAGAACTTTTTAGTGACATTAACTCGCGCGAATAACATATGATTACATTCTTGAAAGCGAAATATTGTAAACCAAAAACTATTTACCGCCGCAGCATTGCGCGGGTATGATGCTAGTATATATATATATATATTAGGAATGGCAACGGGGCGGATTCGGAGCGGGGATTGGTCCCCCGTCCCCGCTTAAAAAAACCGCGGGGATTAAACGGGGATCCTCGTCGGGGATCAGGGGAAAACCGCGGGAACGGGTATCCCCGTTTAATATAAACATGTGATTAAATAGGTAATTTTCATCGCAAAGATACCCGTAAACTAAAACTATGATTTTTCACTACGGGGATCGTCACTGTTAAGATTTTACCACGACTTTTAGAAAATGATTATACTAAAGTACATGACATTATCGAATACAAACATATCTTAACCGAAATTAAAGTCTTAAAGATTTTAAATGCATCCAAATATCAAAACCAAATAATTCAAATAAAGACAACGATTAAAATTTGATTGTGTGAAAGTGTATAAAGATTTTTATATTTTATATTTAAAATTAATTTTATGTATATTAATATATATATATATATATAGTTATTCTTAAATTATAATCGGGTATGTCGGGTAATCGGGGCGGGGATCATCAAACCCGTCCCCGTCCCCATCCCCGTTTAACTAATCGGGTTTCCCCGTCCCCGCCCCGTTTATGTCAGTTTTCGGTTTTCCCTGTTGGTTTCGGTTTTTTTTGCCATCCCTAATATATATATATATATATATAGATTTATTAGGACTATACAATTGCTAATTTTGTGTCATTGGGTCGAAGGCCTGTTTGTTTTGAAACATTGTAAATGTATTTTGAATACATAATAAATTTGTTGGCAATTTCAATTAATGTATTTATGCGTATACAACAGTAATCACAAATAATTCAAGATTTTAATTGGGTGGGTTTAATGTAGAACTACGGAATTAGAATTTAGGCCCACTAGTGAAATTGGTATATATAAGATTTATTAGGATTGCAAATTATTGTTTATAGTTGAATCGCAAAAAGGATGGGTAAGACCAGAATCACAAATTAGAGGTCTTGTAACAACGAGATAAATGGACCGTGGGGTTAAGATGGATATAGGCCAGGCCCAGATGTACTTAAGAGTTGTGGGATTTCAAGATAACCATAGAATAATTAACTAATATAATTTGATAGTAGGGGAAACTTATGACTCGGGATATTATTATATTGTAGGTGGTTGCCAATAGACGAGTATAGCTGGATATTATTATATTGTTGGTTATAATTTATAGCGCGACTGTCAGGTGAGTTTCACTAACTTATATATTATACTAGTGTTAAATATGTGTAATTGTTGTATGATTATTTGTGTAACTTACATGAATTGGTGTTATGAGGTGAAGGGTTGTGTAAATGGAGTGAAAACACAACTCGGGTACGTGAAGACGTAAAACCCTTGGGGTGCCTTGGGTAGTCGACTGTGACCCAAAGAGACGTAAGACCATTGGGGTGCCTTGGGCAATCAGATGTGGTTGTAAGAGACGTAAGACCCTTGGGGTGCCTTGGGCAGCCATATGGAAGGTGAAATCGTCGTCAGTGCACTGCGTCGGTATTATGTGATATGTTTATGTGATCATGGATGACTATGTGTTATGTGCATACCTAGTGTGGTGTGTAAGTGTGTGTACTCGCTAAGCTTTATGCTTACTGTTGTTGATTTATTCTTTTCAGTTCTGATCGTGGTAAAGCTCCAGCAATGTGAAGAAATGTTTAACTACAAGAAATGTTTACCTAAATGCATGTAAACAGAATTGTAACAAAGTACAAAATGTTTGTGGTGTTTAACTAGTTAAAACAGAATATAGTTGCCATTATTTCAATGTAGACATAATTGTCATTTGAAACAGAAGTACAAAACAAGTTAAAACAGAATATGTGTAATATATGGTCCATGTAAACCCAAAAGAAACAGAACTGCTTTCAATTGTAACAGAACTGCATGTACCCAGATTTGTAACATAACCGCTTTCAATACAAGAGAATTGTTTGTGTATTACCAACCAAACAACATTGTTTCAATACAAGAGAACTACACAACAGAATAGGCTTGACCTGCTTTCAAAGCAACATTGTTTCAAAGCACAACCCAACATTGTTTCAATGCACAACCAAGAACAAAAAACATAGTAACAGAAGTAGTTAAAAGATAAACATTGTTTTCAAATTACAAATAATCTTAATTTGTTGAAGTAGCAGCTTGTTGTTTGCAGCCCCTTATATTGTGCCCTTTACAACCACACTTCTAGCATGTCATTGTCACCCCCTTCTTTGTTAACCTGCTTTCTGAATCATCTCCCTCATTTGCTACCCTAACTGTTTTCTTTTTTGGTCTCCCCACTGGTGTATGATGTTTTGGTGGCATAAGTTTGGTGGGAACATTAGTCTTTGCCCACATTGACATACCATTGATGGGTTTACAACGATTGATATGATTTACAACGATTATTGATTCGATGTACTTGATTATTTGGTGTTATGTGATTGCGGGTTCGGGTTCGGGTTTGGGTTAAGTACACGAGGGAGTCGGGTTGGATATTTGTTTATAAATTCTAACTACGATGTAAATGGTGTTTTAATATGTGTTTTATATTTCGTTAACTTACTGTTGACTCACGAAGCGTTACCTGACACTTGTACCTTTTAAATGGTGTCTGGTATAGGTGGTTTGAGATTGCTTGGCGAGGCAGGAAGCTTGTTGAGGAGTTAGAAGGATTAGTTTCAACCATTACCAACTTGGTATTAATATGAAAATGATTTTATGAGTTCGTAAAGTCGAGATTTTTTTTAACGGTTTAAACGACTTTGGCCGACATGATAATAATTAATTATGTATTCTACTACAACTATTTTGGATTATATATATAAAAAAAGTTAATGGCCATTTTTGAGAAAACCTGGGGTTACATCCAACCAACCCAATAACCTATGAATACTTTTGATAAAAAGAGCATATATTTCCATGACAAAATGAGACCAACATTTACCCAAATGACTAAGATTGAAGTAATTAAGGTCCCCAATTTTGAAACCCTCTAACTTAGTGTTTAAAACAACTTTTTCCTATTTAACCTATGAAACCTTTTTGTTTTTGAAGCCCACCTCGCTCCCTGAAAGAATATTTTCTCAAACTCTCAACCACTTTAAGGATACTAGCTAGAGCATCATAGAGTGATAAAAGGTATAAAGGCAAACCGGAAAATACCCAATTTAACTAGAGTTAACCACCCTCCACATGAGATAACGTTTTTCTTCCACAATGCTAAGTTTGATTCGAAATTCTGAATGATATCTTCCTAGTGAGACTTACTTTTCATGCTTGAATTTATTGGCATACCTAAGTATGAGAATGTTGTTTCTCTAACCCGACAACCGATCCTAATTATGAAGTTTCTTATATCTTCTAGGTTTTCCCTAATCCCAAACAATCTACTCTTATTCCAATTTATTTTCAATCCAAAAGTATCTTGATATTTTCAATCCAAAAGTAAACGAGTCAAGCTTTTATCGAGTAACTCGAGCTCGGATCTTTTGAATCGAACTTTATCAAGCTCAAGTTCGAGTTCGAGCCAAAAAACAAGCTCAAATTATTTAACGAGTCAAGCTCGAGCTTATAAGAGCTCGACTCGAGTCCTTATCGAGCTTTTCGAGCCTTGTATAGTATATGTATATTTACATATGTAATATGTATATATGATGAGCTAATATTAAAACATATTAAAAAGGAGTACTTATTGAAACAAATCTACTTTATATTCATACTATTTATAATAAGTAGTTACTAAAAAATCATTAATTTCAGATTTTATCTATATTTTGAATAATTTAGTTTTTGAATTTAATCTTTTTATATTATTTCGAGCTTTTCGAGCTGAGCTCGAGCTAAATGTACCTTTTCGAGCCGAGCTCGAGCTTCAAGTATGAAAGCTCGTCGAGCTATCGAGCCGAGCTCGAGCTTGACATAAAATTTCGAGTCGAGTTCGAGCCCTGTCGAGCTCGAGCTTGATTCGACTCGTTTACACCCCTAGGTCCAATGTAGTCTGAAGCCTCTTTGCTTTAAGGCTGGCAACTTCTGGGTTGACCCGAAACTCGACATAAACCCGATACGACCCAAAACGGGTCAAAAGCGGGTTGACATGAAATCGACACAAAAATAAATGGGTCGGGTTAAGATCGACCGGACAACTCGAAAATGACCCGTATGATCCATTTATAGGTGAAACTATAACATTTTAAAATTTTCTTTAATACTTGAAATTTAAATTTTGAAAAGAAGGTTATGAATTCACATAAGAGAGTAACATTTTAGGATAATAAAATCCATCAAACAAAAGTATAAAACCCTTAAACGTTAAAAGAATAATAATAATAATAGAAAATTGAATTGTAACTAATAAAAAAAATAAACTATTTAAAAAATTAAGGCATGTTATTGCATATCATGTTACACACAATCTAATTTTTGAATAGTTTAATGTATTAATCTCAATAAAATATAGTTCATTACACATAATATTAAAATAAATAATTAATATATTTCGGTTTATATAACCCTTTGATAGAATGGTGCGAAGATTGTGTTTGAACTTGAGAGGCAAGGGTTAATCCTTCCTAAACTCTTTTGTCATCCTTACCTAGCCACATGATTGCTAATTACTCACTTTAGTCATCTTTTTATCGTTTATTTTAAACTCTTTCACCTCTTCTTAGTTAACCAACTATTAGTTTATATTAAATGACAATTTAACCTACTAAATATTTCATTTTTAATCCTTTTAAATTTTTTATTAATTTACTTTTGATCCTTTAATGAAATTCTTTTTAACTTCAATCATACTTAGTCACCTATACATTACTAATTATAAGATGTTACGGTAGTAGCAGTAATAATAATACTAATAATAAATGTGTAGGTTAATTTGTTGTTCAAAAAAATTATTAATCTTCTAATATAAATAAAAGATTAATTTCAAGGGTTAATCCTTCCTAAACTCTTTTGTTACTTTTTACTATTGTATATACCGAAATTTCAAACTTTCCATTTAATGTATTAAGCTTTTAAAAGTTACCATTTAATGTATTGGGTAACCTAATCTTCAGGAGGTAATTTCTTTCAATTTTTTATTTTTAATTATTCCAACTCACTAAATAATTTCCATATGTGTACTATCTTCAAAAGATCAATATGCCAAAATTCAAAATGAAGAACAGTCAAAGCTTTCAAATGAAAAAATCAAACGAGATGAAGATACAAGCTAAATCCTAGCAAAATCAGAACATGTTCACAAAAACTTGGTTCAAAGTTCAAATCTAAACCCTAATTGTTCGTATCATACATATGAAATTGCACTAAAATACCATAAGATGTTCATATCAAAGATGAATCATACCTGTAAAACCATTGATTTTGGGTGAAAACCATCGATATTGGGTGATGTATCGTGAAAACCATTGACATCACTAAAACAAGAACCATCCATTGTAACTATTGCAATATCATATTGTGTTTCCAAATTACACTTGCGATTTCATCACATTCAACTTCATCTTCTTCGATTTGGGGAAGCAGATAAGACATCGAGATCTGAAAGGCATCAATGAGGAAGCATATAAGGCATCGAGATGAGAAGTTCATTCCCAAGCAAATAAGGCATCAACGACAAACAAATCTAGAAAGCAGATCTGAAAATCGACATCTAAAAACAAATCTGGAAATCGAAGACAAACTACATCCGAAACATAATTGAATAGCATAACTAAAAATCGATTTGAACCCCGAAACTCGAATTGATTTGAACCCTAGAACTCAAAATCAAAATCTGTAACTACTAAAATCAAATCGATTTGAGCCCTAAACAATATACTCATGTGTTGAACAGAAATCAAAACCCTAAATTTTAGATGAAAGGCATACATCTCCGATTTTTTAATATGAACAAGTTGATGAAGCAGATAAAGATCGACCGGAGGGGATGAAGTAAATGAAGATCTTCGTAACTACTAAACTCGACTCACAAATCTGATCTTGAGTTTATGGAAGCAGGTGAAGATCTTTAGAAGGAGATGAAGATCGATAGAAATGTCTGTAACGCCCCAAATTTCCAAAATTTAAAATATAGCTTGAAACAAAAGGTATTTGTCTAAAAACAAATTTGATAAGCTGATGAAAACCAATCAAGTATCTTTGAAACCTCTGGTTCATACAAAAGGTAATACATCCATAATTCATGTAAAAAACAGTTTCCAATAAGCTTATCATCAGCAGAAGCCAATAAAGTATTTCGTCTAAAACCCTCGGGTTAGTATAAAAAGAAATATGCGCATTTAGAATCAAAAGTACTTTCTGTTACTCATATGGGAGCGTTATTGTTTCAAATCACGTTTTAAGCAATCAACCATCAACAGTCAAACTGGGGCTCTGCCTTGGTGCTAACACAACCTGCAAAACAGCAACAAGCAGTATCTGCTAAGCTACAAGAGCTTAGTGATAAAACTAAATTGTAAATCATATAAGCATGCGCATACACATATACGAATGTCACAACAGGTCTTATGGATACAGTACTGCACCATCTTAGCATTCGCCAAGAAGGCTAAAACGCTGTCCATAGCACTACTGCACAAAGCAACATGCTACAGCTCTCTCTCTGTGATCCTCTGATCAATAATATATCACATTGCAATGTACCACACACATATCACAGATATGAATCAGAGTTTAGAAAACTCACCTCAGCAATTAATACCACACGGAGTTATGCCAGATATACTCAGTATACTTCAAACAGTATTTCCAACATGTATACATATAATCATGATGTTAATCACATACTCAAACTCAGCATCAAACAAACTGAACAGGGCACCTACACGGGCCGTGTATCCCCACACAGGCCGTGTCCCCCCTTCAGCCTACACGACCTGACCTGGCTACATGGCCAGTATTGACACGTCACCTACACGGGCCGTGTAGCCCTACACGGGCCGTGTACCACAAATCCTACACGACCATGTACACCAACATGGCCCTGTGACCGCCTTCCACTCTACAAGGCCGTGTACCTCTACACGGTCCGTGTACCCTACAGGTCCAGCCGACTGTTCTTCCTTTCAGTCGCTGTTTTGGCTACTAATCCGGCAAGAACTCAATAAAAACACTACTGGGGTGTTTTCCTACACCCCAAACACCAAATAAACCAAGAACATGAATAAGAACAAGCTATAACCATGATTCACCATGAATCACTTCAAAATCCATTAAAAAAACTTCAAGAACATAGTTAGAATCCTTACCTCAAGCTTGAATCTAGGCTAGGCTCACTTGTAACACCTTGCTTCTACCGATCTTGCTCTAAAACCCTCAAAGAACTCTGTTCTAGCTCTTTCTCGATGGAAGCAGATGAAGTAAATGCAAGAAATGAAATGTTTGACTAGCTAAAAGTCAAACCTGCATATATATATATATATATATATATATATAAAACTTTGGAAAATGGCACATTTAGTCCCTACACTTTTCTAGTTTCAAAAATGATAAATTTTAACCCCTCAAGTATCTAAACACCTCCTAATCTCAATTAGGAATACCACTTAAACATATCACTTGATTAATTTATAAATTATGAAATTTCGAACTTCGGGTGTTACAACTCTCTCCCACTTGAAATAGATTTCGTCCTCGAAATCAACTGTTGGTGTGCTGGATAACTACATGTTATCTCTTTCTCAGGTTTCTCAAAACCACTCTTGAATTTCCACTGGACCTAACTTGTCCAATTCATTACTGTCAACACTCATATTTCCAATAGTATAAACTGAAGGTATTTGTTTGGCATAATCGAGTAGCAACGGAAGCAAGATACAATACAAAACCAAACTAGCCAAACAAACACACATGCCATGGACCAATATCTATACATGAAATTGTAACTAAAATAAGAACAAGATGGATAGGAGTGTACCACTATGCAAGTACCACAATCTCCCTCTCGTCAAGCTTAGAATCAAACAAGTCAAGCTTCAAAAACCCAAGCTAGGATTTCTCTAGTGAAGTCCACCCAAAGTTGTGTTAATTCCCAAATGCTAGTAAGTTGGTGTAGCCACCAAAACAACACAATACAAGAACAAATAACACTTTAGTGCATCAAAACTTGATCACAAAGTGATGATCATTAGAGAGAATAATCTAAAGAGTTCATATGTTCTAACTCATGTTCTTCACACTAAAACTCTCTGTATTTTCGTGGCCCTTAAGTAGTCCAAAAATGAATGCCACTTAACCCCATTAAAATGAGTATTAAAGCAAATCAATTTTGCTGTTACAGAGCACATACACGGCCCGTGTTCATCAACACGGCCGTGTAGGCCCAAAGCCCACGGCCTCAATTGGGCCAAGTTAGCCCGTGTCTAACAGACCCAACACGGCCCGTGTTCATCTACACGGCCGTGTAGGCCCAAAGCACACATTCTCTACTTGGGCCAAAACGCCCCATGCTAGTTGGGCTGGACACGGCCCGTGTACCATCCTGCCAAAACACATTTTGGCCTTTTCTCTCTCTTTTGCTTGATCGTGTTGTCGGAATCAATACTTGGCGTGTGACCCAATAAGCCTATACGTCATCAGCAGTGCTATTAACTCGTTCGTGTCAGCGGGCATATTCCAACAAACTCCCACTTGCACGTGGCACGACTACGAAAAATAACACAAACATAGAGCGGCCTCTAGCAAGACATCTATGCTCCCAAGTCAGTATAGGGTATGCCACTCTTGACAAGATCCCAATCATAAAATGATTGTCCTAAAGATAAATGAACATATACACCCCTTTGTTCGCGATATCCTATGTGAACACAAGGCATGGAATAAAGTCAACCTTCAGATCGTTCACGATTATGTTTCTCGATTCTAGATTAGTGGTGACCAACAAACCAAGTTAACATTGATCCATCATCAATATAACTTGAGCACGGCCATGCATATGAACGTCAGCACTCAATCATCGAGGGGCCCATGGATATCTTCTATATACATAGAGGAACAAATTCCTTTCGACTACATAGTCCCGCCACATAGATAACACTCTACCCAATCATCTCCCTTATAACGACCAGTTACGGACCGTGTTAGAAAACGATCAAAGCAAAGCAGACCTATGCTTTGGAATCACATGCATCTCTAGTTTAAGGATGAAACGTCATCATCATCCCGAGTTACTTATGACCAGAACCATGAAGCGAACTCGGGTGCGGGTCCTCCAATCACTTGAAACCCCTTTCAAGTATAGGCAAGAATCACGTTTTACAAAACCAACTCTTTACCTCAATCTTAATTTATACTTCCTTCTCATAAAGTATAACCGATTGTGGAGATTTAGAATGAAAAACATTCTCGGAAGTGTTTAAACTTGCTAAAATGGAACACAATAAGGATTCATAAAATACCCGCCCTCGGCGTATTATTAAATCTCCATTTAATAAACGATATGGTATGAATTGAAATATTGATTAACGTCCCCAAAATATAAGTACAAATCAATCATAAACCAAAACATATTCAAGCCAAGTTATACGCATTAGACATGCTAATGGACCTAGGTATGACAAACACCACTAGTCCATAACAACGGCTTAACTAGTGGACTTGTCCCACAACATCCACAAGATCTTTTGTTCTTCAATTATATCTCTTTTGACAAAAGTACTTCAAAAGTATGCATCAAAGAGATCTTACTTTTCAAAAAGTTAAAGTAATCATACCCTCATTGTCAAAAAAGCCCACAATAGGGTTAGTGATACTTAAGAATCAACAAACAACACCACAAGTTAGGATCATCAACTTTGATCAAAGATCAACCGTTATCCTAGCAGAAACACACATTAGAGTAACTACTTACTCCAAGCCTATTCAAGTCGTCAAACATCAAGAACATATCTCTATATTTCTTGAACTAAATACTATCCAATTTTGTATCTCTTAAATGGCCCTATGAAGCAGTAATTCCTGAATTAGGTTTGCAGATAACCTAATATCGGGACATTATCTTCCATAGAGATTTGACACTAGGAATACAACAAAGCTCCCACTGGTCCTGACATACGTAAAAAGCTCCCACTGGCTTTTATCTATACTTTTAGAAAACTCATCACTATAATAGCAGTAATTCTTGACCCGCCATAAACCGGACCAACAACACCCGGTTCCCTACTCCATGACACCATGTACCAATGCATCTTAGTAGGATATGAATTGTGAAACAATTCTACAATTCACTATATGGTCATCCAATATATAGATAATAGATATCTTAGCATCTTAACTAGATCTAAGTACCTTGATCTATATGCCCTATTGATTCTTAAATTTGTCTTGGTTAATTCTGAACACCAACACGGTTTCAGACATATACCTAAACTAATAAACGTCTCGCCACTACTACCATCAAGGCAGTGACGAAGAAGTTTCACTTTCGTTATTCTTTGTGGTATGCTTGAACGGATTATCCACAAAATGTGACCAATATCCAACAAGCTTATAATCCTCTCACAAACTCCGGCGAAGGATCTCATAATCATCTTAGCTTAATAAACAAGATCAACACCAAAGCGTTTAGCCCGAGACTAAACTATTCCAAGATCCTAACCACATGTATCTAGGCGATATATATCTTGTTTTTGTGACTAAGTTGATTATCACACAAAGATAACTCATCCAAACTATTTTGGATTCAGAATCAATAATTCATGAATATTCTATTACTTGTAGCTAATCCTTGTGTATGCCATTACATGGAAAATTTTGAACAAAATATCTCACAACAAATTTTCATAATAAATCACATACTTTAAGAATAAACTCATTGTCACCCCATGTTAAGTTGTGTGCCACGCAGGGCAGAACAACACATGAGTTATGACATCAATAAACCTTGAATAAACAATGCTTAAAAAGGTTTAACATCAATTCTTAAAACTTCAAAATTTTCGTTCACCGTGATTAAAGCGAGCATACAAAGAGATGTTACTTGCCACGCAGGGCAATAAAATAGAGTAATAAATAAACCGGCGACAAAAGCGAGATCAAGTCTCCTTTTCTTCTCTTAGAGGACAATCATCATGGTTTCCTCGCCCGAGATCCGGTTCTTCATGCTTTTCTTTCACCAAAGGACCTACACTTTGTAACAAACAAATTTGTGACAAACGTGAGTCAATCAGCTCGGGTCAACAACCTAGCTTATAGAAGAATAGCAATGAATCACGAACGTACCTGAAGATGGAAAGTTAACTCTCTCTTTCCTGAGAAGTTTTATATCCTCTAGGCACGTAGGGCAGGCGTGACGGCCCCAATTTCCAAATCTTCCACAGAAGTAGCAAACCACCTTTTCCTGAGTCTCTTCTTGAGGCACATCCTCTATGCCCTTCGACTCAACATCAAGGATAGGCTTGGAAACTCCAACCTTTCCTTTTAGGGTCGGTTTCTTCTTCCTTTTCTTTTGTTTCTTTAAGCCCGAGATGGGAGTGGTTGAGGTGGAATTATGCTTGGCCATGTCAGACTACGCAGACTTCAACATGACATGCAATTTGCTTAAGGACTTCTCCAATCCTTGCATATGATAGTTTGTGACAAATTGTTCATATGATGCGGGCAGAGACTGGAGTACAATATCCACAGCGAGCTCTCTCCCAATAGGAAATCCTAACCTCTCCATTTGGTCCACGTTCGCCTTCATCTTAAGGACGTGAAGACCAACATTCCCGCCTTCCTGCAGCCTACAACCGACTAGGCTTTTAACACACTCATAGTGTTCCTTCCTAACTTGCTGTCGGAACATGTCTTTGAGCTTGTTTAACATACTGTACACACTCATGTGCTCGAGCTGCTTTCGCAACTCCGAGCTCATAGTTGACAACATGAGGCAGGCAACATCGTGCGTGTCCTCAACACGTTTTTCATACCCGTATCGGACCGCCCAAGTCGCGTTTGTAGCAGGTGGCTCTGGAAGGGGTTCCTCAAGGATGTGCAACTTTGACTCATGATGAAGGACAATCCTCAATTGACTAAGCCATGCAATAAAGTTCACCCCTGTGAGTTTCTCCCTTTCTAGGAACACACGAAGTGAGATGTTTGACGTGGTATTGTTATGATTTGACATCGATAAATAACAATAACACGAGTTTTGGTTAGTTTAGATAAACCTTGTTAAAAAATAATTACCCCATAGTTTTAGACAAAAACAACTATTTATAACAAGGGCTAAGAACCTCATTTCACCTCGCACCGTGACGAGTTTACCGCGGATCACGTGGCGAAGCTATTTAGGCCGGCAACCATTTACCAATTGTAATCTCTATTACAACTCTTAGACACTTGCGGGATCCTTTGACATCCATTATGTCGGTTGGCATGTTTGATCCCTTCCTTACACCAATCTTCATATATAACTTTTGTTTAGCTCGTGCTTAGCTCGACAACTAATCAAGAATTATACACTAAATTTGTAAACCGTCCGACAAGACACACGGGTGGCACTCCCGACCATCAATTGGCTCGTGCTTAGCTCGACAACCAATCATGCGAGTTACCCCACTCACCTTCCACACAACTACGCAAGGAATGACTCGTGCTTAGCTCGACAATCATCCTTGTTTCGTTAGATTCGGGTGGTGTCATCTTACGGATGGTGCGTGATTTACATTTTTTTAAAACGGGATTTTGTTTCCGGTTTATAAAAACCTTTTGTGAATTAACAAAGTAAGTGTCAAAACGATTTTTAAGCACTTTCAAATATAATACCAAGTTTATATTTTCTTTGTCAATTCTATTCGCGCGAGATTGTTAACCATTTTAACAAACGTTGTATTTTATTTAATTTTATAGAAAAATTGTCTAGCATTCGAATCCTAATCCATGCATAGAAAAATAAAACACAACCACGCAAATATATATATATATATATATATATATGTATAATTCGGTAACATGCCCAAAATTCCTATGCGGTTTCCCCGTGAGCCACAACGGGGAAAACAAGGCCAAAACCTAAGGACAAGGTAAAGTCTCGTTGGGTGAGCTCCCGTTGAATCCAACACCTCCAATAGAGTGTTGATTCTTTCTCGCCAAGACGTCATCATCATGACTACCGTTGATTTCTCCGGTTCTAATTCTATACTATTTACAAATACATAGAATATATATATATATATATATATAAACGACACGCAGGTCGCATTTCTACCCTATTTATACAAATACACGGAATAAAATAAACGGCGTGCAAGCCGCACCAACAAATATATAAATAAATATTTACATCAATACGGCACGCAGGCCACCAAAAACCAAATCAATCAACCACCACAACACATAGGTCTAAGGGCATATCGTGTTACCGAATTAACCAAACGCAACATAAGTGAAACATGGTGTGCCACACAAAACCATGATATAAATATATATCTATATTTTAGTCAAGATTGTCAACAACATCAAAGGCATCAAAATGACAATCCTTGTACATATGAATTAGTGTACCAAACCATTTTTGTGACACATATTCATATATACATTTATAAGTATATATTTGTGTACACTTCATGCCAAGTTACAACAAATATATAAATATAAAAACTAAAATATTAACAAGGCTACAAATATACCAATTTTAGCCAAACAAGAGTCTCCATGGAAAAACCAATTTTAAGAAAACAATTTTCTTATATCAATGAATTTATATGGCATTTGAGACTTGATGTAAAAACTAACATATTAAGTAGGCTACAAATATACCAATTTTAGCCTAACAAAGATTTACATGAAAAACCATTTATAGAAAACAATTTTCTAACATAAAAATACTTATATGAATATTATGTAGGCTACAAATATATCAATTTTAGCCTAGCAACCATCCATACCAAAATCATTTCAAGAAAACAATTTCTTGTATAAAATATTCATATGGTTTTTCTAGACTCATTAGTGCAAAGCCATGTTAGATATGGCTCTGATACCACTCAAGGTATTTGTTTGGCATAATCGAGTAGCAACGGAAGCAAGATACAATACAAAACCAAACTAGCCAAACAAACACACATGCCATGGACCAATATCTATACATGAAATTGCAACTAAAATAAGAACAAGATGGATAGGAATGTACCACTATGCAAGTACCACAATCTCCCTCTCGTCAAGCTTCAAGAATCAAACAAGTCAAGCTTCAAAAACCCAAGCTAGGATTTCACTAGTGAAGTCCACCCCAAGTTGTGTTGATTCCCAAATGCTAGTAAGTTGGTGTAGCCACCAAAACAACACAATACAAGAACAAATAACACTTTAGTGCATCAAAACTTGATCACAAAGTGATGATCATTAGAGAGAATAATCTTAAGAGTTCATATGTTCTAACTCATGTTCTTCACACTAAAACTCTCTGTATTTTCGTGGCCCTTGAGTAGTCCAAAAATAAATGCCACTTAACCCCATTAAAATGAGTATTAAAGCAAATCAATTTTGCTGTTACAGAGCACATACACGGCCCGTGTTCATCAACACGGCCGTGTAGGCCCAAAGCCCACGGCCTCAATTGGGCCAAGTTAGCCCGTGTCTAACAGACCCAACACGGCCCGTGTTCATCTACACGGCCGTGTAGGCCCAAAGCACACGGTTTCTACTTGGGCCAAAATGCCCCGTGCTAGTTGGGCTGGACACGGCCCGTGTTCAACAACACGGCCCGTGTACCATCCTGCCAAAACCCATTTTGGCCTTTTCTCTCTCTTTTGCTTGATCGTGTTGCCGGAATCAATACTTGGCGTGTGACCCAATAGGCCTATACTTCATCAGCAGTGCTATTAACTCATTCGTGTCAGCGGGCATATTCCAACATAAACATATATGCAAACTTGTCTACTCATCACTCTCGGAGATATAACTTGTGATAAATACTCTAATAACTCTCACAGTCTATACGTGACCTTTCCCATAAGCAATAACTCTAAATGGTCCAATCAACATCGGACCAAATTTCCATCTCATTCTGAATCTATTATCGCTCTTTTATAGTGATATATTAATATATCATAGTTTACCCCACTTGTCACTCATCAACCATATACAGTTATTTGTATAGCTCAATTGGGATATTAACAATATTTTTCTCATTTAATAAATTGTTCTGTTATTCACTATACCACCTCATTGTTACTCATTTCTTTCTGATCTTGAGGTTTAACCTCTCTTACCACATAATATGCCGTACGGCGACAACCTGATACTAAAATAATAATGTGTATAATATATAAAAATTTGACTATCATCAATTAAAATGCCGGTTTCTTTCAAATTCACAACATACGTACACCACTTACTTTCAATCGATTGAATCGTTTTCTCACTTTACTCATATAATAAAACGTGCTTCTCATCTCTTCATAGAATCCTTTTCAAAATTTAGATCAAATCATTTTTCTAACATAACGAAAACAGGGACACATAACCAAAAATAATTTCTTTATATAAATCTCAATGAACGTTTAGAGAAATAAAATTTTCTTGATGGAACTAAAATGTACATTTTTAACATAGTTTGTTTACAAACACTCATATCATTTTATAATCCAACCAGGTTGGAACTTCTCTTATGTTTTGATGTACATCATTTATTTCAAACTTTGCAACACCTTTACCACATCCTTGGCTACCTCTGGCTTTATCTCTAGCCATTAATATTTCACTGTTAACTCTTTATACCTCTTACTCATTTCAAATAAATCAGAAATTTAATTCTGTGTTCTCTGCTCAAGAAGCTTTATCTAGCTTTCCACCACTAGATGCTTGTACTCAATTATAACAATTTAATAATTCATAATCATTCCCATTGGGGTTAGTTCTTGTTACTCAATTCGCTTTTGTCGTGGTTTTCATCTTTACTATTTCAATTGTGTATTTCATATTTTAATAGTTAATGATAAAATTTTGTTCCTTCTCAAGGACTCATTTCTTTAATTCAACTCTGTTGTGTAGAAATTTCATTTTCAAGAATAATTATTCTTCAACCGTTCCCGCTCTTCATCGAGTAATAATTTTACTCTCATCATAATATTCGATAAAAATAATTATCGTGCTCATATATCTGTCAGGTCAACACCTAAACTCTTATTCAAATTTATATTTTCCATCTCACACATAGGCCAAGGCCTATAGATTTTAAAACTTCCACAATGCTTCCATCCTGTTCTCTTGGTATTAGATACCGTTTAATTATTTCTGATAATCAACACGTATGTAACTCATTATTATATTTTACTTCGATTTGTATGATTAATTATCAACATATATTTCATTACTCCTTCAAATTTCCTCTGTAACAATATAAGTTATTGTCACCTCTTTAATTTAATCTGAGACAGTAATCTCTTTCCTTTACTCTTTACTCATTTTACCAATTATTCACTATTACATATTGTGGCTTTAAATCTCTTTTCCAATTCAATGTTATGCAATTTCTTCGTTTGATTCTGTAACTTTTATTAATACTCATTTCTACCACGATCACAGTGGTCTATACAAACTGTTTTAATATAATTAGTCATTACAAATCTTTTTACACTACTCTCCCACTTGGAGTCAACTCATGTATAATTATAAAATACTCATCAATTATACTTCAACCATTAGTGTAAAATCTTTCTTAATTTTTACCTCCTTCAACGTTTTATTATTTAAGAAAATACATACCGATTCTACATAATTTACATACATTTTAAAAGAAACCTTACACTATATCTACTTATTTATTTAACAATTCGACTAACAACTTTCAACTAGTTAGGACATTCTGAGGACTCATGCCCGTACTGAGCACAATCATAACGAAACTTTCCTAAAGATAAACAATCCTTATAATGTCGTTACAATGTCGTCCCCAGATCTCATCTTATTATTATTATTATTATTATTATTATTATTATTATTATTATTATTATTATTATTAAGCAGGTTTTAATTTTAATTTTTTATTTTTTTTAGTTTGAAGTGCCATGTCATTTGCCAAATCATTCGACACGTCAGCAAAACTTGTGCCACAACACCATGTAACCTTCTATAGTAGGTTGAGTACATTAAATGGTAAGCTTTGAGAGTCTAATACATTAAATAGTAAGTTTGAAATTTTGGTACATACAATAACAAAAGTGATAAATTAGATACATTTTCGGAAACTAAACCTTAATTAAATTTAGATAAATTTTTATTTATCATTTAGTAAACATTCATGTTGATAAAAAATGAAATCTGACTATTTTTTGTCAAAATTTAATTCAATTTTAACTTTAAATTAAATCAAAATTATTAGAGATAAATTCATATATGCCCTTATTAAATTATAAAATATCGTATTTGTTCACTTTAATCTACAAATATCATATTTATTCTTTATGATATTTCAAAATAACATATTTAACCAAATTCTTGGTTTTATCGTTCTAGAATATTTTATAATCATTTTAAATTCTTTTTTAATTATAACGCTTAACTTTATTGCCTCTAATTATAACAATAATGACCGATAACTTATATAAAAAATACAATCATGTCTCTTCGTATCATGATACTACATTTATGCTATTACGTCTATCCTCCCCACGCGTCGATGTTTCCAACACTAGTCAAAGTGTTGATGTTGTATATCGTGATTTTGTTAAATTCTCAATTCATTCATGTTTTATTAATATTTAATATGTTTTTATTAATGTTTAATATTTATTATTTTTAAACCAACTCGTGTGTCACATGAGTATTTAGTCTAGTGTTTTTATTTGCAACAATAACATTTTTATTTGCAAACAAGCAAAATATAAATGTTATTCAAATCATCGTATTCTCATTTTTTTAAATAAATTTTTTCAGAAAAAATCGCATTTTAATTAATTTGTTCATACTCCTGATATATATCTAGTACTTTTATTTCAAATGTTAATCTATTCGGTTATGTTAAAATAACTTATTTATCAAAACGTATATATATTTAAACCCTGTTAAAACCTGCGAGTTAATATATGGAAGTTATTTAGTTTATTAAAGAGTAAATAAAAATTAGTTATAAAATAAAGAGTTCTACTTAAAACTAATTAAAGACTTTAATAAAATGATACGTGAGATTGAGATATTTACGATTCACTAGACTCAGTTTCCTTATATTCATTAACAGTTCTTGAAAGTTTTAGATTAATTCATCATCGATCAATGGCTAGAATCAGCAAATCGAGAGAAAGAAGATGCCGGGAGAACATTGCTACGTTGTTGTCTTTAATTGGTTTCTAAGATGATCATCCTCAAATAACAATTGAGGCCATGCGTAGAAGACTAGATGAGATCAAAGAAGAGGAATTGCAGAAGAAATATGGTGGCCTGAAGCTGATCAAGGACTTGATAAGAAGGAAGAGTGGGTCAGAGGCTAAGTTGGTTAAGTTGGTGATGGAGAAGAAGCTTTCAAAAACAGATATAACAAGTAACCAAGGACGTCTTTTAATACCCATCTTACAAGTCGAGAATCTGGATTTCTTGACGACAAATGAGAAACACAAACTTGAAGAAGAAGATTCAATCTCGATGGGTGAGAAGAAACCAAGCATAAGGGTTTGGGTATTTGATCCAAAAGGGTGTAAATACACGTTGAATCTTGCACAATGGAATATGAAGAGAACCAATAACTATGTGCTGAAAACGAAGTGGAACAAAGTTGTGAAGACAAATGAATTAAAAGAGGGGATGGAGATACAACTTTTTTTGTTTAGGGTTGATAAACAACTTTGTTTTGCGATTAATGCTCCTGTTAATTAATTAAGGGGTTTAACTTAGGAATGTTAATATTAGGGTTAATTAGTTGTGTTGGTTTGGTCGATTAATTCTTGATATTCAATATGTAATATCCGTAATTTTGGTAAAATTATAAATATATATATATATGCTAGTTTAGGTGGATATTTAGTAAATTATGTGTTTGATTTATATTTTATGGTTATTTAGTGTGTATGTTGGTATTATACTTGGAGGACCAATTGTGTAAATGTTTATATATATATATGTGTGTGTGTGTGTGTATGTTAGACTTCTAAAAATTGAAGTCAAATGTTGCAATGGCTGGTGAAATTGTTGAGAGAAAAAGAGAGAGCCTAGAAGGTTCTAGCAAGAAGGAAGAAGGAAATCAAGGAGAAACCTTGAAGCTTATGGTTTCTCTAGTTGAAATTGTGTGTTTTAACAACCAAATAACCATCAAAGCTTGGAGTTCTTGGGCAAGAAAGGGCAAGAACAAATTTGGTCCATAATCAAGTAAGTTTAAACTTGTGCTTGAGTTTGATTTTGGTTTCATATGTTGTATTTGGTGGTTTAATGTTAAAATTTGTGAGTATTGTTATTTAATGGGTCAAATCTTTTGGGTTAGGGTTTAATCACCCAAGTTATGATAATTGTAAGTCATATGATGATATGGAGGTTGTTATGTGGTATCTTGGGCCTTATTTCATGTTATCTTGGAGTTTTGTTGGGAAGTTTTTGATATGGATCGGATTTACAGCAAGAAAAATAGCGTTGAGTTCTGTTTGCAGGTCGTCGAGGCGCGACGCAGCCTTGTCTACACGATGAGTTTTTTCAGCGAAATCTTCGCGGTGCGAGCATGGGTGCTTCGCGGCGCGAGATGCCCTGAAGCCTCCTAAAATGTTTATTTTGACCTGTTTTGACCTTATATATGCTTGGGGTTTGATTCCAATGGTTATAGGAGGTTTATTTGGAGTCTTTTAAGACCCGAAAGGGTGTCTAAGTCTAGAATTGAGTCTAGAAACCTTGTTTTTGGTTAACTTATGTTAGTTAACCTTGTGTTTTGTGATCATAGGTTTATGATCATGTGGTTTAGCTTTGGTTTGGATGGGGTTGTGATCCTCATCACACCCTCAGGTGAGTACAACCTACGGATACCCAACTTTTGCTTAAAAGTTTCAAGTCATCATGATATGCTTTGTTTGTTTGGCAATGGTTGATGAAACTTGCTGAATTAAAGTTTGTGGAACTAATGAATTATTTCATAATGCGGGTTATATGTTTTACAAGTGTTTACGAAGCTTTTGAACTTCAGAATGTGAAAACTATGGATTTGATTTATGAATGTGATTCATATGGTCTGCAAATGTTTTATGAAACTTTTGCAAACTAAAGAACGAAAGAATTGTGAACTTGAAATAAAATGTATTTGAATGATGGTTTTCCAAAATAAGATCATTGCTCCATTTTGGAGATGGTCAATGTTAAAGTTAGTTTTAATTGATGATTTTGAAACACGATACTCCATGAAGGAGTGGACTTTGATTTTCGAAACAACAAACATGATTTTGAGTAAAGAAAGATATGTTTACACTTTGTGTTCATTTTGGGCATTGAGATGTCAATTGTAAAATGATCTTGAGAAATGAAAGATATGTTATACCAATGATGTTTTTAGGCATTGAGATGCCAAATATGATTTTGGATTGTTGAGCATTTATGCTCAAGTGATATGAACCGTGATACTTGCTCGTTTTATGATAAGCTTGAATGCTTGGATTTCTTGGCCTTTATGACATGAGATATTTGGCCTTGTTGGCATATGATTTATGTGACCCTTCGGGGTATGTGATTATATGACCCTTCGGGTTAAGTGATTATGTGATTCTTTGGGTATGTGCTTATGTGACCCTTCGGGGTATATGTGTTTTGGTCCGGACCACTGTGTGATATGAACTCTGTACCATAGGGTTCCTAGCCATTTAGACATACACAGATGTTCATGTGGCTTCGGCAATTGAGGAACTGCGAGGTATGGGTGGCTGAGAAATCAGTGCGGAGAGTGGAGGGGTATGTCAATAGCCATCATGACCGTGTGGGTTCACTGGGCTGACGAGCCACCGAACCCGAGGCAACACGAGTGGATTTGGTGAACAGGGCATGTGCTCCAGATAACCGTTATATGGTGGTTTAATTCTTGCATCCCCCACCTTGACGGGGTGATGTGGTTATCCCCCATGTGGGCACGTGTTGACCATGGCTAGCTACCACGTTGATACATTATGGCCCAATGGACAGACCCGCATCCTTATGTGCTATTATGTACGATTTTAAAACGATATAGATTGCCAAACTTAGGTTTTCAAAAGAGAAAAAGGATGACTTGGTTTTGATAAAACAATTGTTTTGGTTGTACTCACTAGCTATTTTTATAGCTAACAGTGTGTGTAAAATGTTTTGTATCCGCAGGTTGTATAGATGTCTTGGTGAGGCGGGTAGATGCCTTGGCAATAGTTTTGTTTGCATTTCCGGTAATCTTGGATTTCCTTTGCTTCGTTGATGGTTGTGAGATTGACCGTGGTAACACCTAAAAGGTTTTGAGTTTTATTAAATGATAAGTTCACTGTTAAAATATACGGCATTTTGTTGAAATACTCAAAGAGAATTACTATGCTTCCGCGATGAGTTTCACAAAATTGAATAAATTGAGTTTTTGAAAAAATTTAAATTTGGACTGAAAATCAGGGTGTTAGACAATAAATAGTTAACACATGTCTGCAGTTGTTTATATTAATCTTGAGATTGTTGTTTGCGATTTTCATGCTCTTAGTTAATTTGCGATAGACTTTTAGTGATAGAGTCACCGGATTTTCATAAGTAAATTAAACCGGCCAGCAGTGCAGACTGAAGTGAATTTTCCGTCCATTCGTAAGATTTTGGGACTAAATTTTCATCCGTTAATCTAGCTAACTTCGATCAATTCCTTATTGAATTTAATTTTCATCACCACGCGCGAGCTAGAGTATAATCCCGCGTTAATACAAGTACCACCTGCACTCTTCACAACTCCCTCGGAATTGAGCCATCGGGGTTCAACTTTGTTTTGTACACCCATTTGACTCCAATAACCTCCTTATTATGTGGAAGATCTACCATTTACCAAGTATCATTCTTTTCTATCATTTTTATCTCCTCCTCCATTGCTTTAATCCAAACTTTTTCTTTGGAGACTTCCGTGTAGCTATGTGGCTCCAAGGCACAAAAATTGCATGTTTCATAGATATCCGTAGAATCATATAGGTATGCTAGAGCTTTTACCCGCAGGGGTGGAGATTCTGGTGAGGAGTCATGTTCGCTAGATGTATTGGCTCCGGAAGAGGATCTTGGTGTAGATGTGGGGCTTTGTTGATCGTGATCATCCTCTTCTGGGATTTCTTCTAATTGGGTACTAGTTGTCTTTCTTTCAACCTTTTCTGTCTCCCAATTCCAAGAGGCTTGCTCATCAAACTCTACATCTCGACTTGTTACTAGCTTCTTTGTCTCGAGATTGTAGTATCCCTTCGATTTGGAGCTGTAGCCGAGGAAGATGCCCTTCTCTGTCTTGTCTTCTAATTTGTGCCTTTTCACAGAGGGAACATGAATGTAGCATATGCTTCCGAAGACCTTCAAATGTTTGGCTGAAGGTTTTTGTCCCGACCATGCCTCAATAGGTGTTTTGTTTAAAACCGACTTAGTTGGACACCGGTTTAGAAGGTAGACTGAAGTATGCCTCTACCAGAATATTTTAGGCTTCCTTTTTCAGCTAGCATGGATCTTGCCATCTCCATGACTGTGCGGTTCTTCCTTTCGGACACCCCATTTTGTTGTGGAGTGTATGCTACTGTTAATTGATGCTCCATGCCTTCATCTTCACAGAACTTGTCAAATTCTTTTGAGTTGTATTCGGTACCTCGGTTGCTTCTCAACTTCTTGATTTGATGACCACTCTGTTTCTCCACAAAGTTCTTGAATCTCTTGAATATTCTAAAAACTTCGGATTTTTCTTGGAAGAAATACACCCATATCATCCAAGAGTAATCATCAATGAAGAGTATGAAGTACCTGTTCTTGGAAACTGAAGGCGTGCGCATTGGGCCACATACATCGGTGTGGACAAGCTCTAGTATTTGTTTGGCTCTCCATGTTTTCTCTGTTGGAAATGGCTTGTGCTGCTTCCCAACCATACATCCTTCACATACTCCTTCTTTTTCATCCAGTAGAGGCATGTCTCTCATCATATTCTTTTGATGTAGTAATCTTAAGGCATTGAGATTGAAGTGCCCAAATCTTCGATGCCATAGACTCGTATCACTCAGTTAAGCCACCATTGCTTTTTGTGGATATTGCCATTGAATGGGAAAGTTTCTATTATTTCCCAGTTTTACTTCAGCAATTTCTTGGTTACTTTTCTTGTCATAAATTCGGCAAGAATTTTGCTCAAAGTGTAGGGCATATCCACTTTCCATCATTTGGCCAACACTTAGTAGATTTTGCGTAAGACGTGGCACTAGGAGAACATTTCTAATAAAGCGCGTACCTTTCTTTGTATCTATGACAATGGTACCTTTCCCTTTTTCCTCCACCAATTCTCCATTGCCCATCTTGACCTTTGTCTTGATAGAAGTATCCAACTCATGGAAGATGGTCTCGTTGGATGTCATGTGGTTGCTGCACCCACTATCGATGTACCACTCTTCTTCTTTTGCTTCGATTGCCGAGTGGCATGCATAGAACATGTAGTCCTTCTCCTTGAAATCTTCAGAATAGTTGGCCTGATAATTCCTTCTATTTCTGCATTCTTTTTCTTCATGTCCGAACCTCTTGCAATTTCTGCATTGTGGCTTTCCTCGATGGTAGTAATCTTTCTCTAAGTGATTAGTCTTCTTGCATATTTTGCAGGGTGGAAAATTCGTCTTCCTCTCCTTGTTGTTATAATTTCCATCTTTATGAGGTTTAAAGTTTCCACCATTTCTTGTGTCATTCCTTTTGATGTTGAGCTTAGACTGGAAGGCACTTTCTAATGAACTTTCATGTCATCTGTTTGGCCTATGCTCACGTGCTTCTAGAGACCCCATTAATTAAGTGATGGACATTTTTGATAGATCTTTTGACTCCTCAATAGCCGAAACTATTGGATCATATTTTTCAGGGAGACTGATTAAGACCTTATGAATTATTTTCTCGTCGGTTATGTTTTCTCCAAGAGTTCTCATTTCATTGACTATATGTATAACCCAAGAGAAATAATCTTTTGCCATTTCAGAATCTCCCATCTTTAAATTTTCGAACTCTCTTCTTAAACTTTGTAATTTAATAGTTCTAACTTTCTCATTTCCTTGAAATTCCTCCTTAAGAATATCCCAAGCTTCTTTGGCTGTAGTAGCACGAATTATTCTTGGGAAAATAGTATCACTAACGGATTGTTGAAGAAGATAGAGAGCTCTAGCATTTTGTTGCTTTTGTTTCTTACATACCTCGGAAGTTGATGCGTCATCGCTTCCTTTTTCCGGAGTGATGATTCCTTCTTCAACAATACCAAAGATCATGTGATTCTAGGCAAGTCTTCATACGGACACTCCAATAGTCGTAGCTTTCTCCATTGAACATCGAGGTCGATACTGAGAAGCTTGATGTCGCCATAACGCCCGCTTATGATCGAACCTGGCTCTGATACCACTTGTTAGAAAATAGAAGAGGTTGTTGGTGTATAGAAGAGATTGTTGGTGTATGGATAAGTAAAGTGATTTTAGTGGGATGTAGTGTAGAAGAGATGTTTTAGAGGGTAGAGCTCTTGTCTCTAGAAGATATATTGTATTGATGTTTCTTGGTTTGCTTGGTTAGCAAATGAGTACAATGAGTTCTATTTATAGGTGCTAGAGGATCATTCTAGATCCTTATTAAATGCTAGAATTCTAGAGTATTCTACTTCTAATTAATCTAGACTCTCTTTAAGAATTCTCTAGTAGAGAATTCTCTAGACTCTTTTAGCCTTATTTCTCTAGAACATTTATAGCTTACATAGAATTTTCTAGATAAATGCACCACTATTTAATAGAAGGTATATATAGTTTGGAGCTGAAGTAATTATTAACATATATAAAATCAGTCAATGATGATTAATTATGAACATAAACACACACACACATATATATATATAACTTAACCATATAGTGTGATCTAGAAAACAAAATATATATGTACGTTTTTCAGAGATACATAGATCATGGAACAAAAGAATCGCTAAGAGAGCGAAAATCACCAGCCTTCCGGGCACATTCGTCATTCGAAAACCCTGTATATATCGCCAACTGCAATCATCGATCAATCAATCAAATTGATTAATTCTTATTAACTCATGCATGAAATAACACGTTTTATCATATTTAAGTTTTGCTCGTTCTTGCACTTTGTGATAACCTTTTAGTGATGGAGTCGCGGAGTCGCTATAGCTTAGGGCCTGTCTGTTTTTCTATTTTATTAAGTATTGTATGTATAAAGTATTTGTCTAGATAAATGAAGTCTGTGTGAGATAAGTAGTACTATTGTACGTTTGTTTTATGTGCTAAATGGTCCGTCTGTATATGAAAAAGAATAAAATTATTGACTTAATATGGAAAGTATCATACCCATAATTTATTCTTATAAGTCCTACTTTCTGGATTAAGTAAAAATCAAACAATACGATTATAACTTACTAGAATAAGTTTTATCCCCGTTAAGTTTATTAAGTCAAAATCAAACACCACCTTAGTGATAAACGTCAAATTAATTGAGTAGCTGGTAGCATACATCTTCAGCTGTTTTTGTACTCTATGTGTTTGGAGTTGTACTTTTAAAAGGACATCATCAATGGACTTTGAGCATCGAGTATATGTGAGGATGTTGGTATAAATTTAATAAAATGTTTTTATTCTTCAAAAAAGAAGAAAAAACAAGGCATTATTTTATAAAAGAAACAATATTTTTTATGAAAATGTTTATGAAAAATTTCATGTATGATGATTTGTTCATTATATTTTTTTATATATAACAACAAAACTTTGTTTGGACTATATTACTCTTAAACATATGAATAAGAAAAAAAAATACATAGTGGATTTGTAGGAGTAAAAAAAACATAATTATTATTGTGTATGACAAAATAGTATTGTGTACAAATAATTTCATATCAAATAATTTCTACCATAATTGCCTGAAATCAAACCCTAAACAATTTAGCTAACCCTAAAATTAATATTTTATTACAAAATTTGTATTTTTAATAATATAATTTATACTAGAATTCGTTGTTTACCTTGTTAATATTAATTTTTATTTTTAAGACACTAATGTCTTATAATTTGTTAGGATATGTTAGTTTTTTATAGGGGATAATTAAGTGTACGCATGAGATATCTTGAACTTACGAGTCTTAAAACTTGAATGTGGCAAATTTGTAACTCTTCGTTGAACTTATTCAAATATAATATGTAACTGTATATATAATTTAAAGGACAAATTGTTTTAAAACACAATGAACTTTGTCTTAGTTACCATTATATACAGGGTCGGTCCAATGATTTTGGATGCCCCCAGGCGAAATAGACTAAATTTGCCCTCTAAGTGTAAACTTTACGACACATGAAAAAATATATAACATAAATATGAAACAAAAAAGTAATTAATGTGCTTTTTTACTTAAAATAGTTCAAACTTGATCAAAATAGTCATATAGCTTCAACGGTTGAACTTCTGAGGCATGTTTATTATTCAATTCATCAAATGTACATTTCAATTAAAACAAAATTATTAGAAAACTAAGTAGCTACAACCATCATCTAAAGCTGGATAAGAGTTATTGCCATCAATATAATATTTAGATCGTTGGTCAAAAAATCATATTACTATGCAACTAGATCACATCAAATACATGGTTTATGTTACAATTAATAACACCTCCTTAGCAGCTTAAGCTCTTTTTATTTAATTTAAAACCAATACCTCCACATACATGATATCACAAAATACATACAAAAATAACAACTCCAACAAATGTATCAGATTGTTTTTCTGAACAGGATGTATTCTTGAAATGGTTGAAGCTATAGACTCAACATATTACAGACCCGTTTAATACTACTATTACAAACGAATCTCAACAATCAAAAGTTCAAAACACTCTCAAACAAATATCATTAAGTATTACTACTACATCAATAATTGTAGAAATACAGCAACCTTAGAAACAGAAGCTTATTAGAAAGAAGAATTTGATTTTATAGTATTGTCATACTAAAACAAACATACCAATACACTCAGACACCAAATTATTGCAAACACACAAAACTCCACCTACTCCAACTATGCATTTAACATAGACTTTGTAACTTTTTAGACTAGGAAGTAAGAATAGATGAAAATGTGATTATGTGAACACATCTATAACACTCTAAATGACTAAATCTAAAATCAGATTTATAGAACTCTAAAGCAAAAATCAGAATTGATGAAAACATGATAACACTAAACATATTCTAATTATTCTGCATAAGAAACACAAATTCTAATCATGAATTTCGAATAATATGATAAGAAATAATCAGAACTCCTCAAAAGCCAAAACAAACCTTTTCGAGCTTGAACTCTTGAAGCACAAATCAAAACCGAAGGTAAAAGTCTGAAGCAGGAACGAGTTGACTGTTGACCGAACAAATCAAAACCGAAGGTGAAAGACAAATGCACAATCGAGCTTGAAGCACAAATCAAAGCATCTCTACGAACTACCGAAGGTCTGAAGCACAAAATCATACCTTGAAAACTCCAAACGGCTCTGAGATTCCTTCCATAGTTCCATCGCAGAAACTCGTTCATTGGCCGATTGAGATTTGGCAACTTTAATTCTTGCAATCGCTGCCTCGTCGCCTCGAATCCTTCCATCGCCTGCCTTGATTCCTAAAATCGCTCGACGCCTCGTGCTCTGCTGCTCTTACGTAACGTCGCCAGGTCCAAACGGCAGACGCGAGTCGGAAAGGGCCAAGGGGTATAAACTTATAATGGGCTAATGACTATTGGGCCGTGTGTTTTTTTAAACCTAAATGAGCCTATTACGTAATTGGACTGAAATATATATATGCTGCCCCCTAAGATTTGCTGCCCTGGGCTTGAGCCCAACCTGCACATAGCTTGGGCCGGCCCTGATTATATACAATCAACTTTATTTTCTTAAAAATAATACAACCAACTTTTATAATCTTCACATTGTATGCGACTTATTGTATACTATGGAAGTTATGACAAAGTTCTTTGTATACAATGGTAACTAAACAAGTAAACAACAAACACATAAAAAAGTTGTTTGCATGAGAGAATTATGAATATTAATTGTATTATTTTTAAAATTTTAAATTTTGGATAATGAAATTCATAGATGAAGAGTGTGGGGGGATTGAGTGTGGCATGGTGCATGTAAGGAATTCATGGGCGGGCAATCAAATTAAAGGAGGGGCAATTAGACGGCTAAGATTGGTTCTCGCGGTTCTCGTAGGAAAAATAGTTCCCGTTTGAACTTTTGCCTATATATATATATATGTGTGTGTGTGTATATATATATATGTATGTGTGTGTGTATATATATATGTATGTGTGTGTATATATATATATATATATAGTGAGGATCCAATAGAAACAGTCCTTAAAATAGGAGCGCTAGGAACACTGCATCTAGTATATAAAATCATTCCATCAAACTTAAAATCATTGCATCATATCTAAAAAATATGAAATTCTCTTAAAACTAGTTCATCATGCGTGAATTAATCAGTTGACCCTCTTTTAAAACCAATACATCATGTCTAAAAACCACTACATCTAGTATAAAATCATTGCATCTTGTTTAAAAACATTGTATCTTATCTTTACACACAAATAATAATAATAATAATAATAATAATAATAATAGTAATAATAGTAATAGTAATAATCGTTACTATAAATAAAAGACTAACCTTAATCAATAAAATTAAAGAATCTTACCCATTCATTTAGTCAAATTTAAATCCTGAGCATTCATTTTGATCAAAATTGAAACTTAATTTTAACTTTAATTAGTCAAACTTAAAACTTCATTGTGACTTTAAATCAATAAGATTTATTTAAATTCAATTATTAAGACGAGATAAAGTAGAAAATAAATAAAATATTATTTGAATTAAAAAAACTATTAACTTCTAATCCAAACCTTAAGTAGGATTTAGTTTTATCATATCTCTCTTTTTAGTCAAAAATAAAAATAGTATAAACATAACTATTTATTTGCTCAAAATTAAAAACCTTTATTAGTTGTACAATCTCAACTATTTATTTATTTAAAATTAGAAACCAAACTATAAAGGTCGTAAGAAGCGAATATTTATCATTTATAAAATAAATTAATTTGTTTAAGATTCATACTACAAAAAACATGACGCATTCTATGATTACCAAAAACATATCCTTAATTGACGGATTTTAGAATAAATGATATTTTCATACTCAAGTGATAAATAGTGATTTGAAAGAAAGTATGAATAAAATTTCAATGTTATATTAAAAAAATTAATTTTTGCAAGTATCACAACAATTATTTATCATTTTTTAAGTTTTCAATTTTTTCATATGTTATATAATTATTTAATATCTTATTACTATCCAATATCCATCATTATAAATTAACCCGTGTATTACACGGGCATATAATCTAATAGTAGTGGTAGTAGTAGTAATAATAATAATAATAATAATAATAATAAATACATATATATATATATATATATATATATATATATATATATATATATTCAATCGCCAACATATGTTGACTTTTTCATCTCAATATTTAACCCATAAATTGGTGTTCGCATGACGTTCGCAAATTGCTAACGATATAATCGTTCGCATATGATCCCTTTAATATATATATATATATATATATATATATATATATATATATATATATATATATATATGAGAGTGTTCATTTGAGAATCAGTTTTATTACAAGAACCGTTTGTAGCCATTGATCATAATTAATCAAAGATTTATATTAATTGTGGCAAACATGTCAAAACACAGCCGTCATTTTTAGTTTTCAAGAATGTTGGAAGGTTATTTTAGGCAAATTGCCTAATTAAAGGGGGGACCACTTACCCCCAACTTTTTAAAACTAAAATATCTATCAAATGTAAAGGTATTAAAATACGAAAATTATACCAAATTAACGAGAAAATTATGCTCTTTAATATGACATCCATATTGCTATACCTTTTCTAACAAATTTTTTTCATTTTTCCCAGGTTTTTTTTCAACACAGCAATAGATATTTGCACATGTGCATATACCACTATCTTTTTTTCGAGCACTGGTGCGTATAGGTGCATATGTGCACATTACAATAGGTGCACATGTGCATATACCACTATCTTTTTTCAGCACATACGATAAAGTCACATATGCACGGTGCATATGTACACAACCTGTTCAGGTTTTATTTTCGCATAAGTGCGTCTAGGTGCATATATGCATATGCACATGTATACCAAGATGCATGTGCGCACGTGCAACTCAAAGCTGTCTTAGTCAAACTCAATTAAGGCTATAAACGAATTGTATGAACATGAACGGGGCTTGTTCGTATTCGTTCGTTTATCTTTAGCCGAACAAATAAACGAACACAAACAAAAATCTGTGTTCATGTTCGTTCGTTTAACTTTAGCCGAATAAATAAACGAGCACGAACGAGCATTTGTGTTCAATTATTTAAAAGATTGGTTCGTTCGTCTACATTTTTGTTCGTTTTTAAATCATAAACAAACGTAAATGAAAGAACACACATTATAATACAAATTTAAACATTATTAAATACAAATAAACACTATATATACGCGCGTGCACATATAATATAAATATATATATATATAATACAAACGAAAATAAAAAACGGACAAACGAATGTTCATGAGCATAAATGAATGAACAAGAGCTCTGTTTGTGTTCGTTCGTTTAATTAAACGAAAGGAAAATATTGTTCGTGTTCGTTGTTTTGTTCGGCTAAAATTAAATGAACGAACACGAATAATCCCCCGTTTGTTTTCGTTTAGAACTCTAGTGCACGAACAACTTAAAGTTTGTTTAGTCAAACTCATTTCTAACTCAAAAAATTCTAACAAAAAAGATTGGTGGGGTGTAAATATCTAATATATTACTAAAATTCAATAAAAATATAAATGATTGTGATTAATAAATAGAAAAGAAGATAAAGGAAAAAGAATAAATAAAAAAAGTAATTCCGCAAGTTATAAAAAATTTTAAAAAAAGAAAAAAAGAAAAAAAATAAATATTTTGAACACAACAAAATCAACCGCCATTTTAAATAAATAAATAAAATCAATTGATCTCTACAGCAATACAGGTATATATATATTTTTTAATTACAATTTTATCTTTTTGATATAAATAAGGTTATTAAAACATTATTTAAATTGATTGGTCCATAATGGTACTTGCGGTTCTCGCATTAAAAACAGTTTTTAAATGAACTTTTCTCTCTATATATGTGTGTGGAAAGGATTGATTGCGAACGCACGAACATTTTTCATTGGCGGTGACGGTGATTCGTTTTGGTGTGGAGTATGGACGGTAGCCATGAGTCTTTAATTTTTGGATGGTGGCGGTAATTCTCAAATATTTGGACCATGGCGCGTTGGTTACTAAATCAAGGTTGCTTTGAACTTTGTTTCATTGAGAAACACAAACCACATGGATTTACAAATAGAAGTTTAAATTTATATAAATTATTAATAATGTAGTTTGATGAATTTTTTTACACTTTATATCGTATGGATTTACAGATATAAGTTTAAATTATATAAATTATTTCAAATAGATATAGTATTTTCAAACTAGATGCAATGGTTTTTAAATAAAGAAACATTGAAACTTTCAACCATGATGCAATAGTTTAAGTGGGTTCTATGTTTTTTTAGACGAGATACAGTGATTTGAAACTTGATATATAGGAACAGTCTTAAATTAGGAACGCTAGTAACACTGCATCTTGTCTATAAAATCACTGCATTTAAATTAAAAGGGAGAATTTCGTTTATATCCTTAGAAAATTTCCTAATTACGTATATATCCTTGTAAACATTGAAATTACGTATATATCCTTACAAAACCTATAAACTCACAAATATACCCAAACTCTTAATTTAATAATAATTTTTCAACTTAAAATCTGAAAAACAAAAATAAATATTATCCTAATTTGATTTCTTGATATTAAAAATGTAATTGGTTTGTGAGATTACAAGAATACCCTTCTCTTATATGTACACATCTAGACCCATCGATTGAAACTTTCCTAATTACATAAACTCACATACCTAAATCAAACCCATCACTGTGTAACCTAAATCAAAGCACCCATGACCCATCACTGTGTACAAGAAACTCAGATACCCAAATCAAAGCACCTATCGGCTGATTGAAGCTACCCATCGAAACCTAAATCAAAGCGTCAAAACCCAAATCAAAGCACCTACCGATCGATTGAAGCTTGATTTGAAAGAGATACGGTGGAGTTCAGGTGCGAAGGCGATAGGTGAACAAAGGTCGTTGCAGGTGCGATGGCAATTGGGTGAAGTACGATCGATTGAGGTACGATGGCGATGGGTGAAGTAGGGTCGATTCAGGTTCGATTGAACCCTAAAACCACTAAGATATCGATCGACGAACAAAGTATGTGTGAGACGACAGTCCAGGCGTGAACAGAGGATGCTAAATTCGGCAGCTTGAACAGAGTTATGGTTCGATTGAACCCTAATTTCACTAAAATACTGATTCGACTATTGCTTCTTGAATTATATGAATGTGGATCGGGATATATAGACTTTATACTAGCATTGCAGACTGTTTCATAATTGAGTATTTATCGGGATAGATTTTATACTAAAATACCCATTCGATTGACTTCATAATTGCTGACTGTTTCATTCTTACGGAAACCAGAGGAGAAATAGAATAATCTATATACCTGAGGAAGGAGATGAATCGGTATATTCATACGTAAGAGATGAATCGGTTCTCCTAAGAATATGAAACAGTAGTGGACACATGAAGATCTGGATAGAGAATTTGTGAAGAAATTCAAATGGGTATTTTTGTAATTTTAGCAAGAAATCAAATTAGGATAATATTTATTTTTGTTTTTCAGATTTTAAATTGAGAAATTATTATTAAATTAAGTGTTTGGGTATATCTGTGAGTTTATAGGTTTTATAAGGATATATATATGTAATTCCTATGTTTACAAGGATATATATGTAATTACGAAAGTTTTTAAGGATATAAACGAAATTCTCCCAAATTAAGATCATTACATCCCAGCTAATAAACATAAGATACCGTTAAAATTATTGCATCTTTATTAAAGAATTTAATAATTTCTTGTTTAAAGAACAATTACATCCAGGTTAAAATCATTGCATCTAAAACCTAAGAAATTTAAAAACTAATTTTATTTATATAAGTCAAATTTATTCTGAATTTAAAAGAAAGGGAAATTAAATTTACGTATTTAAAAACAAGTTAGCCGCAATTATTGATTAAAAAAATACAAAAAAAGTTGTGATTTAGCCGTTCGCATTCGTTTGCATATAAACCTGTTCGCATATAAACCCGTTTGCATATATATATATATATATATATATATATATATATATATATATATATATATAGGGATGAGATCAAGTATATATATATTAGCAAGGTATCCACGCAATGCTGCGGCGGCAAGTAGTTTCTATTTTATATCATGTTGCTTTTAAAAATGTAATAATATGTTATTCGCTCAATTCAATATCACGAAAAAATATCGTACAATGTCAGTTTTTTTTGTTTTGCATTAATTATTTTATTAATTTTAAAAATAAATTTTAAAAGACATTAAAATAAGAAAAGAATTTATATTTATGAAATAAGGAGGGAGAAGTTAATAAGATTTTGAAAATTATGTTGGATAATTGTGTTTGTGTGAGAGAGTGTTTTAGTGTTACAGAAATATTTTAAATAGCTAAAAAGTTAAAGTAAATTAGAAGAGAGAATGAAATGGTTAAAAAGGGGTATTTTAAATAGATAAAAAAGTTAAAGTAAATTATGAGAGAAAATGAAATGGTTAAAAATTGTATTTTAGTACATTCAAGTTACTTAAAATTAAGAGTTTTTAAGGTTATAAATTCATTATAAAGGAGTAAGATATATATATATATATATATATATATATATATATATATATATATATATATATATAGAGAGAGAGAGAGAGAGAGAATATGGATCAATATAGTCCCCTCCTTATCCATAGTCATTGAAGTCCAATTTTCAGCCATTGATTTAGTTAGATCGACTAAGGATAGGATCGACTTTTCAAGGTTTGTTCCATATGGCAGTTACCATTCATGTAACAGTTTCCTTATTCCACGTTTGTTTTCCATTTTCTAGTAAGTCAACATTCGTCTTCTTCTCCACGTTCATTTAACGTTTCAGCCGTCATTCAGTTTTGTTTCAGTCGCTTATTTTTTTGTTTTTTGCGATGGCTTCTTGTTCTTTGTCTATGATCAGCGACGATGATGATATATACGATGGTATGTTTTTTTCGATTCTCTTTTTGTATGTTGTTTTTTTTCAGTTTTGTTTTTTCGATGATATATACTTTGTTGTGCAGAGTATATATTCGTATTTGATGTTCGACCTTATACATCCTCTGTTGGTTATGTTTTATTTGTGTGATGTATCTTAGTTTTTGTTAGTTTCAATTTTTGCAGAGGTTTTTGAAAATGATATTCATTATGTTTACAAAATCATCATTTTCGTATCTTCTATAATGTATTTGACGTACTTATTAATCAGTTTTGATAGCACATCATTTTGATACTTAAAATTTTGATATTAATCATTCAATTCATCATTTTCATGTAGTTTATCATTCAATTCATCATTTTCAGAAGTTATCATTCATTATGTTTACAAAATCATCATTTTCGTATCTTCCATAATGTATTCGACGTACTTATTAATCAGTTTTGATAACACATCATTTTCGATACTTATCATTTTGATATTAATCATTCAATTCATCAATTCATCACTTTCATGCAGCTTATCATTCAATTCATCATTTTCAGAAGTCATCATTTATGCAGAGTTTTCCGAAAATGATGAAATTCATTATCATCCAGTAACATCGTATTAATCAGTTTGGTTATTATAATAGCACTACACAAGTATATAAGTTCACTCAAAATGATAAATACTTTATCTTAGAAATCTTTGAGTATGATAAAATTAAGGTTTAAACAGCCAAACTGACATAAAAATGTCTGAACATGATGAAAATGATAAACAAGGTTTTGTACAGCCCAGACTAAACTATAAATATACTCGAAATGATGATTAAGTTTGATGCAACCTTTATTGAACATCAAAATGATGTCACTTAATAATCATTTATATACAAATGACAATACAGTCAAAATTATATATAGTCTGAAAATAATAAAGATGATAAATAAGGTTTAATTGTACAGCCTATATTAAACTGTAGATGTTCAAGCAGTTTTGATTATTATAATAGCATTACACAAACATGTAAGTTCACTCAAAATGATAAATATTTTATGTTAGAAATATTTTGAGTATGATGAAATTAAGGTTTAAACAGCCAAAATGACATAAACAGTCTGAAAATGATAAACAAGGTTTTGTACAGCTCATATTACACAGTAACTGTACTCAAAATGATGATTAATTTTGATGCAGCCAATATTGAACATCAAAATCATGTCACTTAATAATCATTTATATACAACTAACATAAATATTGATACTACAGCCAAAATGATGAAAATAGCCCGAAAATGATGAAAATGTAAACCAGGTTTGTATAGTCTTAACTAAACTATGGATGTTCAAGCAGTTTTGATTATTATAATAGCATTACACAAACATGTAAATTCACTTAAAATGATAAATATGTTTTATTAAAAATCTTTTGAGCATGATGAAATTAAGATTTAAACAGCCAAAATGATATAATCAGACTGAAAATGATGATCAAGATTTTGTATAGCTTATACTAAACTGTAAATGTACTCAAAATGATGATTAAGTTTGATGCAACTTTTATTAAACATCAAAGTTATGCTATTTGTATCAAAATGATGAATGTTCTATGCATGGATTATCATAAATTAATGTAATTATACTGTCAACGGATTGTCAAAAAAATATTGTTTTGGAGTTATCATTTTCATAATGTTCTGTTATATTATTATCATTTTCATATTTGTTTTGTGGTGGTTCTGATAATGAACTCCGAAGAAAGGGACGGAAGATTGAATTTTTGAACGTGGGAAAGTTTTCTTTCCATATATTTAGGATTTATATACGGAAAGTGAATTTTTATTTGTTTTTTTTTTTTACATGTTTACCCTTTTTATTATATAAAAAGGAGTTATTTAAGGGTTAATTTTTTTATTTTCTTTAATTAATTATGTCCATCCATTATAAGATCTAATGGTCAATATTGAGCCCTTAGGGACTTTATATAAGGGTGGGACTATATGGATCCTAACTCTATATATATATATAGGCAAAAGTTCAAACGAGAAATGCTTTTCGTACAAGAAATGTGGGAACTGTTTTTAACGCTATTAATGACTTATTAATAGGGGTATTTTGATAATTTATATATTTACCAACCGTGAATTGCGTCAGGGTGAGCCGTCATTAATTTGCAATGCTTGATTTTCCTGAAACAACCCTCGTTAATGCGTCATTAATAATGAGTCATTAATGAAGCATTAATGAGTTGTCAAAAAATCTTAGCCACTGATTACTTTTAATCAAGAAATAAGTTTGGTTATTGTACGAAAAACAGTTCTCGTTTGAACTCTCCTATATATATTTAGACAAATGATCAATTGCGAACATCATCTGCATTGCGAACGTGCGAACGGTCGAGTGCACCCCAATTTAATGAAAATATTACATTTATGTATGTTGGAGATTCATTGAAGTCAACAATTACGGCTAGAAACATGTAATTTGCAGCAAAAATAATTTAATTTTATGAATTCACGATAGATAATATTTTTGAAATGTATTAGGTTTTTTGATTGAGTTTTTTAAATAAGATGCAGTTATTTTTTAAATGAGAAATCATTAAATCCTTTAATAAAGATGTAGTAGTTTTAAAGATAATTTATGTTAATTAGGCGAGATGTAATGATTTTAAGTTGGGTGAAGTGATTTTATAGATAAGATGCAGTGTTCTTAGCATTCCTATTTTAAGACTGTTTCTATTGAATCAAATACGAACGCTTCATTTCGTTCACAAATTGCGAACGCTTGTATGACAAGTCAAAGAAGGCAGGCTACGTGTGTGTGTGTATATATATATATATATATATATGTGTACATACATGCATAAATATACAAACATATATATATATATAGAGAGAGGGAGCTAGATGCAATGATTTTATATAGGAGTGTTTTTGAATAATATATAGTTGTTTTTTAAACTAAAACTTATTAAATTCTTCAATTAAAAATGCAATATTTTTAACGGTATCTTATGTTTATTAGCTGAGATACAATAATTTTAAGTTGGATGCAATAATTTTTAGTTAGAATCAATAATTTTATAGATTAGATGCAATGTTTCTAGAGTTCATATTTTAAGGATTGTTTATATTAAATTCTTACCTTATATATATATAGAGAGAGAGAAAAGTTTATTTAATAACTATTTTTATTATAAGAAACTAAGAACCGCATGAACTATTATGGACTAGTCAATTATTATTTTATAATATTAAAATTAATTAAATTTAAATGGGTAAATTTGTAAATTTAAAAAAATATTGGCGCCATACATGTAGCCGCCTTTTTCGGTTGGTATCAAAATTTTCTTTTTTCTTTCACTACGGTGCAGGTTTTTTTTAATTCTTTTTCTTTTTTTTAATATGTTGTAAGAATTATTTTTTTATTTCTTATTTTTTTTACCTTCTTCTCTATTTATTAATTATAATTATTTACATTTTTATTTGAGACCGACATGAAGAATGTTTTCATTTAGTCAAGTAGAATAACCATAATAATCTAAAGGGCAAACTGTATCAAAATACAAGAAACTTTGGCTAAGTTACCATTGTATACAACGAACTTTTTTTTAATAAAATTAATACAACAAACTTACAAAATCTTACCATTGTATGCAATTGATTACCTGAACTAAGGTAACCAGTCACCTTTTATTTTATTTTTTATTTTCTTATTTTAAATTCATAGTTTCTTCAAGTGTTCATCTATGTTCTTCAACTTTATGAACACATACAAGATATTCAAGCATAAATAAACCTAATTCAAGTAGATGAAGAACAAATCAGACATGGTGATGCTATGCACAAATCAGAAACAACTTATGAAACCAAATCTAGCATAAACCTTAGATCTGTAAACAAATCCTCAAATCATAAAGATGAAGAACCCAAAATATAAAATCTAAACTTGAAAACCCTAATATACAATCTAAACTTTAAGATGAACCCTAAAATACAAAAATCTCACATGAAAACCCTTGACCTGTAACAAACCCCAAATCTCAAATCTTTAACCTATCTATAACAAAATCGCACATGAAATCACTTATACAATCGAAAGAACTAGTTGCTCAAACCTTAAATCGGCGGCATGAAGGCAGCATGAAAAACCCTTATACATGAAAAATCCTTCAAGGTAACAACAGTGGTGGTGGTTGGACTATGAAGGTAGCGGTGATGGTGGCTCAATCTTAACAAATCACATATGAACGAAATCAGACGGTGGTGGTGAATCTTCAAGGCAGCGGCAGTGATTTGGTCGGAGAAACCCATGGGATGGAGTGGTTGGAGAAACCCACGCGGTGGTCGGAGAAACCGATATGGTGGCTACAAACGACGGTGGTTGTGGCTCTTCAAAGCAGGGGCTGCAAACTATGGGGATGATTAAAGTGATACAAATAAGAGGATAATTAAAGTGTCGATTTATTGGAGTGTTTGTGCAGATTTATGAGTCATGGTTCAAAGAGTGTTTGTGTTAGGATTCATTTGGAGTGTGTGTGGAGTTATGCCTATTTTTCCTAGATTTTGTTAATTTAAAATAAAAAATTGAAAAATAAAGGGATTTACCGGCTAGAAATTATTTAACCTTCTATAGAAGGTAATGTTACATACAATGGGAAGATTTTGTAAGTTTGTTGCATTAATTTAAAAAAAGTTCGTTGTATACAATGGTAGCTTAGCCAAAGTTTCTTGTATTTTGATGCAGTTTGCCCTAATCTAAAAAGACCACTTTTTTAATTGATTAATCTACTTTTAGTTACAAGCACCAAAATAGTAAAATGTGAAAAAGCAAATGCAAATTTCTATAGTTATTTTCCATTTATTTTCTCTCATGTTTAGTGTAATTATTCAAGTAGGCAATTTTGTTATGATGTTTGTTAACATATAAGTTATAATAATAGGTAGTATGACTATTAATAGGTAGTTACTAATGTTAAGTTTAACTTAACCAACTTTGAGTTGCATATATACATATAAAGGTGTACATGTGTATGTGCACATATGCACAAATGTGTACCTGTGCTGGAAACAAAATTTAGTTCTATGTGCACATGTGTAGAAATCTGTATTTGTGCTGGAAAAAAATATAGTGTTACGTCTACATGTGCATTTGCATATATGCACAAGATGCACACGTGCACTGTGCATATTGTAACATCCTCGATTGGGCCTAGTTGTAATTAATGAATACGTGTATGTAAATTAATAAAATATGTAAATATTCTAGTTGTGTATATATATATATATATATATGTGTGTGTGTGTGTGTGTATTTGTACAAGTAGAAGTATTAATTTAAAAGAAAGGATTTATGAGGGGTGTTTTGTGAATGAATGTAGAACTAGAGGCAGTTCTACTTTAAGTAAGAATTTATATATGTACGTGTGTTCAAGAAGTGTATAGTTAGTCAACTAAAAACACACACAAACACACTCTCTCTCATATTTCTTGAAAGAAGCTTTGAAGATCTAGGTGTTGATTGAATCCAAAGAAGATTAGTATGTGTTTCTTTTGAAGTTTAAGCATGATTGATGCTAGTTGTGTGTTGAGTTGCTGAAGGAAACTCATGTTGATGTGAAGAACTCCATGGTTGAACATATAAACCTTACTTGATAAGTGGGTTTTGTATGTTTGATGGTTTTAATTGGAGTTAATGAGTTTATGATGTTTGTATAGATGATATATGAAGCTTTTATGTGTTTTAGAAGTGATTTGGACAAATTTCAGAATCTGAGAAAAAGATATTTTAAGTATTAATCGGCTGAATGATGAACAAGAAGAAGATGAAGTGCAGGTTGGCACGCAACGCGATGTGTCAATTAAGGGGACGCGACGCGTTCCCGAAGATTCGTGCGACCTTCATGTTCATCCGACTTTTATTGATCCGACCCTTTGGTCCGACTATCGCATGTGTGGTCCGACTATCTCATGATGGTCCGACTTTCGCATAGAACGCGACCTGACGCGTTCGGTGAAAATCACGATGGATTATTTTTGGTTGTTAAGTAATTTTAAGGCATATGTAGCACTGGTTTATATGAAGTTATTGTATAATGTTTATGAACCTTAGAAGGTTCTTGTACGTGTTCTAGTAATAGAACCTCGTGTGTGTGCTTAATGTAAGTACTGACGTGTTTTAGGTGAACCTGACACGTTATCAGAGCCGGAGCAGAATATCTGTTTATTGTAAACGCCTCGGGTGAGTACCGGCTTTCATAAGTCTCAATAGAGGGAGACTTGCCTGGTAATTGACTAACTTGATTGATATATGTTGTAGTATTGATTCAGGAATGCTTAAGGATGGTGTAAGCCTTATCATATTGTTTTAATATGTATTGTGCCATGTTTAATACTTGTTGATTATAAGTTGAGTGCATGCCAGCGGATCCAAATTATAGCCGCCTAGTTAAACATGATGATATGTATGCTATTGATCCTGATTGGATCCACCATGTTGGATATGTTGTTATGCATGCTATGGATCCATATTGGATCCACCTCGTTGGAATTTATGAATATGCATGCTTATTGATTGATCCTGATTGGATCAGCTATGTGTATGTGAATTGTTCGCAAACTACTTAGAAGCATGGTTAAGGTCCGCCGACATTGCTGGATCGCACGAGACTTCGGTTATAATTCGGGATTAACGGCGACTCGAGGTTGAAAATTCCGGGTCGTAGGTTCTGCAGGACCGTCGTTCCTTAACGTGAGTGGTAATCAGCCGGTTGTAGCTGGATTACCTAATAAGCCTATGGTTTCGTAACGATGCTTGGTGGACTGCTAAATGCTCCCCCACCAGCTCGGATGGTTGTGTCTGATCCCCCGATTTATGTTGTTGAGCGGGACTAACTATCCTGCAAGATATGACTCTTACTGATCTTGTCGGCACACTGCAATGCGATAGGATAGCATTGATTGCTTATTCCTGTGATATGTAACTTGCTTTATTGATACTTGTGATAAGTTAGTACTCACTAGCTATTTTATATAGCTAATATTGCTTCGTTGATCCCTTTTACAGGTAAAGATTAGGTGGCCTGGTGAGATGGGTTGCCTGGTTGTACATCTTTTTGGGGAGGACACTTTGTATATATTATGTTATTATGTTATGGTCGGTTGTGGGTTAGAGTAACACCAAACATGTTGTTTCATGATTTTTGATTGTAAATATCTATGGTCTAATTTTGAAACGAATTTCCGCTGTATAATCTAATAGTATTTAATTTTGAAAGGATCCACGCATATTAAAGACGCAAATTTTTACTAAATTTGTTGTTTTACGAAGCGGTGTTACACATATATGCACCCAGACACACCTATGTAGTATAATAGGTGGTGCACATGTGCTTGAAAAAAATCAAGTGTTATATGCACATATATAAACATCTCATGCTGGGCTAGAAAAAAAACCTAACAAAAGCGAATTTTTTTTTTGAAAAAATATAGCAATATGGATGTCGCATTAAAGAGCATATTTTTCTCGTTAATTGGTATAATTTTCGTATTTTAATACATTCGCGTTTGGTAGATATTTTAGTTTTAAAAAAATTGGGGTAAGTGGTACCCTTTTACTTAGGCAATTTGCTTAAAATACCCCTTCAATATTTTTGGAAATTTAAAATGACAGCTGTGCTTTTAATTAATTACATCTTTGCCACAATTAATAATTAACCATTGATTAATTATGATCAATGGCTACAAACAGTTCTCACAATAAATTTGGTTTTCAAATGAACACTCTCATATCTATATATAGGGGAGGGTTCAAACGAGAATTGTTTTTCGTACGAGAACCGCGAGAACCAATCTTGGTCATTCAAGTGGTAAGTGGAATTGATGGATGAAGAGCGTGAGGGGGATTGAGTATGGCAAGGTGCATGTAAGGAATTAATTGGTGAGCAATCCAATTAAAGAAGGAGGAATTGGACGGCTAAGATTGGTTCTCGTACAAAAAATCGTTCTCGTTTGAACTTTTGCCTATATATATATACACACACACATACACATACATACATACACTACGTACTAACAACAAACCTAAATGGACTATGACCTATTTATATAATCGGGGTCTAAGACATCTTACACTACACCTTAATATAACTAATATCTTCACCTTCTATATGTCAAGAAAGGATACTCTTAGGGAGTTAGGGTTATGATTGATCAATCTTTCAAAAGAAGCATTACTCCTCTTTCGACAGATTGGCTTTTTTTTTTACCTTTTTCGGTTTCTTTTAAGCCGTGTTTTTAAGGGTATGACTCCTACATTTACTTCTCTTATACCAGACATAATTATTGATCAGATACGGTTGTTAGTGTTACAGTACTTTTTCTCCCCTATAATCTTTCTAAGGTATATAATAAAATTTGCCGTTAAAAGGTTGGTTGAAAAATTGAATTACTAGTAAAAAATGTTATATTCAGTAGCATGTGATTCCCATATGTTATATTGAGGTATATCCATGATACATGCATGCACAGCATATGAGACTCAGATTTTAGCATATAATAACAAAATTGTGGCTTTCTTGAGAATGTTCAATAATTTATTCCATAATTAATATTATTATATAAAACCATTGTAAGCCATCAATTTTCAAAATATGGACAAACAGTAGAGAGCCACTTGAATCACTTGATGACTCTTGAGTTGAGTTGTGTGGTTAATCAACAAGTAGATTTATTTCTTTGAGGTGAAAATGGGTTTTTTTAATCAATGTGTTTATTGTTTTATTTAAAACTAATCATTGTAGAAAGATAAAATAAAATTTATTAAATAATTTTAAATTAATTTTTTAATTATTAAAATTGAACCATTCGTTATTAGTATAAAAATTAAATTCTAATTTTGATTTTTTAGTCAAAACTGAATATAGTTTTAACTTTAATTTATATCAAAATTATTAGAGATCATTTCATCTATGCACTTTTTAAACTTAAAATATCGTATTTTGTCAATCTAATTTACAAAATTATTTTTATCTTTTATAATATTTCAAATTATCAGACTTAACCAAATTTTTCTTTTTATCATTTTAAAATACTTTATAATTATTCTAAATTCTTTATAAAATTACAACCAATAAAGACTTGACTTTATTGTCATTATTTGTAATATTAATGATTAATGACTTATACAACATGGGGAGGGTTCAAACGAGAACTGTTTTTCGTACGAAAACTACGAGAATCAATCTTGGCCGTTCATTTTGGATAATGGAATTCATTGATGAAGAGTGTGAGGGGATTGAGTGTGGCAGGGTGCATGTAAGAAATTCATGGGTGGGAAATCCAATTAAAGGAGGGATAATTGGATGGCTAAGATTGGTTCTCGCGGTTCTCGTACGAAAAATAGTTCTCGTTTGAACTTTTGCCTATACAACATATATAATTATGTCTATTCGTATCCTAATACCACGTACGTTTCTACTCTCACGTCTCCATTCCCACTTGCGTCGACATTTCCAAGCATATATAAATACGTCTCGTAAAGAATCACTTAGATCTCGAACAAAAATAGTTGATGACAAAAATACAAAAGCAGACAATTTCAAAGATTCTGGTTTAGACCGATTCAATCAGTTCCTTATTTATCGGTTTATCTAGCAGTTTGCAGTGGTCAGTTCATTTATAGACAGTTCAACCTATTATTGAAAACCAATTGTTCTTTCTCGTTCCCGGTTCAACCACTTGAACTAGGTGGTCTGCTTTTCAAAACAATGGTTCTATCGGTTATGTACGCAATCAAACCGGACCATCAATCTTCTATTTCATTGTAATTTTTGCATCAGTGTGAGCGTTCAACATTCTACCGTCCTCACTATGAAGGAGTTCTAGATAAATGATATTAGAGTTTGATATAAAATAGTCCGAACTGATTATATAGATAGGCCATAAACCCTTCCAAATATCAGTGTATTCATTATACTACACTAGAGTCATCCAAATCCTACAAATAATTGAATGAAAGTAGCATTGTAGCCTGAAAACTCACAAGAAATTCTGTGGGCTTGAAGCAGACCGATATGGTCTGGGCTTGAAGAGGCCCAATACCTTGACCTGCTTAGTCTTCTCCACCAACTTGCAGCTTGGTGACACGTGGTATTATTGTGGTAATGCAAACCTCACACATTCAAGACCTATTGGCAAAAACATGTGTTAGCTCTTCGTAAATCATTTTGCAACGGTTGCCAACGAGAGTGTACGTACATGGATACATTAAGTATTCGAAAGTGAATCTACTAACAAGAGCCCTAAATGGCTAAATGGACTCTGACCCATTTATATAAACAGTCCACGACATCTTATACTAAACCTTAATATTATTATATTGATCTTCACCTTCTCCGATGCCAAGAAAGGATATATACTCTTAGTGTTATGGTTCAATCTTTCAAAAAGAGCATTACTACTCTTTAGACAGATTGACATTTTTACTTCTTTCATTTCTTTTTGAAGCAGTCTCTTTAAAAGAGTATGACTCTTTATATCTTAACTCTCTTATACCAGACATGATTATTTGATTAGGTTCGGTTATTTTTAATGTCGTGGTACTTTTTCTTCCCTATAATCTTTCTAGAGTATAGAATAAAATTTGTTGTTAAAAGGATGTTGAAAAATCAGTTACTAGTAAAAGACGTTATATTCAGCAACACGTGATTCTCACATGTTATATTCAGGTACATCAATTTTCCATGCATGCACATCATATGAGACAAAGATTTTAGCGTATAATAACAAAATTGTGGCTTTCTTTAGAAAGTTCAATAATTTATTCCATAATTAATATTATTATATAAAACCATTGTAAGCCATAAATTTACAAAATATGGACAAACAGTAGAGAGCCACTTGAACCACTTGATGACTCTTGAGTTGAGTTGTGTGGTCAACAAGTAGATTAATTCCTTTGAAGTGAAAATGAGGTCTTTTTTTTTTAATTTAAATCAATGTGTTTATTGTTTTATGCATACTAATCATTTATACTAGTTAAATAGATTGTAAAAAGATAACTAAAATATATTATAGTTAACAAAATCCAAGATTAGTTCTTGCGGTTTTCGCAATAAAAATGATTCTCAAATTAACTTTTCACCCAATCACTAAGGGTAACCTATCTTTTAGAAGCATCTAAGTAGCGGCACTCATGAGACACAATCTAATATAAATAAAGGACTAACATGAATAAAATTTATTAAATAATTTTAATAATTGATTTTATAATTATTAAAATTGAACCATCAATTTTTATAAAAATTAAAGTTTAATTTTTTTTGTTTAAAATTGGATTTAACTTTGACTTTAATTTAAATCAAAATTATTAGAGATCATGTCATATATGTCTTATTTAAATCTTAAAAACTAAAATGTCATATTTGTCCATCCTAATTTATAATATAATTTTTACCCTTTACAACATTTTAAAATATCATATTTAACCAAATTCTTGGTCTTATTTTAAACACTTTATAATCATTCTAAATTCTTTTTAACATTACAAACAATAAAGACTTGATCTTATTGCCACTATTTGTAACATTAATAATTGATTACTTATACAATAAATATAATCACATCTTTTCGTATTATGATATGACGTTTCTGCCAGCACTTTTGCCCTCCCACTTGCATCGATGTTCCATCGATCACTAGTCTAAATGTTAACGTCATCTATCGCAATATTTTTTTTCGTGTTTTATATTTAGTTTATTTTATTTTTCTTAATGCTTAATATTTATCATTTTTTAATTAACTCATATATCAGATGGACATCTAACCTAATTCACATAAAAATAATAAATCACATATTGTATTATATTATATTATATTATATTATGTGATATAAAATTAGAATGAAGAATTTTAGGTTATGCTATGACTCATTTGTCCAAACTTGTGCGTATTCAATTACTCACCGTTGAAGTCAATTTGTGGGACCCAATTCACATGGTCCGAACCCAACCAAACCATCAAACTCCGACCACTTGCATGCATAACGCCTAGCCACCAACCAGGTGGCTTACTCTTTAACCAAACCCAGTCAACCCCCTAGCTCAGTCACCTTGGCCCTTGGTCCGAACCCAAGCAAACCATTAAACCCCGACCAATTGCATAGTTGCATGCATAACGCCTAGCCACCAACCAAGTGGCTTACTCTTTAACCAAACCCAGTCAACCCCCTAGCTCGGTCACCATGGCCCATTGGAAAACCATGTCTTGTTTTGTCCATCTTTACATTATTTATCACATGCCATTTCTATTTGAAAATTATTATTCACGTTTTAATAATGACGTAAGCAAACACTCGATCATCTATTGTAGCTTTATAAATTATAGATTAAATGATTAATTATAATAGGGTATAATATATGCTTTTAGCAGCACATATTTTAAGTGTTTTTATACTCATAAACAATGAAAGGCATGCTAGTGTCACTTCATCTTATATTCATTAAGTGTTTGTGAGTGTGAAAACACTTATTATAGGTGCTTCTAGCTGCGTGCACTCTATTCCCTAATTATAATGTGAGAAAAATTGTATTATTAGTAATATATTTAAGGATAAAAACTTTCATACTGATGCTAACAGATACTGAAATATTAGCTCTCTTAAAACAAATTTTAATGTTCATGTTACAATGCCCTAGTATTGTTAAGAGTAAAGAGATACATTAATTACATAAAAAGTTATATTACAAGGAAAAATATAGAGCATTTTGATTATTGAAAAGAAAAAAAAGACAAAAATAACAGAGGAAAAACTTGAAAGAACTAACACTTTTAACTAAAATTTTAAAAAATATTTATTAATCTTTTTTTAAAATAAAAATTGGTATACCTCTGATTATAAAAAAAATGTAGAAAATAGATATATGATGTCTGATGATACCCTTAAATAAGGAAGAAGGGACACGTGTTAACATGTTTTGGTGATGAGGGATAGATGGGTGACAATTTAATCAAAAAATTAATTGACGGGCTCAAATTGAGACTTATAATTTAGGCCAGGTTTAAGTTATTAGTTTCGTGTTTATTTTAGTTTCATGTTAATTTATTTTTGATTAATTTATTTTTATATCAGATTAGATTATTGTGTTAACCTTTTTTGTCAAAATGTATTTGGGAATTTATTTTTTGATTTTCATATACTATTTTTATTTTTAGTTTTTTTAATTTCTTGTTAGCTTTGATATGAATTTCGAATATTATTTTAATTTAGATTTTAACTTTAATATGCAATATTTGTTTAGATTGTTTTTGAACTTTGAATACGGTGTTTGTTTCAGTTTAATTCGCATTTGGACTTTATCTTATTATTCAACTTATATTATTGAATATACTAAACAACATAATCTAATACGTTTTTACTAAGTACCAATAAATAATGTTATTAAATAATTAAAATAAATTAAAATAATACATTATTAAATACTGTTACGAAGTCAATAAAAATATTAAAGTACTTCACACCAAATAGACAAATATCATAGTACAAAAACCACATAGCCAAAATAACAAATACTAACATGATGTAATATTGTCTTAGCTTTAAATTATTTATTGTTTATTTAAATTTTTAACTTTAAAAGGTTTTGTACTTTTGTTTGTTGGGGTTTATTACGTATCATGTCACTTCCTCATTTAAATTCATAATCTTCTTTTTGTAATTTAATTTTTATTTATTTAAGAAAATTTTATAATTTTTTAGTTTTATCATTATGCGGGTCACTTTCGGATTGTTGGTTTAACCCTAACCCGACTTGTTTTATTTTTGTCTCAACTTCGTGTCAATCTGCTTTAACTCATTTCGGGTTTGTTTCACGTTTTTTAAATTAGGTTAGATCGTATTTCATGTTAGATCAAAAATTGTCGGACTTAGCTCAAATTTTGAACCTTCCTCGTTTTCCTTACTTTTTTGAAACATGGAACTCACATTCTACTCTTTTTAAAGCAGATTTGAAATATAGAACTGAGAATTCACTATCTCTCATTTATGCTTTAAGGTTAACTCACCTTCTCTAAATTCTTTTAATCTATCTAATATAATTATATAAATATTAGACTAATATGCATTAAATTTTTTTAAACGATTATAAGCCATCATTTAACAAAAATAATTTTATAACTTAAACTTAAAATATTATATTTGTTTCTAATTTACAAATATTATATTTGTTCCTAATTTACAAATATCGTATTCACCCTTTATAATATTTCAAAAGATCATTTTAACAAAATTCTTAGTTTTATCATTATATATATTTTATAATCATAATAAATTCGTTTTAATCATAATAAATTCATTTTAACAAAATTCTTAGTTTTAATTATACTATATTATAAAGCATTTAAGCCTTTTGCTTAAACTCTAAAATTTTAAGTATTTTGAAATTACTAAAGTACCTTTCATATAAACTAAATGGAAACAATTAAATAAACTAATTATTAAATAGAATTAATAAGATTCTTATATTCTATTTTAATAACTAAACCTTTCATATATAAAAAACCAAGTCAATATAAATTAACTTAATTATTAAAAAATATTTTCATAACCAAACCTTCCATTTTTTTAAAATATTCTATTATGTAATAAATATTTTAAATTAATTATTATAAAATGTGTATAAGTAAAACTTATAACCTATAACTAGAATTTAGACATTTTAAATTTTTTTAAATAGGCATATAATCAAATAAAATAGAAAATTATTCGCTATTTTACTCTATTTTTATAATCTCTTAATTCTAAATAGTTTCAAATTACTAATTTACATCTTGTATTTTTATACAATTTACCGTATATTATAAGTAAAGACCTTTTCTTATTTTATTGTTCTCAAAATTTATTTTAAAAATTAATAAAGGAGTTAGTTGAGAACAAAAAAAAAGATAAATGAAAAAAGATAAAGAAAATAGACATGTTATCAAATGAAAATTATTCGTTGTCACTATTTTATGTAAATACCGAAACGGACTTATTATTGAGTAGAAGTTATTCGTTACCGCTACATTGCGCGGGTACCATGCTAGTAACAATAATGGTCGATGGATTATACAAGAAAAACAATCAAGTTTATTCATATCATAATACGACATTTTTGCCAACACATCCGCCCTCAACCTTGCGTCAACACTTTCACCGTTGATCTAAGTGTTTAATATTTATTTAATGTATTTTTATTAATATTTAATATTTATCATTTTGTAAATCAACCCGTGTATTGCCCACCCTATTTTATAAATTCTTATATCTAACCAAATTTTTAATTTTATTATTTTATAATAATTTTTAATTATTTATAATTATTACCAATAAATATTTGATTTTATTATCTTAATCGTAACAACAATGATCAATAGTTTGTACGAGAAATAAATTCATATCTCTTCTTATCGTAATACCATGTTCCTTCCTCACTTCTGTCATCAACCTCGCATCAACTCTTCAACTATTGGTCTAGATATTGACGTTGTCTGTCGCTATTTTTTAAATTATATTTTCCTTCATGTTTTATAATTATTTAATACTTCTTTAATAATGTTTAATATTTATTATTTTCATAAAACGACTTGTGTATCACACAAAGATCTAATCTTGTTTATTATAAATGCTTATCTAATTTATTATAAAGCATGAATTTAAATGTATGTTGAAAAAGAAGATGATAAAACATAACAAAACTAAAGTTAATGGTTTTGAGACAGGGTGATTTATGCATAACACAAATTTTACATACACAATAATTATTTTATGTTCTTATAAATTCATTATCTATTATTTAAATGTATAATGTTAACGTCATCCATCGCAATTTTTTAAAGAAATTTCTTTCATGTTTTATATTTATTTAATTTAATTTTTTTTAATTTTTTAATATTTATCATTTTTTCAATTAACTCATATATCTTATGAACATCTAACCTAATTAACATGAAAATAATAAATCACGTATTATATTATATTATGTGTTATATAAAATTAGAATGAAGAATTTTAGGTTCTTCTATGACTCATTTTGTCCAAACTTGTGTGTATTCAATTACTCACCGTTGAAGTCAATTTATGGGACCCAATTCACATGGTCCGAACCCAACCAAACCATCAAACCCCGACCACTTGCATGCATAACGCCTAGCCACCAACCAAGTGGCTTACTCTTTAACCAAACCCAGTCAACCCCCTAGCTCAGTCACCATGGCCCTTGGTTTTGTTGTTGGGTCATGCCCGTTGGAAAACCATGTCTTGTTTTTTTCCATCTTTACAATATTTATCACATGCCATTTCTATTTGAAAATTCATTATTACGTTTTAATAATGACGTAAGCAAACACTCGATCACATGCCATTTCTATTTATCATCTGTTGTAGCTTTATAAATTATAGATTAATTATGAAGGGTATGTTAATCACTTTATCTTATAATTTTTTTTAAAAGCAGAACACACGCACACATTAATCTACTTCTAAATTTACAACTTTTGTCTACAGCGGGACTTGAACCCATGAGCATAGGTCATGGGGAACACCTTCCAACAACTTGATACCGCTAGGCTACAAGCTTTTTGATACTTTATCTTATACTCATTTAAGTGTTTGTGGGTGTGAAAGACTGTATTATTAATAATATGTTTAATTATAATGGGAGCAAGACTGTATTATTAGTAATATATTTAATTAAGGATAAAAACTTTTATACTAATGCTGAATAAAAATACAGATTTACTAACAGAGTCTAATTAAGAGATTCATTAATTACATAACTAAAATTATATTACAAGGAAAATAAATAGAGCATATTGAAAAGAACAAAAATAATAGAGGAAAAACTTGAAAGAAGTAACACTGTTTTAACTAAAATTTAAAAAGTTATTTATTAATTTTTTTAAAATAAAAATTGGTATACCTCTGATTATAAAAATAAAACAAAATGTAGAAATTAGATATCTGCGGATACCTTTGAATAAGGATGAAGTGACACGTGTTAACATGTTTTGGTGACGAGGGATTGAGGGGTGAGAATTTAATTAAAAATAATTAATTGAAGTGATAATTTGAGTTGGGTTTAGTTTATTATATTCGTGTTTGTTTTAGTTTTATGTTAATCTATTTTTGACTTATTTATATTTGTGTTAAGTTAAATTTGTGTCTCATGTTAACCTTTTTCGTCAAAATGTATTGGGGAATTTATTTTCGATTTTTGTATATGATTTTTATTTTCAATTTTTTAAATTCTTTATTAGCTTCGATATGAATTTCGAATATTATTTTCATTTAGATTTTAACTTCAATATTTAATATTCGTTTAAATTGTATTTGAATTTTGGATACTTTCATTTTAATTCGAATTTTGGTTTTATTTTTTATTCAACTTATATAAACGAATATAATAGGCAATATAATCTACTACGCTTCTACTAAATATCAATAAATAATGTTATTAAACAACTAAAATAAATTAAATTAATACATTATTAAGTATAATTACGAAGTCAATCCAAAATATTAAAATACTTCATACTAAGTAGACAAATGTCATAGTACCAAAACCACATAGTCAAAATAACCAAAATTATGTAATATTGTTATAGCTTTAAATCTTCTATTATTTATTTCAATTTTTAACTTGTAAAGGTTTTGCCCTTCTGTTTCGAGTTTTATTGCATAAGATGTCACTCTTTCATTTGAATTCACAATCTCCCTTTTGAAATATAAATCTTAAGTATTAATTTTTTTTATAATTTTATAGTTTTACCATTATATGGATCACTTTTAGGTTGTCGGGTTGACCCTAACACGACCCGTTTATTTTCATATCAACATCGTATCGACCTGTTTTTTACTTAGTTTTACCTTTTATAATATCATTTTTAACCAAAACATTAGTTTTATTATTATATATATATAATAATCGTAATAATTTTTTTTAATTATAATCAATAAATACCTGAGCTTATTGCCTTAATTGTAACAATAATGGTCGATGAATTATACAAGAAAAATAATCATACGAAGGCAATTATAAAATAGAGTATACATGATACACTTGTCAATAATTAAATGGATTACGTATATTTTTAGGTTTGTTTATTAGACGTGCATGTCCGGTGTTACTCTATTCGATATGTTGTTCTCGATTTAGTTAGGGGAGCTTAAAATACCCGATAACTGAACCTGAAACTATTAAAAATTATGTTAACCGAAAAAACGAGTAAAAAAACAAGTTAACAAATCTTAAGTTTATCGATGTCTTCATTTTATTTCCAAGTTAAAAAAAGTTGCAAAGTCATATTTCAATTAATCCATCTACGAACGTTTATTTAGCACGTGATATATTATGAATAAAATAAAATAAAACGCATTCAATGTAAGGTCGGACCATACTACGCATTTATTGCATGGTCGGTCCCTTCAATTCCCATGAATGTCGTTATTGCGCCCAAATATACTACTTGTTGCTCGTGTATTTCATAAGTCACCTAGCGCCCGCAAAGGATGTCAATTTGACAAGGGTTTGACTTACTGGGTTCGTGTCATCTATGTTTGTGTTAGTTTCGTGTCGACTCGTTTATTTTCGCGTTGTGTTTGGATGTTTGGGTTGTTTTTCGTGTTAACCTATTTTGGCCAAATGTGTTTGGTGAATATTTTTTCGATTTTCGTATACGGTTTTCTTTTTCAAATTTTTCAATTCCTTTTTTGTTTCGATACAAATTTTGTAAATGATTTTCATTTATATTTTAACTTCATTATTAAATGTTCATTTCAATTGTATTCAAACTTTAAATTTGGTATTTGTTTTGGTTTTACTTTTTATTCAACATATATGAATGAAGAGCTAGCGTAGTATGATCAATTGTATTCCACTTACCACTTCAATTGTATTCGAACTTTAAGTGGGCTAGAAATCAGTGTGAAATGATACCCTATTTGGAGTAATTATGATTCAGGAGGTTTTATAATGCATAATTTTCCGGCATTTACATGTTTTATGTTCTTAGAAATATGCTTATGAAGACATTGGTCTTTAATCTTTATTAGGATAAGTGGAATTTATGGATGAAGAGCGTGGAGGGATTGAGTGTGACAAGGCGCATATAAGGAATTTATGAGTGGGCAATCCAATTGAAGGATGGGGAATTGGACGGCTAAGATTGGTTCTCGCAGTTTTCGTTTGAACTTTTCCATATATATACATATATATATATATATATATATATGCAAAAGTTCAAACGAGAACTGTTTTTCGTACGAGAACCGTGAGAACCAATCTTAGCCGTCCAATTCTCCTCCTTCAATTGGATTGCCCACTCATGAATTCCTTACATACACCCTGCCACACTCAATCTCCTCACGCTCTTCATTCATGAATTCCATTATCCAAAATGAACAGCCAAGATTGGTTCTCACAGTTTTCGTATGAAAAACAGTTCTCGTTTAAACCCTCCCCTATATATATATATACACACATACATACATACATATAGCCATGCTTGCATTGCATTTTTTATGTTCTGGTTATGTGACTATGTCCCGACACTATTGTAAGTGATTCAATATTTCAGTATTGTTTTAATCAATTTTTGTTGCATGATAAAAAAAATAGTTTCGCGACACTATTTTTTTTAAGCAGCGAAAAATTATTGGCTTTATATCATGTTAGTTGAGAGAATACTCGTTAGGGTTTGTGTTGTATTGACTCAATATTTATAGTTTACAATTATATATATGATGACATAAAAGACCTTGCACTATACATTTATTACATAAATCTGTACATAAAGGAATTTTAAAAAAAAAACCTAGCTCCCTGTCGAATGCTCACTGCTTCGATTCAAGCTTCGATGGCCACACACCTTGACCGGTGACAGAGGCTACGGCAATGAAGGCGTAACTGGCGACCGGCGATGAAGGCGTCGATGGCGACCGACGATGAAGGATTTGATGGCGACCGGTGATGAAGGCGTCGATGGGGACCGGTGATGAAGGGGTCGATGGCGATCGAGGGCTGCGGAGACGAAGGCGTCGATGGCAGCCGGCGATGAAGACCGAGGCTGCGGAGAAGAAGGCTTTGATGGCCGGCGATGGTGGCGAGACTAGCGACAGGCGATGAAGGCTTCGGTGGCACCCACAATGATGGTGGCGGGATTGGCGACTGGTGATGATGGTTGTAAGATTGGCGACCGACGATGATGGTGGTGAGAGGGGTGGCAAGGTGGGGATGGTGAGAGTCGATGACAGAGGGGAAGTTACCAAATCCAATTCCATATGTAAAGGTTACCAAACACAATGAGCCAGGTATTTGGATTCCAAATCCAAATCCTTCAAATTCCAATTCCTTGTTGTTTCTTTGAGAGATTAGCCATCTCGAATTGGCCTTCATCTTGGGAAATTGACCATCTCGAATCGGTCTCTATCAGATAATGAGTCTTTTGATTTCTCTCTATGGGTTGTTACTAATACTATTTAACAAAAGTGTATACTTCGCACAAAAACAACTTAATTTATATTCAAATTTACACCTTAATGATCCATCTTGTTCCCAGGAGATAAACTTATGTTCTAAACCGAATGTTGTAGAATTTAAACCTTGCAAAGCTGGGAATTGTTGCTTCTTGCATTTGATGTGTTTTCTGTTGGGTGTAAGATAAGGACTTGGATGATTGTCTTATACAATGTTCCTACGCTAAAGTATTTTGGCTAAATGTATTCACTTTAGCGGGGCATAAATTTTCCTAATGACCCGTTAATGTTCTCCCTTTTGTCCATTTGTAACAACTGGTTTGTGTACATGTAATAAACCTATTTTGCGACTTTTGGATGTTATTATTATTGTTATGACACTCATAAGTTCAGTGCGGTTTATGTGAATTGGAAAACCTTGTGCTAAAAGAAAGAAAAACAATGTAATTAATGGAGATTAAATATGGAAAGAGGTAAAGTTCAATGATGTAAAAGGCTAACCTTAGAAAACTTAGGTTGGAGGAATATAAAATGAAAATTAGGGTTTAGTCTTGGAGAGCCAATATCTTTCTCCCGACACCTTTGTGTGTGCGGGCTAGGGTGTTAATGTGTGAAGCCATCAGAGAAAGCTTCATTTTGGAGCTTGATCCTTAGAGATTTGCTTACTACTTTGGAAAATTTGTGCTCATTGTGGTTCAAGGTGTGTTTTTCTATCTTTTCGGGCCTGGTTCGTGTATAGATTATATGCATGTGAGAGATTTATGGTTTTGCGGTTATGAGGAAGACTCATGGATGAACTAAGGTTGAATCTTCATATTTCTTTTGAAGAAGATGGTATTGATATTGATATTAATTTTTGGTTGCTACTAATGGAGTGGTTCTAGATGGTGTTAGGAATTGATTACATGAGATATTCTAGTTTCTGTACACTTTTAAATACGAATTGGTTAAGAGAATATTGTTTTTTAGTGAGTTGAATATATCAATCCATAGTAGATACCCTACCCAAGAAAGGTTAGCAAGGGATGTGTTCTCGCCAAGAATAGTTGGCGAGTGGTCTTGGTTCGCCAAAAAGTAGTTAGTGAGGGCAGGGGTCCTCATCAAGTTAATTAGCAAGTGTAAAGTTATGCTCTTCAATTTAGTTAGCGAGTGTGAGGTTGTGCTCACCAAGTTTGTTAGTGGGTGTGTAGTGTAGCCCACCAAGTTGGTTAGTGAGTGTGATGTAACGGCCGTGGTTTTCAAAAATTGAGATTTACAAAAAAAAAACTTTTTCACTCAATCAAATTCATTGCAACGGAAGACTTTTAAACATCATAATTATTGAAAAAGATAAACCGTTTTAAACATTCATCAAACAAAACCACCGTTACGCCAGAAAACACATCGTAGTTTAAACTTTGTTCAGAAGTTGATAAAATATATCAACACAACAAAAGTGAACTACCCAATAGCCCCTATCTCACAAGGCCACGCACCTAAGCAACCTGCACGAGCACAAGATATATTTCAAAGAAACAAGTGTCAGCTTTCGCCTCGTGAGTCAGCTTAGTTAACATCACAAAATCATCATTTAAAATATTCGCAAATACATTTAGGTTAAGGTATTAAATCCCAAATCGTAACTTGACCCACCCGCATAGCATCGTAAATCCCCACCTGGACAAGTATCATCATAAAACATCGTATAACATCTTTAAATCACCATAATCATCTTTTAACTTTACTAACATCATAAACATCACAAATCATCCTATTGGGGTCTATCAAGACTATCATCAACATCGCTACCCCAAACATCGAACGCGTGCCTGGCAACCGCTAAGGTTCCAAGGTCCCTCCGCAAAGATACCATATGCGTGCCTAGCAACTACTAAGTCCAAGGTCCGTCCGCATTGGCACAAGTTCACTAAACGTGTCCAGCAAGTATGGTACAAGGCAGGGCGCCACTCCCACTTGTACACACACTCCCGTAATCCATCCGCCATAGTTACTCCGACATAAGTCGTTCAGGTAAAAGTACAAAAGGTGCCCCCAACCACCAGGCCCTCCTTTTACCCCCGTGACGTTTTACACATGACCCTATCTCTGTGGTCAATACATCACTCCAATGTATAAATGCACCATGTGTTGCCAAGGTTATCTAGAAACCCGACAACTAAACATCTCATCGCTAGCATATCCTAGAAGGCACACTTTTCCTACTAGGCATCATCATTTCACCTCTGAGTATAACTACCCCTTCCCGAAACATCATGTCAATCATCATCATTAGAACACGTATCTATAAGTATATATGCATGCGTCATATACATCATATAAATCAATCACACTTAGTCAATAATTAAGAGCATGCATCACACAATCGTTAGTCTATCATAAACATTTATATATAGATATATCATCTTAAAAACCGCTAATATTATCAAAACAGATTTTGTCTATATGCTCGGTTTTGTAAAACAACTGAACTCACCTTAGTCTACACAACGAAACACACGATCCCAAAACAACAAACAACGCTCACGAATCAACCAGACCACAAACTCAAACACCGCAAATAACCTATGAAGGTCATTATATCAGAAACACGATCTCATAATCTAATCTTGCTCAAAACACTAAAACATGCCTAGGGATAACTCCCGACTAAAGATTTATGCGTCACGAGCTTGGAAACTTCATAAAACGCATATAAACGACATGCATGCGGTCCAAAATGCCAAATAACCGAAATGGAAGCATAAGATTAGTGAAGTATACCTCTCGGGTTCACCCACGCGAAATCACGGTCAAAACAACGCCCGTAGTCGAATCTCCAATCTTCCCGAACCTTAAATTCGAGCCCCAAACGAAACCCGACACTCCTACACGACCACACACTCGGGTTTTCTCTAAAAATTAGCAGAGTAACGGCTTGGGTGAGAGAGTTTGTGTGAAAAAACGACTGAAAACAACTCATATATATAGACAGTCGTGAACGCGTCGCGTCGCGACACCGCTGTTCCGGCAAATCCTAGTGCATGCAGTCCCTAACACACGGCAGACTCCACTGACACACGCAACCTCGCCGACACACGCTACCGGCAACGTGTCGCGTCGCATCACGATCCCTTGAAAATCCGAATTTTCGTTTTCTTTTCCAACTTTTAATATTTTATTTAAATTAACAATAATATTCCTTAATTATCATTATAAATAAATAAACTCCATAAAATATTATTTATTTCTCCACTAAATAATATTACAATAATTCTTAAAATTCCGGTCGTTACATTATTGGTCGTGCGACTTTTGGGCGATCCGACCTTGGGGTCCGACTTTTGGTCCGACTTATGAGTGGTCCGAGTATCTAACTTTAGGGCTGGTCCGACTTATGGGTGATCCGACCTTGGATTTGATGCGACTTCCCCGGTCTGACTTTGTTGCGTTGCGACGCGACAACTTGCCGCGACCGGTATTATTTCAGTTGGAAGCTTTGTTTGTTGTTCTTTGATGCTACATGCTATATGTTATTACAATTGTGAATCTAGTATAATGTTTATGAGCATTAGAGATAATAATATATGTGGATATATATATATATATATATTTATTTATTTATGAGTCAAGGACTAATTTCGGTGTTATTGTGTTTTCTGGAAACTCATAGACTCGGTAAAATTAGATTTCAGAGTGCTACGATTGAGAACAGAGGTGAGTGGTTGTAAACTCACGGATGGTAAATGTTAGGATTGATATGATTAATGTGATGCATGCGATTGTGATTTATAGACTGTTTAGTCTGATGTTTTGATGATTGTGTATTTGATTGTGAATATTTGGCCGATACACGCTCTTTGGATGATATTGAGTTGTATTTGAGAAGTTAGCTACACGTAAGATTGGGCTAGGCTTGATCGCTATTGGTTGAGCAATTATAGACCCTCTCGTGCATTCGTCGTATCGGAGGGGATCTAACTGGGCTAATTAGCGGTCGGCTATCGGTAAGGCTTTGCTTTGGTCAGCATTGGTTGTAGGTTCTGCGCCGAACCACCGGTGTTCTGGATTATGTGATTATATGCTTTTGTATTGATTATTGCCATTGGCTGTTGTGATTTTACCTTCATCTCACTTAGTTTTTTGCTAATTCCCCACTATTGAATTATTTTTGCAGGTTCGGTGTTTGTAGCTGAGTTTTGTTACAGGAAAGGTTGACTAAGCGCTCTAATATTTATTTTGTTAAAAAGACGATCCATATTTTATATTTGTAACACAACTGATGTTTGGAATGCTTGTATTTTGTGGATGGTTGTAAATGGATGTATTTTATGTTAACATTTTGGATTAAGCTTCTACAACGATTAAAAAAAATGGCTTAAGATTTTATGGTGTTACATTATGGCTGGTTAATTTTTTTCTAAAATCCAATTAAACCGAACCGATTAAATCTATAAAACCAATAACCGACCGATTAAACACAGCTAATCACACCCCACTCGCAAATGATAACACTCACCACACATCCACTACATTCACTCAAGAGTCCACGGAGTGGACACGGTTATTACTGTGTGATGAGGCACCGTGTAGGGAAAAAGGAAAATTCTCACTCCATGCCTACGTCATTAATAGGTGTGTGTGGTATTTAATATCATGTGTTGTGAAAAAAAGGTGGGACCAACAATATTTAACTTTTACTCATAATTTATTTATATATTTGATTGGTTAGTGAGTATTAGATGGGTCCTGAAATTTCGTGTGGTAGAAAGTAGCCAGTACGTAACTAAATAGTGAGTTAAGTGATTGATGAAAAAACTTACGTGACAATGTAATAGGTATGAGAATTACAAACACTCTTAACATTTACAAGCTGATTACAAAAAATAACACATTTATCACATCAACATATTATTAAGTAAATTTAACACGTTTTTTTATAATTATTTTACACTCGCGTTGATAATAATCAAATAAAAATCTGAGGAACCAATGAGAAAACAAGTGCCATTGATATTGATCATTGACAACCGCGTTTAATCATCAACTAAATCAACGGTCAAGATCTTCTCCTGCTTCTCCTACAAATACTCTCACTCTTCTTCTCCTTCTCTCATCACACAAACCTCCATAGCCAAATCGAGCTCAATTCTCCCAATCATTTTTCTAGATTTACAAATTAGGGTTCATAAAAAATGCTCCTTAGAAGCTCATCAAATCCTGCACTTAATTCATGGTTTAACCAACAAAGTCCGAAAGGATTCGTATCGTCACCGGAACCCGATTTCATCCACCGAAACTTGAGATCGCCAACGATTTCATTGTATTCACAGAGTTCATCAAACGATTCGCCTACGAAGATCACCAGAGCATCATCGGAGAGTGATCTGGTTAGCCTCTCACGTTCCAAACGAAGGAATTCATTAAGCAGCGTTAGTTGTTTGCTATCGTCTGTTGGTGTGGAAGAAGACGTAGAAGCTGAAGAGATCGAAACCAAGGACTTGTTGCTTTCGAGTTCTGGATTAGATGTTAATGAGGGGTTTGGTGTACAGCTTATGACGGATGGAGCAGGTGATGGTGGCGGTGGTGGCAAGATCTGCACTGGCGGTGGCGGTAACGGTGATTATTATTATGGAAGTGATGGAACAGATCTGTATTACCAGAATATGATTAAAGCAAACCCTAGTAACTCGTTGATTCTCGCCAATTACGCTAAATACTTAAAAGAGGTATATATAGTTTCATACTATAATCATCCTCTTATAATGTTATTACTCAGATCTATACATAAAGCGTGTTTACAATTCAAATAGCTCAATCATTTGATTCATAAATTCACAATTCCTGTTTAGCTACTTATCTAATTGGGGATTTCGATTGATTACTTCAAACAGGTACGAGGTGATTTTGTGAAAGCAGAAGAGTACTGCAGCAGAGCCATACTTGCTAACCCTAGTGATGGCAGTTCTTTATCAATGTATGCTGATTTAATTTGGGAGACACAAAAAGACGCATCTCGTGCACAGAGTTACTTCGATCAAGCGGTTAAAGCCTCTCCAGATGACTGGTAAATCGATGTTCTTCAATCTTCATTGTAAAATCAATAAATCTAGCGACTTTTGTTGTCTTGGCTTACGAATTTGTTCATTTGATGATGATACAGTTATGTTATGGCTTCTTATGCTCGGTTTCTTTGGGATGCCGATGAAGAAGACGAGGAAGAAGCTCCCGAATCGAATCTAGGAGCATCAAGTTTCTTATATGAAGCTTCACATCAGTTTCCAATAGCTGCAACTTGATAGGGATGAAGAATCATGCTCTAATAACAGAGAGATTATGTAGTAACCTTCTAACCCATCTTCTTTTTGTTGTTTCTTGTACTTCTTTTAATCAATTCAGTCATTTTTAGAGTTCAAGATGATAGTATTCTATCAATAAGCTGTAGTTATTATGTCTAACTTAAGTTATTTTTGCAAGTAGTATGTGACAAAGGTAATAAAATGATATCAAGATTTGTTAAATGTCTCTTCGCTTATGTATATAATGAGACGTGATTTGTATATAACAACTTTTGATTCGTATATAACAATTATTTGTTATGGGAATTGAGACTAATTTACCTTTACGTGGCAGATGCTAAATAACGAGTTGTGTAAATTAATCCGAACACGTAGTTTGGATCAAAATATGTAGTATACAAATCATGTATTATATGTAATTTACATATAAGAGATGCGAAATAAAAACTGAGAGTGAGAATAAATGATTGCTAGTGGCCTTATGTCTTGTTTTATGTCTTGAAAACAGACATTCAATAGATCGTTTCCTTTGAACAATTCTATTTAAATAAAAAAAATATTAAAATGACTAATCCAATTTTTATTTTAAAAAATATTAAAATGACTAAACCAATTTTTATTTAATAAAATATCTACCAAACAATTAACTGTTTGGATTCTTGTATGTTATAAAATATCTAGTGATATATGTGGTGGTATGGAATTAAGTGGGACATGGCAAGTTGCAACTACTAGAACTGAGTTTTTGACTTTTTGTCCTTGAGCACTTGGACAATACCATATCATTATTGAACTAATTATATTGAATTTTGTTATTTGTACAAATAAAGTTCAGAGTATCTTACAAGTAGGGATGTAAATGAGTCGAGCTACCCGTGAGCTATTCGAGCTCGGATCGTTAAAAGCTCGAAACAAGCCGAGCCTTAACGAGCTCGAGCTCGAGCCTAAGTTAAAGCTCATTTAATAAACGAGCCGAGCTCGAGCTCCAAAGAGTGGGCTCGCGAGCTTAAATGAGCTCCATATATAATATAATTTATATTTTTTATTTTTTAATTTTTAATAATTATATATATCATTTTAATAAAAATATTAAAATAATACCCGAGCCTAAACGAGCCTAGCTTAAACGAGCCGAGCCCGAGCTTCATAAGTATTAAACGAGCCGAGCTCGAGCTTAAAAAGTCCTAAACAAGCCCGGCTCGATAAGTGTCTGTCTTGGCTCGGCTCGACTCGTTTACATCCCTACTTACAAGGTTATGGGTTTAAATCATATAATAACAAAATGGTGTAAAATAAGGTTTATATTTAGCAAGTGTGCTTGTTTAGTCGTCCACTTTTTTTTTTTGTGTGTGTGTAGAGATGCCTAATAAAAATGGTAAACACCCAATTCGTGTGTAATAATATGAAGAATATTCAATATAGTCTATAATTAATTTATAGTTCTAAGGGACTAATTTTAGCTTTTTGATCAATGACATCAATGATTCTGATTAAATTTAAAAATTTGGACGGAGTGACATTTTCGTAATTTTTTGTAATTCACATGTGATGCTTTTACAAATCACAAATGATTGTATACTAAATCACCTATGATTGAATATTAAAGTTTTAGTACTATATTTTTTAAATTGATTTTATTAAATACAACTCATAATAATATATCGATAGAACATGTAGGACCAATTTCGTACATGTTTCCATTACCTTGTGATAGTTGCATTTTTTTATAAGCTTCTCTATTTATTTTTCTAATAAATATTTAATGCTTAGTGATGCTAACAGAATATTATGAGAATAAAAATCTACGTATTTAAATTTATTTAGAAGGTTAAATACATTAAAAAAAATACTACAGATCACTTTTTTTTATGATTTTAGATTCCCAACTGGTGTTAATATATCGATGTGTCCTAGATATTTGGATTGTCTAATATGCTAATATGAAAATTCAATCGATACGAGATTTTCATTTATGCATAAGTTTGATTTATTCTATTCCTGTTTGTGTAGAAGATTCATGGTTACTCTGAAATGGGAGAGGACTGTTGTGATTTTAGTGTCACCAACTCGTTTTACTGAAATGAAATTTACAGATTACCAATGAAGTTCAAACTTAAATTTTATACAAGTTGAGAGGTGTTTATACAACCAAGTAAGTTATCAATAGTTAAATAAAAGGAGAAAAAATAATATAGAAACCGTTCAACCATCCTACCACGCAGCCCATTGGGCATGATCTCCGCCACATCAAGATACCACCACACAGTGGTGGCCGCCGTGGACTAATGGTGTGGAAATCCCCCTCCACTACGTGGACCTCCTCACCACGTCTCTCGGGTTTCTTTGCTCTCTACCCCCTACGCTCTAATGATGTATGTGGTTAGATGATCGAAGACCTTGAAACTTAATTTAGTAGGGACGTTCGAAATTTGAGTAAACGAATGGTAGTTAATACTACAATTCCATGTATATTTATGTGTCTACTAATATAACAAAATATTGAATGGTCTCTAACTTATATAATCAAGATTCTTTGCTAAGAATACATTCAATTTTGTGGCAACTGTCTGATATTGACCAAGACATTTCGTCTAAAAGGCATGAAAAAGACGCTTAGATTTGTCTCTTGATCTAGTGCTTTCATAAATTAAGTGGCTCACGTTCTCTGTATAACAGAATAAGTGATAATGTGTGCATAACTTTTTTGTCATATACAACAAAAAGTGATTGTTAAGACTATTATACCCTTGAATTTGTGAATGGGAATAAAAGATAGTAGGTTGTTAGGGACATAAAAGTCCTAACTTTTGTGTATGATAAATATTTATTGTGTGTAAATCATTACCCTAATAAATTGGTAGGGTCGACATGATTTGTTTGGAGGTGCGTTTTCAAAGTAACTATTGTGTTTCATATATGATAACCTAGTCAAAATATATAAAAGGCTAGAGATTGTTAGGGTTTGTTACTGTTGAAACAAAGCATATCCGGAGCTATCTTCTCCAATCAGGATGAAAGTACCTACAAAATGAGCACTGGTTAGCGTCGTCACGAGTGTTAGCTCGTGACCAACCTCCGACGTGAGAGTAAGTATTCAAGTGGTAGAAAGTTACGAGAGTAGTAAATGAGAGAGAGAGAGATAAGAGAATTGAATGAATCCCTTAATTCTTCATTGAATGGATATTTATAAGCCATTTACCTCATGATTACAAGTTCTTATCCAGAGGTTTCTTCCTTGATCCTTTGACAAAGTCTGACCTAGCATTAAATGCTTGTAAACTATTCAACAGACAGAGCATTTAATGCCGATCTTCCAGATCTTTGGGCTGATGGAGCTGGTCCTTCTGTTTGCCAATAGTACTTCGTTAGCTTTTGGTTTTGCTATGTTTTGGATGTATTTCCGGTCGTCATTCTGTGGTTTAGATTTAGGCCGAATCAACTTCATATCCGGAGGTCGTCCGGTATATATGTCATCAGTTACTAAAAGTTCTATTGTATCTTTTGTATTCTATAAATACTGATTAACATAACGCACAATACATACAACGTAACGCATAATACAATTGAGTTAGGTTATCCTACACTGTCTCTAATATATACCACATGGGTGCAAGACTAAAGATCAAGAAGTTACATGAAAAGAGAACATAATTAAGGATGCATTACATTTATAAAATTATATGATCCAAAACCAGCCAAGAACAGAGCCGAAAACCAACCCCATCCCTAAGAACAAAGCCATCACAATTGCAGCTGTTTCAGCTTCCGAAGGTGGCACTGATTTTGGTGCCAGAATCATGATGACACTTGTCAGATACCCATTGGTAAACCCCAACATAAATGTTAACAACACTACAAACTCTTCACTTCTAAACCATTTAGGCCCATGAAGGCAGGCTGTAAATAGTGGATAAAACAGCAGTCTTCCTACACAACCCCATGTAGCATTTGTAACACTCTGTAACATATAAATTGCCGTAAAAGATTTCCCGAAAAAATCGGCGATATTATACGTGGTGATCAGCATTATCGGGTACCAATCTTTAAGTACATCCGACTCGATATTTTCTGCTAAGAATCCTGGGAAAATCGATAGGGTTACGGTGTATATAACCAATACTCCAAGTGCTGGCCATTGAATTGTTCTTGCTACTTCTTGTAATTTAGGTGGTGGAGTTGGGTTGTCATGTTGGAGTAGTTTGTAATGTTGTTCCATGACTGGTAACTTGTACAGTAGAGTACAACAAATGATGCATACTGTTAGAATGGCTGTGGTGACTATGAAGTAGAAATGAGCACTTGTTCTTAAGCCTTGTGGATTGTGTGGGAGTGATGCTTTTGTTATAATTCGCAAGAGAGATACCAGAATCCCTGAATTATTAGACATAATGGTAATTAAGTGATGAAAATATATGTTTTTCTTTAATTTGATGATTTACGAATTATACGTAACAACTTTTTGTCATACAAATAAATGTGGGTGTTTGGATCATTATACTCTTGAATTTTTAACGTGTTTGTTTTTTCGCTTTATTTTATCCTAGAAAATATTGTAAGGGCATAAATACATACGACGACGAAGACAACAACAACAACAACAATAATAATAATAATATAAAATTCTAATATAGATATATTTTCTTTAGTTTTTTGGTTAATAAAATTTAGGTCGTATGCGAGAGTGATGATCATATCAAAACTCTTTACTATATGTATCTGTTTAAAGAAAATCTATATAGACGGCAATAATTTTATTGTTTGAAATTGATTTATCCTTAAACTTAAAACTTAAAATTGCTATTAAATAACATAAAAACTAAATAATCTCCTAACTACGTTTTTATACAATTATAATAATAGTTTCGTTAAGATTGTGAGATTTGTAAACAAAAAGACTCGTTTAGCTTCAAGTTAGTTTTTTTTGAACAACAAACACATCTACCCTTAAATCTACCTCACAATATCAGATACTGCTATACTACAAGCCCTTTTGATAGTTTTCATTTAGTGATATCTAAAATAAGAAAACAAAGTCTAAGGGCCTAATGGTAATTTATCTTGTTGGATGAATTTTGTGTGGATGAGTTTTGTATAGTTGAGTGATATAAAATGAAAATGTTCCCCATAATTTAGTACTCTTCGTAAACTACAGGACCTGTGGAAAAGAAGGATGTTATTATCATTGGCACGCATCTAGAGACGTTAAGATTGTGACTTATTATTGGTATATAAATTTTTTTATCCATACTTAACAGTATAACAGTACACGTATTTAACAATATATGATATAAGTTCGTAATTTATTAATCGTTGTATATAGATTGTTTTTATTGTGTACGAAACATCGCCTTTCTTATTAGAGTATGAGAGTATAATATATTTCTTGTCATGTTTACCTCAAATCACTCTCGTTCCTAAAAAAGACATAGGGAAGGAGACATAGGAAGAGAGAGAGATCGGAAAGTTAGAGAAAGATCTTTTACGAGAAAGACATCGGAGAGGAGACACCGCAACAGAGAGGGTTGTGGGGCGAGGTGGTATTATAGTGCGGGGTCGCATACCACATGGGCTCTACCGCAAACATATTGTGTGGCTTTAGAAGTAATTAATTTTAACCTATTTTCTTATAAATGAGAAAAATCGAATATTTTAGAGAAACTAGTTTTTAAGATAATAGGCCAAAGGGATAAAACTCGTCTTAATGTACATTATTTTAAGTATAAAACCTCCTAAGTCACTATGGTAAATAAATACATGGTTTTGACTTCTTACCCAACTTGTTCATTTTTCACTTCTACCTCGTATCCTATGATACACTATGGTGCAACTTTTTACAAAATTCATTTTTCACTTCTACCTCGTATCCTATGATACACTATGGTGCAACTTTTTACAAAATTCATTTTTCACTTCTACCTCGTATCCTATGATACACTATGGTGCAACTTTTTACAAAATTCATTTTTCACTTCTACCTCGTATCCTATGATACACTATGGTGCAACTTTTTACAAAATTCATTTTTCACTTCTACCTCGTATCCTATGATACACTATGGTGCAACTTTTTACAAAATTAAGTACTTGATAGTCGATAACATAAGTTACCTGACGAAGCAGTTCCGGCAAAAACAGCTTGCATATATTTCTTTGGCAACTTCCCTGCAGATCCTATCAGGCTCCCACCTATCAACCCATCTGCTGACCCACACATCACAACCGTCGCAACCACAACATAGAACATACTACCGCTATGCCGAGTCCAGTCAACTATTGGAGTTACCATAAGTGAAATCACAAAAGTGGTAAATCCAAAGTTCATCCTCACTCTAAAGGTAACTTTTCTGCTAAAATCACTCCAACTTATCATCACAACTAGAACTAGAAGTGAAGAACTCATATAAGCTACCGAAAACACTTTCTCTACATGTTTTTCGGGGTAAAGATAGCTGAAATAATCAATAGCTGTGATTAATGCATTCCATGGAAGCAAATTGCCTGCACCAAGTAAGAAATGGATCATATAAGCTATTTTGTATGAGTCTTTTTGGTTGGTTTCCTCTATATCACTCTTTAATCTCTCCATGTTTTAAGTGAAATTCTGCACTCTTTTGGGTTGGTTTGATATTGTTTATGTGAAAGCATTATATGGGCAGTAGTTAAAGACCCTTTTGGGAAGATTTTTCAATGATTAAAGGTAGGAAAAGAAATCTTGACATTTTTGACTATGAGGTAAAAAGTAACACTTTTTCTAATTTCTTTTCATTTATACAGGATTAGTTGGTCTAATATATAGTTAAAACTGCTTAGTAGCCTTAAACTATCTGTTAATTACTTTCTTGAAGAAATAGAGTTGGCAAATAATCTGTGTTATACTAGCAGTAAAAAAAACTGATTATCAAATTAAGGTAAATTAAGTTAATTATATACCCAATATGTTCTTTATTAGTTTTTTAAATAATTAGAATTTGCTAAAACGTGACTGATCAAAGCAATTGTTAAACAGTAATATAATGAAATCCAAAGGTATCATTTGCACAATGTTCAATTTAGGGCCGGTGGTAAATTTTGATACGCGTAATACGAAACACAGGTATGAATATGACACGGAAATAAAAGGGTTTTGGTTGAAATCACTACAACAAATATGCGTTTTCTTCACGTTTTATCAAAAGCGTCTAGAATTTTTAAAATATGCACACTTAAAAGTGCGTAGCATAGTTTAACAAAATGTAGGTAAAAACAACAAAAAAAGCTCACACTTTTAAATGTATAATATTGATTTTAAAAAGTTCACATTTTTAAATGTGTAAAAATAGTAATGAATAAAAATTGAGAAAAGTTCATGTTTAAAAGCGTGAACTTTTATAAATAGAGATGTTTTTAATATTTTCACACTTAAAAATGTGAAAACTTTAATTATTTGTTCATATAATAAATGTGATACTTAACTATATTTATCATATTTTTATATGTGAACTTTACAAAAAAATTTGTCACACCATATTTTTTCACACTTGTTTATAATTCAATACATTTTTTAAAGTGTGAAAATATTAATAAAAAAGTGTGAAAAATCAACATATTTGTTGTAGACTTGTAGTGAATGTATAATTCATGGATCTTGTTTTAGTTGACCCGGTATAACCCATATAATAATCAGGTTGTGTTTGGGTCGTACGCTATTTCATGGTTCCGCTTGCTAACCTGCCATTGACTCACCGACTTGGTTACAACCCATCAACACACCAACCAGTATAATTAACTAGGTTATATGGATAGTTTTTGTATCTCAATGTAGAGGTTAATATTAAATCCTGACACGTACAAATATATAAATAGATCATGTTCGAGTCACGTGTTCTTGACCAACCCCTAGTTCTATTATCATTGATTATCTAGTACTTAACTATTAAGTGGGTGTTTGGGATTGCAGTCAGGATCATGTGATATGTAGGGACGAAAATGGATGTAAAGGAAATGTTTTTGTGCTCTTTATTATGTTATATATTCTATATTTCTACTGCTCCAAACACATGCTTGTTGTCTTGTGATTCTTTGACCTTTATTGATAATAATGCAATAACTCTCTTTATGTTGTTACACACCACCTTTCGGTCCGGCCATATAAATGGTTTATTTGGTTTATATATTCATTAAATTACATAATAAGAGAATTATAAAAGTTAATTGTATTTATTAATTAAAACATGTTCGTTATATTGATTATAACTTATGTAAAATTTGTTGTATTTTGTTACAATAAACCTTTTTTTATCATAAACTTAGCCGTGAGGGGCTCTGTGCATTGACCCCGCTAGTGGCACTGCCCCTAGAACCCCGCAATATAACATTACCCAACTTATTACCAACTAAAATAAAATCTCCTAAGTCTTGTTTGTTTCACAAAATTCAAATGAATAGAATTAATTTAAATTTTATGTTGTCTAGCTATGAATGGATTTTCCATTAGTTGAGGGAATGTAAACATCTTAAAGAATGACATTTCGTTAAAAAACAAGTTTACTAAATGCCACAAATCATAAAATATTATTTCAATTTCATTCTATTACTTCAAATTTTACGAAACAAATGAAACTTTATGTCACAGTAAAATTACTAATAATCATTACTAGAAATTCTAGCGGCTTGGTTAGGCTAATGAAATTTCTTGAAATGGGTGTGCCTAATTTTCCCATAAGTCTTACATATGCATGGTTTATCGGTATATCTATCCGAGCTGGCTTGAGGCTCAACCCGCCAAGCACACCATCACCCCCATAGAGTTGGGGCTGGATAGATGAGGAACCCGATACGGGTTTTTTTTGATTGTTTGTAACGGTAATATATATATATATATATATATATATATATATATATATATTCAGTTTTTTATTTTTTCCTCCTATAAATACCATTCAAATTTATACATATTTTACAAAACATCTTCTGCTCTCTACTATATTTTATACACAATATTTTCCATTCTTCTGATTCTCATTCTTTTAAAAAAATTGTCAAGGGAAAGCAAAAGCAAGGTTTCGACTACAATACGGGTGGTAGACTATAGTTTTTTATTCTATAAATTATGTATTTTTCACTTTTTTTATTCGAAATTATGTAATGAAATTTATGAAATATTATTAATTATTTTATATTTTATTGTCTTTAAAATAACTAAATTATTTAAATTAAAACAAAAAATAGAAAATAAAAATAGAAAAGATAGAGGGTTGAAGAGTCTAACAAGCAATGGTATTTAGTATCTATTTCACTATCACATTGATCGATCGATGTGATATTGAAATTAGTGCGTGGTGTGAATAAAAATAGATGTCAAAGAAATGACACAAGTTGCTCATCTTTTTGAAGTGACATGAATGTAACTTTCGGTGAGTCCTAAAAGCTTTCATTCATGGACCATTGGCTCATGTAGAACTTGATTCTTTCACATTTCTTCATTTTGACAATCCTTTTCTCACATTTACCCCTTCTTTTTTTTCTGGGTTGACACATTATGAGGATGTAATTAAGTCGTTTTAAATCGTATATGAATGTCAAGAACAAAGAAATTGAGTTGTGTGGATTGATCACCATTTCGGGGGTGGACCTAGAAATACTGATCAAAGATACCATGGTGGAACATTATAACAACATACACAAATATGAGAGACTGCACGAGCTACCTTGTGTTACATACTTGGTCCGCACTGCCACTATTTACTCTTGACGTTGACTTTATTGACTAATGGACTTAAGGTATACATCATATAACCATTTTTGATGGTGTACGAATATCTTAGACATTATATGACCCGCATGTCGAAGCGATGGCTAGTTTTTTTCTTCTTCGGTTATGAAGTTCTTTGTTGGCGTTGACGTTTTGGTTCAATGACGTCAAGTGAAATGGTCGTATTGATACTGAATTCTTTAAGGTCTAATGCACAATGTGACATCAAATGTTACAGTCCTTTGAGAATCATATCCCTTTGACAAAAAGCCTAAAATTTTTATGTGACTTATGCGTAACAACACTATGCTTGAACAGAATACACGCATTCGTTTATTGCAATAAGTTTTGGTGTTTTTCCTTTGATATTTTGAGTGCAATAATCTTGAAAGTAAAATATTTAAAGAAAACTCAATTGATTAAATTTATTTAACGTTTAAACCTTAATAATTTGAGGTCTTAGTTTGATAAAGTCATCACATATATAGATTCTATTTTCACATATTTGGTATGTTTCGTGAACCCGTAAGACCTAATTGGATTAAGTATCAATCCATATTTGAAGCAAATCCACAATAATTATGTACGATCTTAATATATATGTATGAATAAGTGAGAGAAAACTAAGAACACACACAATAATTGGTAATTGAAATGTTTATTGAGTTAGAGGGGAATTACATTGTTTATATACTTATTGGGTATCTACATATTTTACTCTATACTATGATTTTTATCATAGCAATAACAAACTTCACTAAAATATATTGAACATAACTTTTAGGGATCTAACAAAACCATTTCAAGCTAAAGTTAGAGGCGGCCGGAGTGGAAATTGGATTTAGAGTTATAGTTAAAGTTTTTATTTAAATCTGAAACGAAAGTTTTAATTTGTACCAAGATGTTTGGTAAAATATCTAATGTTTTAGTTCAAAACAATAAAAATGACATATAAAGACAAAAAAATAAATGAAATCTTAGGAAGGAAACACAATAATTAATTGAGGATCATTTAAGTAGTTTGGTTTATTTAAAAAACTTCTTAAAATAACTTTTTATTTAAAAGCATTTAGGAGGTAAAAGAAACTTATCTACAGAGCTAGCCCATATAATGGGCGGCCTGGGCACAGGCCCATGGCAACAAGAAGGCCCGGGGCATATTTTTTTAGTCCAATACATTAATTACTATGTTTATTTATTAAAAAAAATTACATTATTGGATTAGGGCGGAGGCGAGGTGGCAATTGTGAATACCGAGTGTGACTTGTGAACTCCCCAATGGAGAATTACAAAGACACGAGCTTGGGAGTTAGGCAACAATCGACTATGCCCATTCTGTTGTAATAACTCGATGACAATCAATATCCGCATTCAACTATTCTGATTCTTATTACCCCAATCTATACTTTGTTGCCAAACTTGTTTCTCATAAATTTGCTTAGAATATTTTTTATGATTATCTTATATCTATTAATCTTTTAATCTATATCAATAAATTAGTTTTTTATGTTTCTTTTGTGTTTTGATCAATTCTTTTTCTATAAATGTTAATTTATAATTTTATGTCTATTGAAGTTAAAAGTACATTTGCCTTTAAAGTTCAATTATACAAGATTAATCAGATTTTATCTTTTTAAACTGGTTGCGTGGTTGATTAATTGATTAATAGCTTGATGTTACAATTAGAAGAATGCTCAATATAGTCCATACTTAATTCATAGCCTTAAGGGATTAATTTTAGTCTTTGGATCAATGACATCAATGGTTCAGATTGCATTTTCAAAATTTAGGTGAAGTGGCATTTTCGTAATTCAAATGTGATGCTTTTACAAATCACATTTATTGTATACTAAATCACCTGTGATTGAATATTAAAATGTTTAGGACTATGTTTTTTACATGGACTTTATTGAACACAATTCATTACAATTAACATGTTTGTGCATAGTAAAGTTTAAATTTGGGGGTACTAGTAGTGCACTTCGCCCGTGACATGAAAAGTCATTGGACTGACCTGCTAATCTAAAATTCTAAAATATATGTTAAAAGAATTTTCTAAAATGGCTAACGAATTTTCTTCTCATTAATCATCCTCCTTTATTTCCTAAAATGGCTAACGAATGAAGAGTTTTTTTTATGTTAAAAGCCTTAAGCCGTGAAATTTGAGTTACATGAGCGTTTTAAGTAGAAACGGGTTACCTAGGCGTGAGCGGGTGCAGTAGGTCCTGTCTTTAGTCCTTGTTTTTTATAACTACGGTCCAGTCTGGTTTTGTTTGATATAGAATATAAAACCGGACCGGACAAAGACCAGTCCGGTCCGGTTTTTGAACCGGATCTCGTGGACTCCATGTCAATTTCTAATTCCTAATTTAACTAACAACCATCAGCACAAATCTATAAGTATATCAACTTATATTTCTTCATCTTGCGATTTTCATGAATATTTCTTGATTTGTTATTAATATATGAATTTATTATATGTTTAAGGTTTCACACCATAAACATTTAAAATTTACATTAACAATTCTTCGTGTTTATACACAGGGTATTAAGCTAGCTTGTTAAAAAGACAAAAAGTAAGCTACAACATAGGAACAACTATACTTTTTAGAACATAAGTTTATTAATTTTCTTCTAAAGAATATATTTTACAAACAAGCCTATAATTCTTTGCGTTCTTGAGTTGAAGAAGAGGAAGAAAGAAAAGAGAACGAAGAGGAATTCTTTTCTTCCAAATCCTTCTATTTCATTTTCAAAAGGAATGATTTGAAGATATAATAAGCCTAAACTCTTGAAATCCTTCTATTTCATTTCCTTTTCTTCTTAAATGAAATTCACAAACCCTTTTTTCACGGTTTACTTCTACGTCGTTTCTTTTTTTTTCCTTAAAAAAACTCAAGAACACGACGTATATATCTCATTCGAAAAGGCGGAGGATGTATTTCATCTAACAAATGTTAATATTTTTCTTACCATTTATTTTAGACATAAAATAAGATATGGATGGATCCATTGCAACTTGAAAACCAAATGGTTTATTTACGTAAAATGACAAATGCTAACTTGGCCCAACTTACAAAAAGCATCCATGGGCTTCAAATTGCAAATCCCGTACCATATTCAAACTTACCAAAAAACAAAACAAAAAAAAAAAAAAATTCCTTTATGACAAATGCTTCGGCAGATGTTTCTAATAAGCTTGTTTGTTTTTCACATACATAAGACCTTATTCTGTATTATTTTTGCTTATTTTGAGAAGCTAAAAACTATATCTTTTTTTCGCAGACCTTCTCAGACTTAAGACCTTGTAAACCACATCTTTTCCTGAAAACATGAAATAAGACATACGACATTTATGTCTTCGAAAACAAACAACACCTAAATTAGCTTTGGCCGGATGGTTTCTTTTTTCTAAAAAAATGATATATTCTTCTACTTTTTTTTACTTCATCCTCTTACTCATCACAAGATGACATGTGGAGTCTACTAATTTTTTTCTTACCTCCTTTATTGATTTTAACACTTGTGTTATTCTTGTAAGTAAGAGAATAAATAAAAAAAAGAATATGAAGATATTTCTCTCTCTTAACAATTTTCCATGATTTATATTGTGGGTCATATTATAGTACTATATAATTTGAAGGAAAAAAAACTTCCCGATGAATAAATATTAAAAATGACGCGTATAGGACAAACTTGAAAGCAGGCCAGGTGGTAAAGGCTTTTTGCACCACATATGCTCCTTAGTTTGACCCTTCCAAACGTCATTTTTTAATATTCTGTAAAGTAACTCTAAAAATAGAAAAACTTAGTTTATTTCTATATTTACAATATATAATATATATACAGTGAAAAGTTTATTTGATAACAGTTTTTATTGTGAAAATTACGAGAATCAATATTAGCCGTCCAATTCCTCCTCATTCAATTGGATTGTTCACCCATGAATTCCTTACATGCACCATGCCACACTCAAATACTCAATCCCTCAACGTTCTTCATCCTTGACTTCCACTTACTAATTGAACGACTAAGATTGGTTCTCGCGTTTCTCATAATAATAATGGTTCTAATATATATATATATATATATATATATATATATATATATATATATATACTAATTGAACGACTAAGATTGGTTCTCGCGTTTCTCATAATAATAATGGTTCTAATATATATATATATATAACAATTTACTAATATGATAATACCTAAGATATTGTGTCATATATATATATATTCGTCTAAACGTATAAAATAGTTGTATTACACCATCATACAATATTTATTTAAAAATGTATTTTTCAGTATTAAAATTTTAAAGTTTTATTTTTATTTAATAAATAAAAAATTAAAATAGTTATATGAGAGTTCCCTTTTTAATTGTTAAGACCTTTATTTGATTGTAATAAACTAATAATTAATAATGTCAAACAGTTACGTTAAACGTAATATGGAAATTGATGCTAAATTGATTTGATTCTGAACTAAATAGCGCATTATAATTCTAAATATTAATTTTTTTATTTTTTATTTTAAGCATTTATGCTTGAATGATAATGTTTATATTTTGTTTATCCAAAAACTCCATCGCAAGGCGCGGATAAAAGTTAACTCGGTTTTATAATTTGCAAATCTCGTATCATATTATCCAACAAGATTAATAATAAGGTTTGCAAAGAAACCGATTACAAGAATACAAAATCAAAACCCGAAGTTGATTTTTTTTTCAGGCTGAGCAAGTAAGTCTGTTTGTTTACAGATCTAGAAACCCGAATTCGATTGAAATCTTACCTTCAAACAATCTAGAAACCCTACCTCGATCATGGCGGAGCTATGTTGGAGTAGATTGGTAACCCTACCCAAAGTCGATTTGGACACATGAATTGGTATATGCTAATAATTGTAATCGAAAAGGATAGAAGTTTATGTTTGTTGAATTTATTGGAAATATATTTTGTACAAATAAGGTAAGAAAATAGAAGTTAGAGGGTAAAATGTGTAACTTGCCTTTTATATATAAAAAAGGATATGACTCCCTTTGTTTGTAACTTTGCCCATTATCAAAGACAAGTTCAAGGTGTTTGTGTGTGAAACCGAGAGCTATTCTACATTATTACATCTTGATCTTTACATTTTATACGTTAATATCCATAACATAACTCTCAGTAAATCTTAACCCTGACTTAGCTGTAGCAGAGCAGATTTGAGAAATAGTAATCGTAGTAAGCTCAAGGTAATAATCGAAGAACTAGATTGGTTTATGGGTGAGAAGTTGTAACCGTAATTATAAAATGTATACGTATCCGAAAACATCTGCGAGAAGAACATGATCAGCTTATGGGTGATGAGCGAAGAAAGAGATCTACGTATAGATATGAACGAAGAACAGGACGTGTGATAAAATAATGATCATTAAAAGATTTTTTAATAAAAAAACAATGAAAAAGTAGGTTCTACCTGTAGTTTACCTATAATCGCATGTCAATTGTATACAATGAACCAAAATTGAAAGTTAATTGTATTTTTATGTATAAAATATAGTCGGTGGCATAAAATAGAAAGATGTGTTCACTAGCATTCGAGGTCTATTGGCAGGTTAGGTTTCAAGCATAAGCTCACACTAGAAAATCGAGTGGGATCTTTTAAAATATTTGTAAATATAAAAGCATGTAAGATAGGTGCTGCTAGAGACATATATATCTTATCCCCATCTTATAAATTCAAAATAATGTATAAAACTCAAAACAAAACATAATGGGTGAGACTGTTTGGATCCCTTTGATAGTCTAATCTGATCCTGTGATATGATATATATGAGTGTATGATCTACACGTACTGGAAACTATAATTAATTTACGTGACATGTTTAGTATGTGAAAATGATGTCTAAATAGTAACACCCAACATAATACATACGTGGATCAGGTGTATTGATTGAGATGGAAGTGATATGAACCGATCGAGAGTTTAAATCTCAAAAAAAATAGCCATAAATTTGACATTTCAGATTCTCACATGCTCCATCTTCAGATTCTTATAATCATCGAGTAATTTCTCATGTTACTCAAAATAGTTTTTTTATTGGTTTCTTTTTTTAATCAAATGCTTTAATATTTGAACCTAGATGATTACACATACAAATTAGATTTATGTAACTTAAATACGGAAAAATCATAAAATAGTAATCAAGTTTGAAAACGGTTTCATTAAATTCACTTATATTTTTATATCACATTGTGAAATTTTCCATAAATGACCTTGTTGGAACAGTTTGATTATTATTCTTTGAAATTTTCCATTAAATATATGAATTAAACTTCAATGTCAAGTGTTTGTTATTGTAGTGACAAGAAATTAACTACTGTCACAATATGTATAACAATCTGGAACTAACTGAAATCTTGCATTTTCCTTTAATGGAAATAATAAGAATACACTAAATAAAGTGCCAATTTAAAAGACTAAACAAATAATTCAAACGATATGTAATACCTATATTGGTTGGTAAAAGTTCAAACGAGAACTGTTTTTCGTACGAGAACCGCGAGAACCAATCTTAGCCGTCCAATTCTCCCTTCTTCAATTGGATTGCCCACCCATTAATTCCTTACATGCACCCTGCCACACTCAATCCCCTCACGCACTTCATCCATAAATTCCATTATCCAAAATGAACGGCCAAGATTAGTTCTCGTACGAAAAACAGTTCTCAATTGAACCTTCCCCTACCTATATTAATGCATCCTCATAGTTTTATAGGCAAACATAGAGTGAACGTTCAAACATGACTGAAATTCGATCAGGAAATAACTACGAGGGAAGCTCATTTTGTGAAAATATGGGCATGTTGAGAATTGGACGGGCCGGACATAAAGTAAACGAACCGCCATGATAACAACTTTGTCACAAACAAAGTGTATGTCAATATCTATATATATGTGCTTTGTGTGCCGATACTGAACCTAATTACTAGATGAAGGTTAGATTAGATAAATTAAAGGGGGGAATATTAGATTATTATTCTATCTAGTTTGTGTTACTAGGATTATTATGTTAAAACATTAGTACTTATATTAGTATTTGTAATAAGTAAGATATACATATATATATGGCGGCATTGGAGGGAAGGCCACCGCCAATATGGCGGCTATAAATCCAACCGCCACACAGCCATATCCGCCGGCCATTCACCTATATATATATGTATGTTCTGTCCTCATTTCAAGTAATGTACTCAAGGAGAATATAGTGCATTTTCTGTTTCTTATACTGCTGTGTTTCCATCCATTTTAGTTGTTCTTCACGTTTAATATGACACCCACTTATACGTATACGAATTCCGATCTATTTCCTACAAAGACTCAAGAGAAAATTTAGCTTGAGTGTCAACAGGTGCCTTGTGAGAGATTTGAAGTCAGATAGAAAATTTTGTACGATAGCGCAAATAGTAATAAATAATCCATAGAAGTACCATGATGATACCACACCCTAGGGACATGTTTGAGCCCGTAAACAGAATTTCACAAATAACAGACACGAGCTGGGAAATTCTAATAACTAAACCCTGTGATTGAAGCATATTATTGTTCGGTTGAAGTCATCATTGAGAAAATGCATTAAAATATCGAGTTGGTGAAATGACCAATGATGGCAAACGACAATAGTCCACGACCGAGTGGACTTTTTTGAATGGTGGTTCGTTTAACCACATGAATAAAAGTCTCAAATGTATGCCTGGGCATTAGCTTATACCATTAGCAACAAGATGAACTTTATCAGTTACGATAAATACAGGAAACATGTATGTTTGAAAAGCAACGTAGATTCGAGAAACAAGTTCCCACATACCATTTTTATTAAAGCATAATATTCATCACAAATTGCCTTTTTTCCCATAAAGGAGATCTCAGAACAAGCTAGCTAGACGGGGTAACGACACTTAGGTTGAATTAGTGTATGGGTTAGCTAGAGATCCCACCTGTTGCAAGAGTTGCATAGGGTGTCTAGTTTGGTGACTGTACGTAGGTGGAGAAGCGTCGGGGAGGACTTGTGAAAGGCCGTAAAGGGGGAAGCTGTTGGTGGTGAGTACGTATGTATCATCGGTCATCACTATTAATAAAACGTAAGTACTCTGTCTATTAGTTGCTAATTAAGGCCGAGCGTATGGCTCTACCCGAGCCCCTTCGGGTGGCTTAGGGTTAATTCGGGTTTCACGGGAACACCCCTACGGGGGCTTCGGGTTCCACAATCTTGGTTTCACCCACCCGATCAACCCAAAACTATTTGTTTTTTTATTCAACGGTCAATTGTGCAAGAAAATGAAAAAAAAATTGTATCGACGGTCATATAGCTGTTTATATAGATATATATATATATATATATATATATATATATATATATATATAATTTTTTAGTTCTCCTAATTCTTCTATAAATACATAACCATCACTCAACACTTTTTATTCAAAATTCTTTTAATCCTCTAACTTCTCTCTCTATATATAAAATATGGCATTGCCACCACATGCTTCATCGAGCGGTTCGTCGGATTTCGTATCAACCGATAAATAGCTTCGGCAGGAAGAAGAAATTTTTGTAGGGTTGATTCGAGAGGCGGAAAACATGCTTTTTGGTAGCATCGCGGAATCGTCAAGCAAAATCAGAAGTGGAAACATAGAAAGAGGCCGGGTAGTTGCAAACGAGCGGTTGTTAAATGACTATTTTGGCGATAACCATGTTTGTTTATTCGGCGGAGATGTTTAGACAGCGGTTCCGCGTGAGAAGACAACTATTCGAACGAATAGTTAACGGTCTAGAAGCAGAGTACAAGTATTTTAGGGAAAAAAGGTTTTTCTCCGATACAAAAGTGTACTTTCGCTTTTCGGCAATTTGCGTACGGGGTAGCCGCCGACTCCCTTGACGAGTACTTGAAGATGTAGATAAAAAGGCACGGGATTGCCTACACAAATTCTGTAGTGGTATTATTGAGCTTTATGGTAGAGTTTATTTACGGAAACCTACTTATATCGATGTTCAGGAGTTATACACCGCACACGAAGAATACCACAGATTTTCCTGCATGCTCGGCAGGGTAGACTGTACACATTGGGTGTGGACAGATTGTCCGGTTGCATGGCGGGGTCAGTTCATGAGAGGTGATCACGAGCACCCAACAATAATGCTAGAAGTTGTAGGCTCACATGACCTATGGATATGGCACGCGTACTTCGGCGTTACGGGTTCAAACAATGATATCAATGTTCTTAACCAGTCATCCATCTTTAACGATATCTATGACGGAAAAGCAGCTGAGTGTCCATTTGAGGTGAACGAATCGAGTCACCTACAAGCACGGATGTTATCTAGCTGTTGGGATATATCCGTAATGGGCTACATTTGTAAAATAATTTATGTGCTCACAAGACGATAAGCGAAAAAGTTTAAGTCGGCGCAAGAATCGGCACGGAAAGATGTTAAGCGTGCTTTTGGCGTCCAAGAAGACTTTATAATCCGGCATGCGGATGGCATCGAAGAATAGTAGGAAACATTATGTACGCATGTATCATTTTACACAATATGATACTTGAAGACGAAGACAATGTCATTTGTAGTTTATACCTAAACGACATTCTATCGTCGGATATCAAAACACATATAAGTGAACTAGCACGCGCGGAAACGTACGGGAAGTCAAAAACCGAGAGACGCATAATAATCTTCAGTTGGATTTGGTCGAGCATATTTTACGTATCCAAGTTTCCGACAACGAGGACGGGTAGATTTTTTTTATTTATTAATTTTGATTTAGAGTTTTGTAATTTTTATTTTCTAATAATAATATTGTATTAATGTTATAAACTTTTTATTTATATTATTTGCTACATTTTTATTTTTATAGAATTTTTTAAATATTTTATTTTATTTAATATATAAATGTGTAATTAAATAAATTATAAAAAAAGGAAAAGGATTGAATTGATTTAGGATGAGTACTACTTGGCTTTTAAGTTAATTTGGATTAAGAAGAAAAAAAAGAAGAAAAGTTGATGGGGGCAACAACTGCATTTAAGTTAATTTGAGTTAAATATTGCTGTAGTCATAGTCTAAAAGAAACACATCTTCATATAGTAGTCTTCGTCATTCAATTACACATATACCCCTAGCTTTTTTAGTAAGATTGAGACTTTTTGCTAAGATTTCACAAGACATCTTTTTTATAAGAAAAACAACTTTGGTCATTTCGGTCATTACTATGTCTATCAATTGGCAAAGTAAAATACTATTTTCTCATGAGAAATTGATAGGTGCTTTGGTAATTTCCCATAAATACATGAGAACTTCAAATTCTCATGATATTTTAAAGTATAGACTTAAGAGGGTAAGTGGATGGTTTTTATTCTTTTTGGTATTAAGAATTTCTTTTTTTTTTGGGAACGGATTATATTTTTAAGAATTTCTTATCTTTTTTAGTTATATTATTTATTTAATCAATAAAAACAAAAAAAGCAATATGCATTTGCTAAGCTTAGTTTTTCATTTTGAACAAAAATACATTTGATTAAATCGATTTATTACTATTTAAAACTTCATAACTAAAAACACAATTACTAGATCAAGGGTGAAATATCAAAGCAGTTTTTCAAAATTAGTTAAATAATTAATGAAAGAGAACAAGAAGAATCGATACTACAATTGGTTATGGTTAAAGCATAGTTTTTATCATAAACATACATGTAAGGAATTAATATATTAAAATATTTTTATCCCGGTGCAATGCTCGGGCTATTAATACTCGTTGAGTTCAATTCACTGAATAATCAAAAACCTAAATAGTAGAAACACATCCAAATCTATTTGCTTTTCAAAAAAAAAAAAAACACCCAAATCTATTTTCTATATTTTGATCCAGGGATTATTTGAAATTTTAAAAATGTATACTCTAAAAACTTGAGTAATAACACTCTTGGTCAATGTGCTTTTATATATGATCCTTAGTCACTTGATCAAGATACCATTTTCTTATAACATACTAAAAAAGTTGCAGGTTAAAAAGTAACCATATTAACCCAATTTTTGTAAGGTTAATATGTATATGTGTAAAAAAAACTCACTACAACAAATGAGTTTAAACACAATACATTTATTAAAAGCGTGTCAAATTTTTAAAAAATACACACTTAAAAGTGCATAGATTCATAGAATGGTTTAAACAAAATTTAGTTAAAAACAAAAAAAACTAATACTTTTAAATATGCATAATATTGATTTTAAAAAATTCACATTTTTAAATGTGTAAAAATAGTAATTAATATAAATTAAGAAAAGTTCACGCAAAGTGTAAACTTTTATAACATAAAAATGTTTTCAATATTTTCACACTAAAAATGTGAAAACTTTAATTATTTATTCACATTAATAAAAACGATACTTTATCTATATTTATCAAATTTTTACATGTGAACTTTACAACAAAAATTATCACACTATATTTTTTCACAATTTGTTTATAATTCTTTATATTTTAAAGTGTGAAAATATTACTAAAAGAGTATGAAAAATCAACATATTTATCGTAGTGACTTCACGTACTATATTGTTATATAGGTGAAACATTGTAACTATTTAGTAACTTTAAGTTTAGCATGAAAAACATAAAATACAAAATCAAATTATATGTTTACATTAAAATTAGTGTTATGTATATAATCTTGAAACAAAACTTATGTTTAACTCCTTTTATATAATTACTATATTGGTTATCTAAAATGACGATTTTTAGGAAATTTATGAAATTAAACAGTTTATTGAAATATGAATAAATGGGTTTTTTTAAAAATAATATGTAACGGATTTAAAATAAATTTCAAACTAATTTTAGAATTATGTGCATAGATAGAAAATTAGTTTCAATTTTATAAATCTTAACTAGTTTAGAAGATTAATAATTAAATGGATGTAATTAATCCACATGAAATAGATAGTTTGAATACAGTATTTGTTAAAAATTAAGAACTCTTAAATTGATGAGCAAAATAATGTTGTATGTATTCTAAAGTAGTACATATAGTATAGATAATCGAACAATTTATTTATAATATGATGTAAAGAGTAAGAACACATTTTTTTAAACATGTATACTTTTTCAATTGATGTCTACTTATACTTAGATACTTCATACTTATTACTCATTACATTTTTAGAAAACCTTCTAATATACAACAGAGATCGAAAACAATTCGACAAGCTAAAATGATACTCCACCTTTCCATAAGGTTTAAAACTTATTCTATAAAATGTCTACCTCAAAACAACACCGCACAAGCCAATCATTCTATTAGAAAGCATGTCTCTATACATTCTAAGATTGAAGTATAACTGTTTACATCTTATTTTCTTCGTACCTTGTTCAAAAGGGATTAGGTGTTCCGCAAAAACAAAAAATTATTGGTTTAATTTTTTCCTGAGATCAAGTGAATTAAGGTCGGACCCGATTGTACGTATACCTATATATGTAGCTGCATGACCAATATCCATCGTATAAGTACGTACATCGATCTATTAAAGCCTTGAAATAATATGAGTGTGTCCCCACGAAAAGAATCGGTAAAATGGAAATGTGCAAGTACGATAATGATAGTTCAACAAACAGCATCCTTTTGCTCATACTTTATTTTGACAAAAATAGAAATATATGGTTGGACAACACCAATATTCAACGTGTTAACTACATTTCTCTTATAACTCGTACAATTATGAATTTTGAGCCACCTAAATTCCAGTTACTTTTTGTGACGATTTTATTTCATATATATATATATACACACAAGCATAATACATGCGTAATGCGACGGCTAGAAATAATGTTTACTCGATAACATGTTCGTTTTTAATTATATAAGACTATTATATCACGCATTATAATGACATCGAACAATTTTCGTTCCCAATGTATCTATTTTCTTTCTCATGTTTCCGTTTCTATTATTTCTCTTTTCCTTATAACTCTTTTATTAATTTGAAAAAAAATAAATTGAGAAACAAAAAGAATATTAAATATATTATAAATTAAACCTTTTGTTTTGATTACACGAGTCATTTAAAAATCTGAAAATGACTATAAATTTAGGTTACATTTATTAGGTTTATAAGTTTTAGCTATACGTATTTTATAATACTTAAATTAAAATATGTACGTGTTATATGATAAAATATTTAAACTATTATTTATATGAAAATCCTTTTTATTTAATTTTTAATTTGTATTTAATATCATATAGGTTGAAAGTTAACTTGCATTGACTTGACTTTTTTAAACATTATTTATCATGGAAGGTTTAGTTATAAAAATGGTATTTAAGAATCTAATTAAATTTATGTAATAGTTTCCTTATAGGGTTAACTAAAGGGTAACTTAGTAATTTCAAATTACTTAAAATTAAGAGTTTTTAATGACCTAAATGCTTTATAATATATTATAGATATAGAGAGAGGAGAATTCAAATGAGAACTGTTTTTCATACGAGAATTGCGAGAATCAATCTTAGTCCTTGATTAAACTTAATCAATGGCTATGATTTTTTAGCGGCTCATTAATGCTTCATTAATGACTCATTAATGGATCATTAATGACGCATTAATGAGGGTTATTTCAGAAAAATCAAGTCTCGCAAATAAATTACGCCTCACGTGGATGCAATTTATGGTTGAGTACATATATAAATTACTAAAATACCCCTATTAATAAGCAATTAATGGCGTTAAAAACAGTTTTTGCAGTTTTCGTACAAAAAACAGTTCTCCTTTAAACTTTTGCCTATATATATATATATATATATATATATATATATATAGAGAGAGAGAGAGAGAGAGAGAGAGAGAGAATCAAGTAAAAGGTAAAAAAAAATATAAGAGAGATGAGAGGGATTGTGAAGGTGACAAGTGGCATTACCAATCAAAGGGTAGTTTTGGTATCTTAATTCCGTTCTCTTTTCACCCTCGTTAAATCGCCCATCCACCCCATTAAATCAACCAAACCCTATATTAAGAAATTCTCTTCGATCAGAATCCTGCCGTAGATGGTATCTGCTTCAGCATCTCTGTGCACCATGGCCGATGTCTTTTGCCATCCGCTGCCAGTCTGATTTCAGCGACTACCACCACCTTCCATTTGTTCTGGGTCCCTTTGTAATCGTCATCACCATCACACAGACCCCCACTTGACGCTAGCAACCCATTACTCCACGCATCAGAGCATCAAAAATCGGGTTTTTTAGTCATCGGCAATGTATCCAAACCGTCATGTGCATCTAATATATCCTTCGGACCATAGCGGCTATAAATCCATTTCTCTCTGACAACTGACATCGTCCTGACCCATTAAAGACCAATACCCACCCCGGCACCAGTTCTGGAAGAAACCACCATTGTTGTCGTGCATTGGTTTATAAATTTCGATTTTGGGGAGTTGGCAACACAAAATGATCCTGTTTTGGGAGAGAAGTTTCAATATCCAATTTTGGGAGAATGAAGCTAGAAAATCCAATCCCGGTGTTTTCAAAACCTCATGATGTTGCTTGAAATACGGAACCGGAGATTTTCACATTAGTGTTTTTTTCATCGATTTCTTGTGTTCATTTAGTTCATATGTATCATGTTTCAAACTTCATAATTTCATATGAATGAGTTGTTGTTTCATCAATTTCATATGTATTTGTTTCAAGAATGTGCATCAATTTCTTATGCAGCGTGAGTTATTCATCATTTTCTTTTGTACGAGTATTTTAGCTTGTTGATCCATTTCTTTTACTTATCTAGTGATGCATTTATCATATTGTTCATGTTTTGTTTTTTACCAGTTTTGAGCTTGTTAATCAATTTCTTTTACTTATCAGGTGATGAATGTATAATATTATTCATCGTTTTGTTTAGTGGATGATGTTAGTAGTTCATCACCTTTTCAATCGACTTTATTTTAAAATGATGGTTTCAAATGTGATTTCACGTAGTGATTAAATATTATAAAGACTATTATGCCCTTAAACCTTTTTAATTACATTTAACCAATTTTGACTTTTTTTTGACTTTTAATGAAATCTAATGGCTCACAATATGACCCTAACATTAATGCTAACTAATGACTCATTAATATAGATATTTTTGTCATTTATATAAACCCGACCGTGAATTGCGTTTGAGTGGATGAGTCATTATTAAATTGAATTAATTTCTCCAAAATACCCTCGTTAATGAACCATTAATAAGCCAATCATTATTCATTAATGCATCACCAATATTATTAGCTATTGATTTATTTTAATCAAAGATCAAGATTGGTTCTCGCAATACTCGCAATAAGGATGGTTGTCAAATAAACCCTCCCCGGGTGGTTAAATCGTTATTGGATTGACTTAGTTTTTCTAAAATACCCCTCGTTAATGAGCATTAGTGAGGGCTTATTATTGAAGCATTGGCATTATAGCCATTGATCTAATTTAATCAAGGTCCAATATTGATTCTTGTGTTACTCGTAATAAGAACGGTTCTCAAATGAACTTTCTCCTATATATATATATATATATATATAGGGTTAGGTTATATATAAAACCACCCTTAAACATAGAACCTAAAGAACAAATCTCAGCCAATCATTTAAAAGGACAAAAAAGGAATTAAAAATTTTGATTAGAATCCCACGCGCCTCCCTCATCCATCACCTTAAAAAAAAACCCCATTAATTCTTTTAATTATCATAACTATGTCATTTTTAAGTGTTTTAATAAAAAAAATTATATCATCAGGTTTAATTTTTCTTGCTTTTTAATTCAAGACCACTCTTCCCATATTTCTAAAATTTTTATTTTGAAAATGCAATTGTGAAAATGCAAATTTCATATCTGAACATGCAAACTGTGGATGAAAATGGTAATCAAAATACAATCTAGATGAAGATGATAACTAAAATGCAACCTAGATGAAAATAAAGACTGAAAAACTGTCATTTAAGATCTATAAATTATAGATTTGAAAAGAAAACATTGTGTTATTTGCATGTTAATGACTTAATGTTATTTGCATTTTCGGTTATTTGCATTTTGGTTATCTTCTTCATCTAGATGAAGAGGATAGCTAAAATGCAAACTAGATGAAGATGAAAACCGAAAACCGAAAACCGTCATTTAACATATGTAATTTATAGATCTGAAAAGAAATCGTTAGATTATTTGCATGTTAATGACTTAATGTTATTTGCATTTTCAGTTATTTGCATTTTTGTTATCTTCTTTATCTGGTTTACATTTTGGTCATATTTTGCATTTTCAAGTGATGGAGCCGGAAAGAGAATTTGTGGCAACGAAAACAAAATCCCATATTTGTTCTCACTTATGCAGTTACCTTATATAATTTTCAAATAATTTACAAAATTGCCACCTTCAAATCTTAACCATTAATTTAGATGATCAAGTGGTCCAGATTTATTCTTTAGGTTCTATGATTAATACTAGGTTCTATATTGATCTTATATATATATTGATTAAGACTTGGTTTTATATTGATTATATATATATATATATATATATACTAGCATTTGTACCTGCGCAATGCGGCGGCGGTGACAATAGTTTGTGTTCGACAACATTTTCGATTTCAATAATGTAGGGTATGATATTTGTGGAAGCGGTGTCACGAAATATAATCTGTTCCATAACATATCCATTTTCTTTCTTCATTTTTCTGCTTTCTTCATTTCTCTTTTTTTCAATAATATATTTTATTTAGTTTTTAAAAACAACAAAATAAGGAAATATATATTATTAATAAATAATTACAGAGAAAGATGATCAAGCTTTTAAATTTGTATTGATGTAAGTGATTTAACCAAAATTAGAATAATTAAATAGTTGTCCTATTTAATAAGTTATTAAAACAACAATTGTTATAAATTGTTTGAGTTAATTAAGGAGATGATTGATTGGGTTATTGTCGTGAGTGTTTGTGTTTTTTGCATAAAATCTTGTACTACTTAAAATTAAGGGTGGAGATTTAGTTTTGATTGAAAAATTAAGAACTCTTAATTTTTAAAGAAGAGAGAGTGTTGTATACTTAATATACTAGTATAGAATATATATATATATATATATATATATATATATATATATATATATAGGGGAGGGTTCATGCGAAAAACTTCTTATTTGCGAAAAGTGCGAGAAGCAATCTTAGCCACTTATTTTATTTAATTTTTTTTAATTTGAAAGGGCATAATGGTAAAACAAAACTATTCTCTCTCCAATTTATTTCTCTCTCCTAATTTTTTTAATAAAAATCAAAATAAATTAAAAATAATTTACTAGTAAATAATTAACTTTACGGAGTTCACCGATGAACAAATCCAAAAAATTTGCGAGTTTTAATAATTAATTTTACGGAACTCACCAATGAACATGTCCAAAATATTTACGAGTTTTTCATCCTTATTGTGTTCGATAATGAACACAACCAAACTATACTAGTTTTAAGATAATTTCAATAAAATTCAATATTGAACACAGTCAAAGATGTACGATACCACTATGGTAAACACCGTCAAACACACCATTATTTAATCGAGTACACATTATGATCAAACAACAAATATTAACCAACATTTATTTGTTAACAAATGAACAACACAACACATTTAAAAATCAAACGGTTACATTAACCTAAATTTCCATTTTCACTAATAAAAAAAAACAATATTGTATTCACCATGAAACACTTTATTTCTTTTTTCATCGTTTGTTCATTATGGTTAACTAGCGAGTAATCAGTGAGTATGTAACATTGCATAATACCGTATATTTTTTCTTAAAATAACAAATACTCATTCGTGAACCCATTACAGATTTTTTATCAATGATTTACTGTTGAATAAAACAAACAAGTATCCTCTTGAACAACCACAAAACAGATTAAAAAACCCAACAAACAAACAAAAAAACACACAGCTAAACACCCAAAACCATAAACAAATGTTAACAAACTTATTTTTGAATGAACAAACTTGAAGCATACCTCAAATACATAGATTATTCATTGATGAATAGCGTATAAACATTACATTAAATTGGAACCATACCACACAGATTATTAATTGATGATATAAACATTACATTTAGTATGAACGAAACCTAAATCTAATTTTTTTTTGAAATCTTCAATATAAATGGTGACCGAAAATCGACATGAAGATAGATCTATAAAAAAATAACCATCATCGAGATCTCATGATCCATCTAGAAAAAAAGCAAAAAATATTAACCTTTGTAATCACCGTCGAGATGGTCGGAAGTTCGACGACGGGGCGGCAGTTGATGAAAGTTCTTTGTGGTGGAGAGGAGACCAAGAGCTTTGGCGGTAGTGGCGAGCGGCGATTGTAAATCGTCCTAAGAGGCTTCGGGCACCAAACCCAAAAAACCAGATCTGTTGAATAACAACCCAGATGTGTTGAACCACCGCCTAGATCGGCTCCCGCGATGGTTGTGCCCGATGGTCGACAGAGTGTTGCAGGTGAGTTGCTTCATAAGGGGCGGCTATGGTGGTGGATAGATCACCGATCAAAAAAGGAAGAAGATGATGAGGGCGGTGAGGGATAGAAAAGGACGACGAGCGGCGGCGAGGGCGGCGGCGATGAGCGGCAGAGAGGGCGCCGGTGATGGGTGGTGGCTGTAGAAAAAATGAGGGGATTACAATAGGGTTGTAGGTTTTAAATGTGAAGAGAATATCTAGATTTGTTAAAAGTCAGATTTGCCCTTTTTATTTAATTAGAAAACCATTTAAGTTGGTTTAAATTACAGAAATGCCACAATCAATTATAACCATTGATTAGATCATCTAAGGGCTGAGATTGCTTCTCGCATTTTTCGCAAATAAGGAGCTTTTCGCATGAACCCTTCTCTCTCTCTATATATATATTATAGATATATATATATATCTATACTATATTATAAACCATTTAGGCATTTTGCTTAAACTTTTAAGTTTTACGTGTTTTGAAATTACTAAACTACCACTCATATAAACTAAATTAAGTAGCTATTAGATATAACTAATAAGATTCTATATTTCATTTTAATAACTAAACTTTACATATTTAAGAAAATCAAAGTCAATACAGTTTTTTTAATAGGCAAAGCAAGTACAAATTAACTTAATTATTAAAAAATATTTTCATAACCTTTTTTTAAATTTTACAGAATAAAAAAGTAAAGGAAATGAAAAAAAGATAAAGAAAATAGACATGTCATCAAACGAATCTATACTATATTATAAAACATTTAGGCGTTTTGCATAAACTTTTAAGTTTTAAGTGTTTTGAAATTACTAAACTACCCCTACATAAACTAAATTGAGTAACTATTAGATATAATTTATAAGATTATTATATTCCATTTTAATAACTAAACTTTACATATTTAAGAAAATCAGAGTCAATATAGTTTTTTAAAAGACAAATCAAGTACAAATTAACTTAATTATTAAAAAATATTTTCGTAACCCTTTTATTTTAATTATAGAGAACAAAAAAGTAAAGGAAATGGAAAAATGATAAACAAAATAGACATGTCATCAAACGAAAATTATTCGTTGTCACCGTATTACATGAATATTATAGCCGCTACGTCTTAAAAACGGACATGTTAACGAGTAGAAATTATTCGTTGCCACCGCATTGCGCATGTATCATGCTAGTATATATGTATATATAACTTTGTATCTAGTTTTATATTGTGTTAGTTATTACTACATGTGGTGAAAACCTAGAACGTTAATTACCTTCTGAAGTTCCGAACCTTTTTTGGGTAGGATATCGGGTTTTAGGTTTGTAATTTTGGAAACCAGACTACTATATAGTATTCGGGTCGGCCTAGTATTTTATTAATCCTTTTGCATTAATAAATTGTTATAACACTAACGAAGATGACATAGTTCATACACAGCCCTCAACAACTCGAGACCCGAGAACAAGACCTCTAACTACAACTAAGAGTCTGTTTGTTAAAATAGAATGATTAATCACTAAGGGGGTGTTTGTTTCATGGTATTTGGAGGGATTTGCATTTCAAATCCCACCAAATACCATGTTTGGTTGGAAAGTAACGAAGCATTTCAAATCCATGGATTTCATTGAAATACCATGAATGAGGGAAACTACATCCTTTGGGGACATAGAAGAGAGTTGATAGCAGCCAAGGCATCTTCCTTCTCTCTCTTCTCTTAGCAAAGTAGGCTCAAGTCAAACTATTATTTTGAAATACCAGCCCCCCCTTGGTATTCTGAAATCCCATGAACGAGGGATTTCCACCGGCGACCCTCCGGCGATATTTTGGTTTTTCGTCTTTGTCGTCCCTTCCCTTCCCGGTCGACGTCGCCTTCCGTCATCGTCGTCCCTTCCCTTCCGTTCTGTCGTCGTCCCTTCGCTTCCGTTTCTTTGCCGCCATCATCGTCCCTTCGCAGTCGCCTTCGCCGTCATCGTTATCGTCCCGTCGCCTTCGCTTCCTTTCCTCCGCCATCACTTCCGTCCCTTCGACAGAAACCCTAGGTCGGCGCCTCTGTCGCCGTCGCCTTCCCTATCGACGTCGCCCCTTTGTCCCTTCGACAGAAACCCTAGGTCGGCGCCCTTCGTCGTCCGTCCGCCTTCCCTGTCGACGTCGCCCCTTCGTCGTCCCTCCGTCACCGTCGCTTCCGTCCCTTCGCCGTCGCTTCAATGGTGGTAGTGGAGGTGGTGGTTGGTGGTGGCAGTGGAGGTGGTAGGTGGTGTTGATGGTGGTTGGTGGCAGTGGAAATCCCTCTTAATGAATCTCATCCAAACACTACTTGGGATTTTAAATCCCACAAAATGCAAATCCCATCAAATATCAATCCCATTATAAATGCAAATCCCTTCAAAAACAATCATTGAACCAAACACCCCCTAAATGATTCTATGATCTGAAGAATTCAAAGGCGTTGTATGAAACTGCATCCGAATATGACATGCAGTTTGATAAAAGTTTTGAATGAAACAAATTACTATTTAAACATGAATAGTGATTTATTATATTATAAGATATAATTGTTTAATAAGGCAAAGTGTGAAAGAAAATGTATTAAAGTTAAAAACTTCGTGCGTAATGATTTAAAATATAATTAAGGTTGAATGATTCGGTAGTATTTTGTTGTTTCATTCAACACAGTTTTCATTCAGAAAAGGTAATCAAACATGCTGAATGTTAACGATTCAAAATTCAGCGCTGAAATTAAACTTTTAGTCGCCGTTCTCGAGTTTTTTAAAGACGAAAAGTGAAGGGAAGGAAAGGATAGGGAAAAGAAAGGAAAATAATGGAAATGATTTACTTATGTTCTTGAGTTGGAAGAAAAGGAAATGAAACGGAGGGGAAGTCCTTTCCTTCTTATTATCCCACTTTTAAAGGAAATATTTTGAGTCAAATGACCTCTTCTTTCCCCTCTATTTCCTTCCCCTCACCTCCTTAAAAAACTCAAGAAGACGTCAACATACTTGTTTCCTTTCTTCTCTTCCCTTTCCTTCTTAAAAACAACTCGAGAATTGAGTGGAGTGTTAATGTTTAGCATGCAAATTAATGATTTATTTTATTTAAAGCACTTTTTAGTACTTTATAACCCACCTACGAAATAGAAATACAAAGTAAATGAAGTAGGGAAAATAAAATACATTTCTTAAGACCAAAAAGAAAACCAAGCCACTACTAATTTAGTCACCAACTTGCATAGAAATATACCCACTGCGATCATATATATATATATATATATATATATATATATATATATATATATATATATATATATATATATATATATATAGTAAAATACACACACTCACACTCACACTCCAACCATTGTGTTGATAATCTTTGATCCATATCAAGCTTTATCACTTGGTGAATAACGCAACCCTTCATTCTGTTGCATATAAAGAAAGACAGGTTACTTTCTTACGTATATAACTATTAATTAAAGGGTTAAAAGAATATGTTAATTACTAAATATTAAGAAAATAGTAGCATATTTCTAGCTTTGTTTTCATTTGAATTAAATCAGTAATTCAAATTAATTTTTTGGATTCTAAAATCTGAATTTATGATATTTTAAACATAGAGTCGAATTATAGATTTCATAAAGTGTTGTAATCATAATTTAAGAAATTATCCAAGTTTTTTATTATAACAAAAAAACGCAATGACTTAAATATAACCATGTATCATCTTTCAGTTATAACTAAAGAATATTTCATCCCACTGCAGTGGGCGAAATTAGTTCTTTGAAGCAGCTACAACAAATTAAGTAACGTTTATTTTATAGAAAAGAACAAATGGTCTTTGACTAAGGTATCAAGATTTGATTATGATTTTTTTTTTTGTTTCAGAAGGATAAATGCTTTTTTTAAGAAACATGTTTATAAATATTATTTAAAATTTAATATAATAGTATTATTACAAATGTTAGTTACGTTATTATAAATCAATTTAATTTTCCAAAAACTTAGTTTTGTTTTAAATTAAAATAAATTTAATTTGTGTTAGCATTATTATCTAATTCAAATTTTTAATCCACCAAATTAATTTAGAAATAAATATTCAAGTTCTTTATCATCATCTACGGTTATCATATGATATAAATCTTACTATAATTAAATTTTACATTATTTTTAAAGTTATCATTAATTACTTTTATATGTCAAATAACTTTAATATAAAACTTTTTTAGTTTTCGAGAAAGTCTCATATTGAGTTTTTATTTCGTCGGTACAAAACAATTATATATTTAAATAAACAAATATAAAAAAATATTTTTATAATTACCCGTGTATTTACACGGGCATTTAAACTAGTTTATAAAAAAAGACATAATAATAAAAAGAATATAAAATAAACATAGTAATAATAAAAAGAAATTTAGTAGATTAACGGTGTAAGTTGTTTGAAAAATATCTAATACGTGATGTATTTGATGCGGTTTTATATTTTTATGAATTTATGGCTATTCTTTCTTTGACTTAAATATATTACAAACTCACAAGATACTCTAATTAGGATGCAAATTCTACGAATTAAATTATTTAAGCATATTAATTAAGGTGACATACCTGATCATCCTGGTTAACAAGGTGGTTGGTTGTTCTCGAACACGTCAAACCAAACTGAATATGAGGAAAATGTGCCCACTGTAATTAGGTATATATGTCTGGGTTAATTCAACGATATGATTCAGGCTCATTACTTGTGTGTGATGTATGTATGTATGTATGTATAAAAAGAGATTCATGCGAAAAGTATTTTTTTTCAAAAAATGAAAAAAGTTTTTAGAACCGTTAAATGATTAAATTAAAGGTTAAGATGGATTATGGAATTTATATAATTATGTTAAACTTTGATGATATTTAAATTAATTAAAAAGGGTAAAAAAGACCTTTTCACTCAAACCCTAAAACTTATTTTTTCCCTTAAATTCAACCTCTTTTCTCTCTCTCTCTCATGTTAATCGCTGCCGACTAGATCTCTCAAACCCCCTTCCACAACTCACTGCTCCATTCTCACTACCATATACCTTCGCTTCTTGATCTCTCCACTGCTGCCATGAACGAGGCCGCTTCCAAGCCGGCTCAAATCATCCACCACCGCCATCGCTGCCATATTTTTCAACGTTGTTTCCATTGCTGCCATGTCTAAATACACGCTCTCACTATCAGCGATGCTTCGCCACCACTGCCACGTTCACCAAGAACCACCATCAATGACACTGTTGCCGAGAACCGTCGCCGCCGCCTCGTTCGCCATCACTAAATGACGAACCATCATCATTAGCGATGAAGCCATCTCTGGAGGATCTCGTATGTTACGGATCTCGTATGAACCATCATCATCGCGACCGCTTCTCATATGTTATGCCACAAACATCGCCATCACCATCGCCGATGAGAGTAATGAGTTTTGTTTTTTCTTTTGATTGTACCCATATTGATGTTGACAAGGTATAATTTTTATTTTATTTGTTGTGTGTCTTTTTTTCATTTAAGAAATTCATATGTTGGTTTTTTGTTCACTATAGAACATCTAATGAATTCTATAATTATACATGTTTATTGGTGAATATAGTGTATTGATTGTAGAAAAATAATAAAAAATGATAGTTCACTAAAAAGGTTATGTTTATTATTTGTTTGTATATTTATGTTCGTTAATGAATAAATAAAAAAATATAGGAAACACCCTGGCATAAACTTTTTATAATTTTAAGCAAATATTTTGTAATGAACATTGGTGATTAGAAATAAATGTCTATAAAACTTTCTTTAATTTTAGACATAATTACTAGTGAACAAACTATCAAATAGTAAAAGAATCACGTTTAGAGATAATTACTAGTGAACAAACTATCAAATAATAAAATAATCATGTGTACGAAACATCGACTTTTTTATTGAGTGTTTACTAATAAATGTAGGTGATTAGAAATAAATATGTTGGCATCTCTATAATTTATAGTAAATATTCATTAATGAATCTCGAAAAACCAGTCACTAGGAGAGAATGAGGAGAGAATTTAATTGGAGAAAGAAAATTAATTAGAGAGAATAAATTTTAGATCACTATTATACCCTTTTCTATTTAATTAAATACAATAATCTGATTTATATGTGACATTAGATCAAAAGGTAATCAAATGCTATAAATGTTTCTCATGTTTTTCACAAAATAAAATAATTTTCGCATTATCATTTCCCTATATATATAAATAGAATTTAATTAGCTTACATTTTTTGCTGCAGTGCTAAAAGCTTCCTTGTGACTAATATCTGGATTGCTGGCTTTAATCCTTTGAATCTCCTCTCTACATATATAATCATATATATTTCATCTTCATCATTTATAGTCACACATAAGAAAAAGGTAGATAAAAAGATAAATAAATATCTTGATTTGTAACTATATATTTAGATATCTCCATAGCTATGATGTGTTTGAGATTGATTTTTGAAATTTATTTCCAGCTTTTTACGTACAAATTGTAAACGAATTTTGAAGAAACAAGTATATATACATCTGTTTTTACAAAATACTGTTTTAATATATAAACATATTAATTTCTCAAACATGAAGCAATATCAAGAACCCGTTATATTCTTTCTTAATAATTAACTGCTTATTTTTCTGAAATTTACATAAAAATTATTATTATATTTGTCAATTAGTGTTTGCAGTTAATATATATAAACGGTTCTCATAATAAAAATAGTTTTCTCAAAAATAAACTTTTTAATATATATATATATATATGTCAATTTAATTAGATTGACAACTAATTATCCATATTCACATTATATATATATGCAAAGTTTGCATATGTATTTAAAAAAATAGTACGTAGTGAATTGAAGAAGGGATCGAGTCTGGATCATTACTTTATGAAACGATTATACAAAGAAGGAACACGTTGCCTCTTCTCTTGAGCTGGAAATAATATATATTAGATAATTAATGAATACTTAATTTTTTTAAAATATTAATAAAAGATCTATATATATATATATATATATATATATATATATATATATATAAAATTAACTAACGACGATTAGTGTTGATCTCTTGTGCATTGTTAACTGAATGCAGCGGGCGTGGCCTCATGGTCACAGGCATCTTGTTGTTGCGGTCCAATGAAAACCCTAAATCGGTAATGTGGTTGGGTCCTTGCTGAAATTAATTAATTTCAAGATTTATCAATAATTAAAGAACATTATTATACTTAAAATTGTTAATTTGAAAACTAATTAAGCAAAAGTCGATAATTGGGTGTGTGTTCCCATAAAAAATGAATTCAATTGGAAAGACTTGATCATAAGTAGCATAATAAAAATTTAAGAAAAGCTCATTAAACTAATTTAATTAAACGGTGCAGTAGGTCTTTTTTCTATATTAATTAATTAAAAAGAATCTTTGTTCATATTCTTGTTTTTCCTTTTTCTTTTTCTAATTAATTAAATTCTTTACCCTAATTGATGGAATATAGTTATATATAGAAAGCTCATATGTATATATTAGCTTCTTGCAATTACAAAGGATGGGAAGAAGATGCATGATCACCTGGGGCTGGGGATGATGAGAAGGAGATGGGTCTGCAGCAGCAGGTAAGGTAGAATTAGGTGAAGCAGTAGTGAGAGATTGATGATGAAAAGCAGTAGTAGTCTGCTGTATCCCCACATTCACTGGCCACATATTGCTGCAGTTTCCACATCTCACTGTTACTGTATCAAACAAGCTGCTGCATGGTACACTCACCTGGACACAAATTTTATATCAAAATTCCTGATAACCCTATTCAGAAAATCATAAAATTATAAAATAACTCACATATGACATATCATTTAAATTTATTTACTATAGTAGTTAATTGAATTGAAGGAGAACATTAGAGTTTCATCATTATTAATCATCATAATAGCTCCATTCCATATATGATCAGAATGCAATTTATCCGTAATTTAGGGAATCTGTAGCAGTAATCGATCTAGTGTACTAGGTCAAATTAAGAAGACCAGATTAATCGTCGATCATCTTGACTCTCATACCTTTCTTGACTTGAGGTTTTCGTCTTTTCTTAACGATTTGCACTTATGAGTTATGACGTCTATGATATATATATATATATATATATATATATATATACACATATATATATATATATATTAACCCTATGATCGAAAATAAAACGATAATTAAGAGTGATTTTTAATTAGAAGATTGGAAATTGTCATTTTCTTTTGGGTTAGGGTTTAGTTGTCTTAATTAAGATATATATTCCCTCTATGGTTTTTCAAGTGGAATTAAATGTTCTGATAATTTAGTCAATTAAGGATTCAAGATCAATTTGGAAGGAGTTAAGAACCTTTTATTTTCGCATATGTATATATTTCTGAATTATGTGAATCAATAATAATATTAAAAAACTTGATCTCCACAGTATTAATTATTATATTGTATGGCTTTTTACTCATATATATATATATATATATATATATATATATATATATATATATCACCTTCTAAAACATGCTGCTTTGTCCTTGCTAGATTCAATTCTCTATGTGTACATCAGTACTTGTGTGTAGCAGAAGAAGATAGAATAAATAAGGCTAAATAAATTTTCTGTATATAAAATAAATTAAGGAATTCTAGCCTCTCAAATGAATCTCATCTTAATTTGTTTAAAAGCTCGATCGATCTTTATGAATATATAAAAGAAACACAACATATATATAGAGCACACACAAACACACATACACATATGTAGAGATCGAGAGAGAGAGAGAGAGAGAGAGAGAGAGAGAGAGAGAGGATAGAAGAGAAAAAAAAGTACAGCAAGAACAATATTGCAGAAGTTGCAATGGATGTAACAAAGCTGCTCAGAAGCTGCTGCTGGTACATCTGTGCAGGTAGTGGTGGTGCTGCTGCTGCTTGACATCGATCACTCTGATTACCACAAAGGAGAATATGTGTTTATGTGTGTGTATTTTGGCTTGTGTTAAAATTAGGGCATGCTATTCTATCACTTTCTATATATAGATGAAGAAGCTAATTAATAAGAATAAGAGTAATTGATAGTGCGTATTTTTTTTGAAACGACAAACACACATGCATCCTAATTAAAACACATTGATATAGCTAAGCTAAAGATCTTTGGTATTTAAGGTGTGTAATTAGTAATTACTATATATTTTTTAACTTGTTCTTTTAATTCCATATAACGCATACTTAATAAGTTGTAATCATATATATACGTTTCAAAGTTTGTATGTACGTATTTTAACCGGTGTACGAAGTAAATAATTATATATTATGTCAATAATTGGTCCATTCACCTCTTTTTTTGTACTCTTCAACGCATCGAATTATATTTTCTCACTTAAACGAGTTGAGCTGAGATCAAGTTCAACTTGTTGTAACTAGGCTAGACCCGAGTTGTATTTTAAAAGTTTAGCAATTTTAGCATAGCCTCGAAAAGTTTGGATCATTGTAAATCATAAAGATCTCAAAAAGTTTAAAAAGTTTGTAACATAATTATGCTTGGAATAGCACAACCACTCCAAGGAGTACTAAGCCTGAAAAGTTCACACATAACATTTCTATGACAAGAGGTTCTTTAACTCTATGTCAAAGACAGGCGAGAAAACCCTCTTATTGGAAAGTTGAGTTTATATGTTTCTGCTAATGCTCCAAAAAGTCACTATTATTACAATGTTGCTAATTCTTCGTCACTAATGTTCAAATGTCGTTGCTATTGTCTATTGTCGTTGCTAATAGTGTCGCTGCTTCTACCACTTTCGCATTTAAAAGTGTCGTAGCTAAAAGTGTTGTCGCTAGTGGTGTAAACGAGTCGAATTAAGCTCGAGCTCGGCTCGAAATTTTATGTTACGTTCGAGCTCGGCTCGATTGCTCGACGAGCTTTCATACTTGAAGCTCGAGCTCGGCTCAACAGGGTATAATTAGCTTGAGCTCGGTTTGAAAAACTCGAAATAATATCAAAAAATTAAATTCAAAAACCATATTATCCAAAATATAAATAAAATTTGAAATTAATGATTTTTTAGTAATTACTTATTATAAATAGTACATATATAAAGTAGATTTGTTTCAATAAGTATTTATTTTTTAAATTAGTTCATCATATATATATATATATTACATATATAAATATACATATATTATACAAGGATCGAAAAGCTCGATAAGGATTCGAGCCGAGCTTTTAGAAGCTCAAGCTCGACTCGTTAAATAATTTGAGCTCATTTTTGGGCTAGCTTGAGCTCGATAAAGTTCGACTCGAACGAGCCGAGCTCGAGTTACTCGATAAAAGCTCGACTCATTTACACCCTTAGTTGTCGCTATTGATATTGCATTTGTCGTCGCTATTGATGTCGCTACTATCGTCTTTTTTCATTTTATTTATAATTAAGCACAAATAATAATTATAACCTCTTATATTTACGATTCCATACATCCAAAAGAACATAAAAACTAATATTATATATATAAAACTCGCATATGCTATTACAAAATCCTTAGTACTTAGGTTTTAATTAAGTTGTTTGTTAACACACAATAAGCAAAATAGAAAACTAGTCACTATCTCCATCCTCATTCGGGTCGTTTCCCATGTTATCGTTTTAGGTCAAAAAGGATTGAATCACATTTGTCATTGCCGATTCCATTGCCGCTCTAAATGCCGGTTAAAGAAGCATGACATCAAGTTGATTGGGCTACAAAATTATTAAATATGATCATTAGTAGCAACACGGTGAAAACTATGGGGGAAAAATTCAACGGGCATTTTTTAGGGGCAATAACCACGAGGGCTTTTGTAGCGACATAAGCAATAGCATCGCCACAAGCAATAGCATCAATACCTTGCGCATTCAGCAAGATGTCGATGCTATTGCCTATGTCGCTGCTAAAGCGGTCACGACTATTGTCTTAAATTCTTGTAGTGCCATCACGAACAAGTTATATCCATTAAGGGATGAGTCTGTTGAGGGCGTAGTTAACCCATCACTTTATGCATATGTCACTTTTACAACTCAAACTTGAGAGACTGATTGATCTTTATTCTAACATACCCCATCATTGGACCCCTAACTTTGTGTTGGAGTACTACTACACATACACACACTATGAGTTCCTTAGCGTGTATCAAATTTGTTTCAAACACAATGCAAGCAATTATTTGCAATTAATTGCACACCTAGTATACACTTGGCTTTCTCTAGACTTCTTCACAACATGCGGTTATAGTGCTACGTGTTGTGATATGGTACATGATAGTGCCACACGGTTCAGGCTAGGGGTTTTTGCAAAATAAGGGTGAACCAGGAGGTTTCTGCTATGGAACACCAAGCCTTTTTTCCCTGCAGCTATAGTGTTTGCCTAATCTGTCTTTAAAAGATAGCATGACTTGAGATGGAATTTGCCCCACAACCTTGATGTTTTCCCCACTAGCCTTGACATTCGCGTGACGTTTGCCTTGTAAACCATTGAAATCTAAACAAAACATCTCATATAAGATAGATTATATACCAAATTACTTATTAACCTTTAACAGTAAAAAGAACTTAAAAATTCAACGTTTACTAAACTGTAGTGCACACACATACACTAGTTTTTCGGCTTAAGTTTAGATTGAAAAGATTTATGAGTCGTAACTTTGTCATCCAATTGTCAATTAATCGAATGTCGGTTTCACTATCAATTGTTGGGTTTTTTAGGGTTAAATATAACCTGTTAATCATGCACACTGGGAAAATAAATCTGACAAAATCATCCTGTTGTGTAACGTCCAAATTTTTTTTTCCAATGCTAAATCATACGGTTAAAAGTCTATGATAATTGAAACACTGTATGATACCAATTACATCCCGGGTGAAAACCCATAAAAACCTTCAGTTCAAGTACAATCATTTTGGATTACATTAGAAAACTCATGAGGGTGAAAACATTGCGGAAGCTTGCTGGGGATGAGCTATCAAACACGAGCTGGAGCCCCGCCGTGGTCATCACCTTAAAAGATGGTTAAACAACAACCTTAAGCACAAAGCTTAGCGAGTACTTTACTTACAAACCAAACAGTTCATCAAACACATTCTTCGCACCCACTACTGCAATAAGTGGTCTCAACATACCCGCCTGTTACACGGTCTCATCAAATAACACGTATCTCATACCCACAAACGTAAACTTAATCATTATTTAATAACATTGAGCAGCGGAAATATTTACAATAAACATTGTTTCAGTATCTGGTGTTACTCTACAAAACAACCGACCATAATGTACTTATTACAACACTAAGTGTTCCAGCAAAATATCCAGAGGCAGGGGACCCGGCTCACCAGGCAATCTAACTTTGATCTGCAAAAGCAGATAACATGGCACCGTTAGCTACACTTAGCTAGTGAGCACAAACTTAACATAAGCATCATTAGAGTAAGTCATGTTTATCAGGAATAAGCATACAATGCTATCCTATCACATTATGGTGTGCTGACATGATCGGTATAAGTTGTTTCTTGCAGGATAGCTAGTCACACTCAACACCAATACACCGGGGAATCAGACACAACCCTCCGTGCTGGTGGGGGAGCATAAAGCAGTCCACCAAGCATCGTTAACGGAACCAGAGGCTCCTTAGGTAACTCAGCCATTTCTGACTGATTAACCCTCATGATATAAGGCACGACGGTTCTGCAGAACCTACGATCCGGAATGTTACCTCGAATCACCGTTAAATCCCGCATCTCCTGATCAAGGGTCCCTGGGATCCAGCTAACCGGCTGACCTTAACCATGCTTACAGATGTTCGCGAACACAAACACATATCTTGTTCATTTACTTAGCATGCATATTCATTTGCTTCTTTTAGCATGCATTTACATTCAGTTACTTTCTTATGGATCCAATCTGGATCCCTAGCATACACTGTTGGGGTTTGTTCGGTTTTTCAAAATATATTTTAGCAACGGAAGCGTGAACAACAATTTTAAACTTTTTAAAACTCCCCACCAATGATCCATATGTAAGCCTTAAGAAACAAAACAACCATAGGGTGTTTAGAACTACAACCTTTGTAGCGTGAGTAAACCGTTGAAGAAGTAGTTGATCTATGAGAAGCCAAGAGAAGACTTCCTCCAAGGTATCCACAAAATCAATGAGTCCAACACCTCCAAGATGCTAGTCTCTCCAACCCTTGAAATTCAAGCAAGCAAGCAACAACCTCTTGTTCTTCTTCTTGAACTTACTATGTATGTATATGAGTATGTATTCTAGCACCACACTTTGCTCACTTGAAGAACACCAATACTACAAAGTAAGGATGTTTTCAAGTATCAAACACTTAGAACTTTTCTAAGAACTCAAGGAAAGGTGGTAGCATGAACTTATACACAAAAGAGCCATGCATGAACACTTAAAAGCCAAGAAGTAAAGCAAGAGAGGGAGGCCCCTCCCTTGCTCAATTTTCGGCCGTAGCAAGGATGGGGGGGGGGTCCCCTTTGCTCTTTTGCTTCACTTGTTCATCCATGCATGTCTAGGTTAGTCCATTTTTCAAGCAACCTCAAATGGACCCCCTTTGTGATACTTGTAAGCATTTCTAGTTTTATATATTTCAAGTATATAAAATATAATGCTAGACTTGCCATACATTGTATAAAATACATCTACATGTATTTTATATACATACTTGATTGTTACTAGTAACTCTTTACTTGTAACAAAGATATACATGCATTTATATAATTGTTACTAGTAACAATTTACTTGTAACAAATATATACTTATACATATATATATATATATACACATATATAAAATCATATGTTTATATTTATGTATTTCATATGCATTATCTTGTATCAATATACAAGAGTGATATTATTATTTCACATAAATAACAATATGTAACAATGCATATATACTTATATATATATATATAACGAGTTGGAAACATATTTAAATCATATTCAAATATG